>JANAVB010036017.1:2119885-2157385 GCA_029216955.1 Iris pallida | reverse complement strand
CTTATTTCTTTCTCCCCTTTCCAAACAACTTAGTTTCTAATTTTTCCTCCACTTTTTCCTCAAATTTTCTCCTCCCTCTATTTCCCCTCCTTCCCAAACGTAGTGTACAAGTTACTCAAAGAGGATGTTGGAATTAGGGGTGTCAACGGATGCTTATCGGTACGGACAGAACAATATCCGTATCCGTATCCGAATTTTTTTTGTAATATCCGAATCCGATCCGATATCCGAACGGATATCTCTTTTGACACTCCGAATTCGTATCCGTCTAGTTTAACGGATATCGGATAATATCCGATCCGATTAGCTAAAAAATTCGAATGCTAGTATCCGAATATCCGAAATCCGAAATATTAAAAATTTAGTTATTATCCGAATATCCGAAAACCAAATTCAATTTCTCTACATATTTGAGTCATTTCTTCTTATGTTGTAAATTGTAATTAATATATATTACTATTATATATAAATTATATTCTAATTATTTTATGTAAAAGTTAGTTGAGAATAAAATACTTTAATCTTCTCTATTAATTAATATATATTACATATACATTATACTATAATATATATAAAATTTTGGATATCCGAATCCGATATCCGAATTCGATATCCGAAATTTGCAATTTAATGTCGGATCGGATATTAACGGATTCGAATACCTTAATATCCGAATTCGTATCCGAAAATGGATAATATCCGAAAAATATTCGGATATCCGAATCCAATATCCGAAATTTCGAAAAATATCCGAAAGTTCGGATACGGAATCGGATCGGATTCGAATTTTTGACTATCCATTGACAGGTCTAGTTGGAATACTTCATTGGAAAAGTTATTGATGAGTGTGGAATAATGGGAGTGGGGTAGTACACCTTAACAACCCCCTCCAAACCCCCAAAGGTCTTGTTTGGTTTGCAGAATGGAAGGAAAAAGAAATCAATTCCTGACATTTTGTCACGCCCCAGTACCGAAATACGGAGACGGACTAGGCCAGCTACTCCATATGAGGTACGTAACGTCATATGGCGATCGTGGCTGTCGAGAGACTAGGGGGTACATGCTACAATCAAGTCTCCTATGGTCCCACAGGGTTCTATGTCTCAATCAATCAAGTCACATCAGCAATTAAATGATCATTAAAGATAAAACAGTAAGGCGTCCCCGACGCTTCATCAAAATAGTCATGAGAGACTAGCTTTATAATTTAGCTATCTCAGAGAGTCAGGAGTACAAAAATTATACACAGCTGCAGTCTGTTTAATTACAATTATGTACTGACACAAAATATCAAGCAATCCGGCTAACAGGTGCCGGTGGCTAAACGCCGCACAAAGTATAAGCAGGAGTGGTGGAGAAGAAACCCACTCGAGTCCCCGAACCGCCATGCTCCTAGTATGCACCATGGATGTCAGGAAGGAAGATCGTGTCCTCTGGTTCTGTTACGAGATCTGGTCAAACAAAACCAGCGGGTCAGCCCCGAATAGCAAGTACCGCCAAAGGGGCACAAGAGTTAAGATTAAAAATCCAGTTAATAGAATGATTGATACATTTCTTTTTTTTTTTTGAAAATTATAATTTCTGTTGAATTTTCTTTCTGATGTTTGAAAATACCAAAAAAATTGGAAAGAAAAATAATATTCAATGTGAAAAAGTAATTTCTTGATTGGATGGATGTAATCATTTTTTTTTCTAATTTTTTTCTATTGAAAATTATTTTTTTTTCTCCACAAATTTTTTAATATCCAAACATAAAAAAAATAATCAAATTTTTTTTTCCAAACCGATAATTATGCGAACCAAAAGAGGCCAAAGGGTTAACTAGTTTTTCAGTGGGATTTTCACTTTCTTTATTTAGATGAGACCAAGGAAGGAAGGAAGGAAGGAAGGACATGCCCTTAATAAATTTGGCACTAACTAGGAATGAGTACTCACTAGGAATTAGCTGAAGGCCAATGTGTCGCCATTTTTTTTTTTTTTTTTGAGGTTGTGGAGTGAGTGGCCATGAAAAAGTCTCAAACAAATGCACATGGAGACTGCTGTAAAGGCTAAAAGCGCAGGAGCAGTTGGGTTTAATTGCAATTTCTGTTTGTTTGAATGATGGCCTAAATACCTTTGGGGCATATATGTAATTTTCTTCCTTGGCAACCTGCATACTCTCAACTACATTTTGTAGATTTTAATTGCAATAACCTTTGTTAAGATGCATATAGGGATGAGCATTATTGAATTTTATATCGAAAATCGAACCTAACTGGACCGAATAAAATATTTGGTTCGGTTTAAAATAAATTCGGTTCAATTTTTGTTTTGAAAATATTAAAAAAAATTATTCGGTTTCCATTTCGATTATGAATTTCGGTCCAAAATTGAATAAGACTTATACAATTATGTAAATATTCTCAATTTTATGCGCACTTTGTGTTAAAAATTTGTATTTGAAAACAACAATTTTGTATATGCTTTGAAACATTGATAATTTAACAACTAGTTCAACTTTGTACGCAATTTTAAAATACGACAAATGCGTATATAAAACCGAATTTCGGTTTATTCGGTAATTGGTTTTGATTTTTTTGCTAATTCGGTTCAGTTTCGGTTTTGAATTTTCAAATTTTCGGTTTATTCTGTTGTGATTATTTCGGTTCGATTAAAAATCGAATAAAACGAACACTCACCCTAGATGCATCAGAGTCCATACTAAGCTTTTAGATGCCCAGAACAAAATTAAAATAATATTCCTTATTAAAAGAAACTAAAAAATTCATAGGAAGTCAATACCACTAGGACTTAACTGATTCCCCTCAAAATTGTGTGATCACTAATATTTAAAATTATATATATATATATATATATATATATATATATATATATATATATATATATATATATAGGGTAATTAGTTTTTGGAATCGCTCACATTGGAATTCGAACTCCGTCCACAAGGACCACATGCCTCCACACTAACCACTTGAACTAGTAGTCATTGACTGTACATCGAGTCGTGGTGTACTGGTAACACCATCGTGCACCGGGGGTGAGGGTCGGATTCGAGCCCTCCCTCCCACGGAGGTGGCTTGGTGGCGGCGGCCACGGCCTCCGGCCCAAGGTCGGATGGAGTCGTCCACCGACTTTGATTTTATTAAAAAAAAAATAGTAGTCATTGACTTATATATATATATATATATATATATATATATATATATATATATATATATATATATATATATAAATTGAGTTCTGGACGATTGTCCGATCCCCGCCTTCGGTTCTAATAATTTGTCCTAATATTCCGGAGTTAATGGAGAGAAGAAAGGGGGTTGAAATTTCTAGTTATTATGGATGGATGGTCATGTAGATATTATTTTGGATCAAAAAATCCTTCACAACAAATTTTCTGGTTCGAGAAGGATTTTGAAGTTAAGTGATTATGTTAATGTATAATGTTGAGGTTATGGATGTAATAATAATAATAATAATAATAATAATAATAATAATAATAATAATCTTGATTTAAGTGAGATTTTTTTTGTGGAATCTTGGTTTATATCGGGGTATACCTTGGATCATTAGCTAAGTTTCAGAATGGAAATTGTAATAGGTTTTATCTTACTTGTTTTGCAATTTTCCATTTGAGCTCCTCAAAAAATTTCTTGTGTTTGTGGTTATGATTACCTCTTTGTATTAATAATATTTACCATAGTTCATGTACATCAGTGTGGCTTTAGACACCATGTTTCTGATTCAAATAATATTTTATTTCCATTTTGTTTTATGAGTGAAATACTTCTCTTAAAGTTTTATAATCTTTAAGGTATTATTTGGGAAGAGAAAAAATTGGAAGGAAAGAAAATGTTGAAGGAAGAAAAAGTTTTATAATCTCTAAGGTATTGTATTAATAATATTTACCATGGTTCCAGAAAGGAATGGAAAGAATACTTGGTATTTCTTTCCTTTGTGAAATTATAATTCTCATCGATTTTTTCTTTTCGGTGTTTGAAAATGTCAAGAAAATTGGAAAGGATAGTGAATACTTTAATATGGAAAAGTGATTCATTTCTTAGATTGATGTAGTCATTTTTTTCTCTAATTTTTCTCCATTGTGAATCAATTTTCTTTTCTCCTCAATTTTTTTGGCACCCAAACATAGGAAACTAATGAGTTTCATTTTCCAACCACATGTTTTCCGAACCAAATGAGAAGTAGGGGTATTTGGGAAGGGGAGAGAAAAATGAGGAAGAAAAATTTGAGAGAAAAATTTATATGGTCTCACTCAAAAAAAATTCTCGCAAATGTGGGAGGAAATTGGAGAGAGCTGAGAAGATTGTGCAAGAAATTACCCTATTACCCTTCAAGAAAGTAAGTATTAATTATGATTTGAACAAATCAAGGACTAAACAGTAATTATATTTTTCTCCACAAAAAAAAAATATTTAAAATTTTTTCTTTCTCTACTTTTGGTTATCCAAACAAGTGAAGAGAAAATTAAATTTATCTTAATTTTACTCTCTCCATTCCCTTTCCCTCGATTAAGTGATGGTGTTTGGGAAGGAAAAAAAAATGGGGACGGAAAATTCGAGAAAAAAAAGTATGTGGATCCCACTCAAAATTTTTTTTCCAAAAATGGAAGAAAAAGAGAGGGAGATGAGAGAATTTTAGAAAAATTTACCCCATTACCCCTAATAATAATAATAAATTATTACTTGATAATATCAATGACTAAATATTAATTATATCTCCATCCACAAACAAATAAAAAATATTTTAAATTTTTTTCATCCGCTACTTTTTGTTCATCCAAACAAAGGAAATTTTTTTTTTTTTTTATTTTACTCTCCTCTATTTATTTTTTTCTCAAATTTTTCTTTCCCTCTCGGACGTAATTTCCCAAACACAGTGTAAGATTTTTTTGCCTACCTGTTTATAGAAGTGAGTAATGAGAAAATAATCGAAGAGCAAACAATTGAGTAAAGTAAATCAAGTAAAACCTCATATATATATTTAGAGTGTGTTTGGTAGGAGTGAAAAGTGAGAGAAAGAAAAATAGAGGAGGAAAAAGTGAAGGGAAAGATTCATTTTCTCTTGTTTGGTATGGAAGAAAAATAGGAAGGAAGGAAGGAAAAGTGCAGGGATGACTTTTCCTTCATAAGAAATCCAATTCCCCCATAAGTGGGAGGAAAAGTGGAAGAAAAAGTAGAAACTTGTATTAATTAACAATTATACCTCCATATGAACGTATTATTTAAAAATTATTTATGAAGTCAAATATTAAATAATTGTTTTTAGTTGAGGGTAGAATTGGTAAACCCTATATTTTTTACTTTCTTTCCTTCCACTTTTTCTTTCATACCAAATAAAGAAAAATGCATCTCTTATCTTTTCCATTCTTGCTACCAAACACAAAGAAAAGAAATGATCTTTCCTTTGGAAGAAAAATGAATCCTTATCTTTTTTTTCTTCCATTTTTCTATCCTTCCTACCAAACACAGTCTAAACCCTTGTTAGCAATCACCCGAATAAAACTCGTATTATACGCGAATTTTTCCGTATCTTTCATAAACGTATAAAACTTGCGTACTTTTGACAGATCCAAATCAATACATAAATTTTAAGCATGCAAAATTTTAAACGTGTTTTGTATAAATTATAGACAAATTTGGCACAATAAACGTGCTGGGAACCTGTTTAATTAACTAAATTTGACAACATATTTAAGAATGTGAAGTTTCTAATCTCAATATTTTTATTTTTCAAATATTTGACCGAAATTTTAAACGTATTTTATTTGCACGAAGTCGATTTATACTCGTATTTTGTCGTCCCGAATTTTTTCCCATTTGTCGAATTGCTAACAAGGGTCTAAACTAGTGAGTTAGCTTAAGGCCTAAACAAAACAATTGCAAAGAATCGAGAAGAAGGGAAAAGTAAATTTGTAGAAATGTTAAATTCTTCCACGTGCACTACGCCTTCCAATACTCTCGGACAAAACAAGAAGAAGCGTGGGAAATCGAAGTTTTGGCGAGGTGGACAGAATGGTCGGCTTTCCTCTTTCGGATTGTGTAAGAAAACAACTGGTGTTTAATTAATTACTATTTTTTAATTAATTAATTAATTAGGCCACTCGATGTTGAGGTCAAATTACTTAGCTGGACTCGCGTCATTGCTCCTCAATGACTCCCAAAGTATCGGTACTTGACTCCTCGTATGTACCGTTATTTTTTGTTTTTCTCCTTTTTTTTATTGTCCCACACCTGCTGCCTCGTTTGATTCACGGAAAGGAAAGAAAATGAAAGAATTCTTTGCTTTTTTTTTATTTCAAAATTTATAATATCATTTTTTTTCGATGTTTAAAAATGTCAAAAAATTGGAAGGAGAAGTAAATTCTTTTAAAAAAAAAATACTGGATTCGTGGGAGGAATCATTTTCCTCCATATTTTTCCTTCCTATTGGGAATCAAATTTTTTTTTCCTCATTTTTATTTTTCATCCAAACAAAGGAAATGAATTACTTTCCTTTTCCAATGCTCCAATTCCGCGAACCAAACGTAGCCCATGAAATAATTAATTCATTAATCATACCTCAACTAGCTTTATTTGCCGGTATAATTATGATGCAAAAATCCTATAAGAATTCACGAGTTCTTAATTTTTTAAAATTCCGCCATGAAAAGTCGTTGGATTACATGTATTTGATTCTTTGATTTTCTTTTTTCTAAAGGGCTAAAAAAAAGAGACTGTATTTTCAATGTTAATAAAATTTACGTGTCGCATTCATACTAAAAGTTCTTATTTGAGTTTTCGTAGTCTAAATTGATTATGATGTGTAGGAATTTAAAACACCAAACTTTACCGATGGTCGCGTAGAGGAAGCTGATAAGTGTTGAGATCAATTCAATCCTATAAAGATATAGAATCACACAAAAATACATGCTACGGAGACAAGATAGATAACATGTGTATATGTGGTGACTTTATCATCTGGACAAATTTCAATCAATATTCACACTAATAAAGATTGTTTATAAGTATATGTTGAATATTTTGTTCCAAGATTCAACCTCTAACAAATGTCAAGAAGAAGAGAATATTATAATTATGAGATCACTCACCACATCATGAGTCTCGTCCCTGAACGAAGCAGAAGGTTGTCCTCGAACATATCTTCCTTCTCCAACGATCTTGAAGTGCCCGCCTATGATCGAAGTACGGATTCGTCGTATATTTTGGTGGACTGTCTCCTTGAATCTTCTTAATGAACACAATAGAAGAATAGCATCCTTTAAATAGGTATAATAAAACCTAATTTAGGATAGCAAATCCCTAAATTTGTCCCAAGCAAATCGTGGTTGGCTTTATCTGATCCGACAGTCCAAATTACTGTTGAAAGAGAGATATTTATGTTTTTTTTTTGCACAAATTGAGACACAAAGTTGTTGGAAGTTTTCTACATTACATATCGTTGATATACTAGCGCTACTGTTTCTGCTCTTCTATGAGCATAGTCGCAACCGTCGGTAATCTTGTCTTTGTCACTCCTTTTGTCAATGTTCCATACTGTCCTCCAAACCTCGAATCAAGATTGGATTTCCGACAAAACCTTTGGGAACTTGAAAGGAGCTTAAAAGTTACTTGTTTGGTAAAAAAAGTAGATAGAGTTTAAAGATGACATGAATTTGGCTCATAAGATTTTTAAGTTCTTTAAGTTCCTTGGCTGACCATTAAGCAAAAAATGAAGAAACTTCAATAACTTCATTGTGGAGGACAACAATACTTCCCAATATTTCGATAACTAGATATTTTCATGATCCAAACTCAACTTTCTTCCAACAAGACAACTTAAAAGAGGGAATAAAAGTCCGAAGGATTTTTTGTGATATCTGACGTAACGCACGAGATTTTGTGCATACTATATTTGCATGTCATTTAGGTCCACTATTCTCCTAATTTACACACACCCACACACCTGACACCACATAGTCCGAAAAACTTAGCCATAAAATCCACTATATAGTTTCTTAGGTTATTTTTATATTTTTTTAAAAAATTTCAGCTTTCATATACCAAACAAACCCAAGAAGCCACAATGTTACATTGAACGCAAAAATAAGACTTCTTATATCGTGTATAATTGATGAAGATCTAGAGAAGAAAAAGAGAGGACTTGTAGAGATTCAAAAATCTAGAGAGGAAGAATAATAATTTATTACCCAATTGATTTCAAAGCTATTATATTGACGTCCGTCGTAGCTTACAACCATGAGTAAAATACTCATAAGAAAACCCTAAAATCAAGGGTGGAATTACCTTACGCGATTAGGTGGGCCTCAGTGTATTCCATTTGTTATATATATATATATATATATATATATATATATATATATATATATATATATATATATATATATATATATGAAGCGGATCAAAAGTCCCCTTAGAAAGTCCCCCAAAAACCTCCTCACTCTAATCCGTAATTTAATGTTAATATTAATATTAATATTAATATTAAATACTAAAATTAACATTAAAATTAACATTAAAATTAATATTAATATTAATATTAATATTAACATTAATATTAATATATATATATATATATATATATATATATATATATATATATATATATATATATATATATATATATATATATATATATTGAAGCAATGGGTAATTGTGGCAAACTCGTCTCCACCGGGGCTCGAACTCCCGACCACTTGGGTCACATGCATCTCTCTTAACCACTAGGCTAGAGGTCATATATATATATATATATATATATATATATATATATATATATATATATATATATATATATATATATATTTTTTTTTTTTTCATGCCTTAGTCTACCTGAATCGACCAAAGTTATTCCGGTTCAAATACGGTGTTCCATAATTTTACATAAAATATGATCAAACATATTCAGATTAAGACTTCGTTTGGTTTGCGAAATAATTGGAAAAGGAAAG
Source organism: Iris pallida (assembly GCA_029216955.1). Classification (NCBI taxonomy): domain Eukaryota; kingdom Viridiplantae; phylum Streptophyta; class Magnoliopsida; order Asparagales; family Iridaceae; genus Iris; species Iris pallida. Next base: position 2,148,417 of record JANAVB010036017.1, on the reverse strand, counting down.
TCATTATTTTTCTATATTTGGATGCCAAAGAAATTGATGAGAAAAGAAAAGTAATTTTCAATAAAAAGCAAATTAGAGAAAAAAGTGGTTTAATCCATCCAAGTAAAGATTCACTTTCTTACCCTTAAATAATCACTTTCATTTTCAATTTTATTGATATTTTCAAATACCGAAAAAAAAAACGATAGAAATTATAAATTTATACCAAAAAATTTATTTTCTTTTCTTTCTTTCCGCAAACCAAACTAGGCCTAATCTGAAAAAATGAAAAAAAAAAAAACCTATCATTAATATTTAATAGTGTAGTCACCAATAAACTATCATTATTATTATTTGTTGGGATGTTCATTTCTTTGGTTAGATCACCCTCATTATTTAATGAAACAGTGGGGAAGTCCTTTGCTCTCAATGATTTTCCAACAACTACAGTGATGATTTTCCAACTACCATAAGCGAGCATCATAGATTCCGAATGACAAGCAGACAGGATCTCCAGAGAATCCATTTTAAAAGCAACCCTGGCCTCTAAATCATACCTCTAGTTATTGCCAAGGCTTTTACATCTCTTTTTCTCTCACTTTGGTAGGTGGATGCAACCCCCCCCCCCCCCCCCCCCCCCCCCCACCCACCCACCCACCCACCCACCCCACCCACCCCACCCCACCCCAAAAAAAGAAAAAAAAAACCCAATCCATATCCATACAAGTTGGACACGAAAGCAGATCCGTTGTCTCTATTATTCTATGTCAATTCTGTTATATATTTTCAGCATATGACAACTTCTATTTTTTATATCCATAATTATATGAGGTGAGGACATGTGCCACGTGCTAAGAACATTTGACATAATTGGTATAAGCTAATGGAACGACATATCTGCTCCCGTTGGACACGACTTATTTAAATAAACTCAAGTATTAAAAACCGAACCGACTGGTTGAATCGGTCAACCCGTGGACCAACAGTTTTTTCGGGCTAGTTTAATACTGACCTGCTATCTTTTTCTTCCAAAAACTCGATCAATCCGATCAATCCGGCTGGTAGGGCTGCAAATGAGCCAAGCCGTTCGCGAGCTGCTCGAAGCTCGGCTCGATAAAAGCTCGTTTGAGCTCGGTTCGTTTACTAAACAAGCTGAGTTCAAGCTTCATTTTCGAGCTCGTTTAATAAACAAGCCAAGCTCAAGCTTAGAAGTACTCGGCTCGTTTGAGCTCGCGAGCTGGCTCGTTTATGAGCTTGCGAGTTGGCTCGTTTAGAAGCTCGTTTAGGAGCTTGTTTAGAAGCTCATTTGTTCTTTATTGAATTCTAATTTTATATATATATTTGTGTATTATATATTTATATGTCCTTAATAATTAATATTAAGAAACTTTTTTAATTAAATTGTTAATATTACAAGTACTTGAATTCAAATCTAACTAAATTGAAATCGAGCTCGTTAATCTTGAAATCAAGCTTAATGAGTTTGAAATAAAGTTGAACGAGCTTGAAATCAAGCTTAACAAGCTTGATTTTGAGCTTGTTTATCAAGCTTGAATCAAGCTTTCTTATCAAGCCAAGATCGAGCTCAAACCAAGCCAAGCTCAAGATTAATATAAACAAGCTCGAGCCAAGCTCAAGCTCTAAAATAAAAAATTTATCAAGCTCGAGCTCGAGCTTGAGCTCGATTAATTCTAGTCAAGCCAAGCTCAAGCTTACCAAAGCTTGGCTCGGCTTGGCTCGTTTACAGCCCTACCGGCTGGTTAGATCACCTAACCGCTTGACCCAGTTGGATTGCAAACCGATTTGACCCAGAATTTTAACTTTTGTTTTGGACTTTGCATGCAATCAAAGTTAATATGTTTGCTTCTTGACTAATTCTGCTATGGTAAACATGCAAAACTTATATGTAGTTGCGTACTACGTAATATATTCAATGTAAGATTGTAAGTCTATATAGTTGTTTTAACTTCTGTGTCGTGTCTGTATCATGTCTCATTTCATTTCATTTCTTGAGAGGAACTTCGGAGGAGAACCAGAGAAACTCAGGGCCTGTTTGGTTACCGTTTTAAAAGTACTTTTTTGATTTTAAACTTCAGTACCTCCCAAAAATGTGTTTGGCACGTCTTGATCGGAAACTGCTCTTAGAATTTTTTTTTGGAAACCTTGTGTTTAAACTCTGTTTTCTAAGAGTAGAAAAAATCTGTTTCCTAAAAGCAATTTTATGCATCTTGTACTGTTCGGTGGTCCCCACCCGAACCAACCCACCCCCCCTCCTCACACTCTCTCTCTCTCTCTCTCTCTGAGTCTGCTCCCTCACCACCTCTCTCTCTCTCAGAGATGGCGACTCCGAAGGCATGGCGACCGGTGAGACCTCAAGCTCCCCCAATGGCCACGGCGACCGCGACCTCGAGGTTCCCTTTTCCGAGATCATCCATGGCGAGACCTCGACTCCCCCCGACGACCATGGCCAAGGCGACCTCGAGCTCCCTTCTTCGAGATCAGCCGTGGCGAGATCTCGAGGTCCTCCGAAGGCCATGGCCATGGCAAGGCCTTGAGCTCCCCCGACGGCCATGGCCATGACGACATTGAAATCCCTTTTTTCGAGATCGGCCATGGCAGAGTACCTCGACTAGACCAGAGGACGACGACGCCAGCGTTGATTTATGAACCTCGACTCGATCAGAGGAGATCGGGTTGGAGTCGACGCTCGCCTCGGCGACGAACGGCGACGACGACGACGACGAGCCGAACAGTGAACCTAGACGATGAACTCGACACGACTCGACCGGAGGGAATCGAGCCCTAGACGCCGGAGAGACACAGTTCCACTTTCGAGCCCTAGACGCCGGAGGGAATCGAGCCCTAGATGCCGGACATAGGCGGAGGGGGAGCTTGGGTGCGGCGGCGGCGGCGGAGGAGCTCGCCTACACTGTATGGACACAGGCCGGACACGAAATGTGTCCGACTAGAGGCAGGCAGAGCATATCACAAAAAAATTCCCAAAAAAAACCCAAACAAAATCTGAAAAAAAATTAATTAAAATTATTTTCCAAATATAAAGTAACCAAACGCAAACTCAGAATATCTATACTCAGAAAACAGTTTTATAACTTACTCTCATAAAACAGTTTTCAGAAAAAAATTTCAGAAAACACATCCAAACTGCCAATCATGATCCATCTCTGTGAAGTAGTTAGGCACCTGCACCTCTGACTTGTGAAAAAGTAGTTCTAACTATTCCTTTCAAGAAGGACATTACGATACGTCCACATCAATCACATAGCACATGGTTTATGTGTGAAGATCGTCTATCTGACACCTCAGACGAATCTTTTCAAACGGATGGCTTCGTCTAGCATTGAAGCTCAGAATAGTGTTGGTGGCTGAGAGCCTACGCATTGGAATTTCCAGTCTGCAGCAAATTTCTGGATATGATGCTTAGTGAAGAACCCGAATCGATGTGCATCCGGTCCAACTTAATAGTACCAATGTACCTAATATAGTACAGCGGTCTATCATGTTGGTTTGTTCTTCAACAACATCTCTCTTAGTGCGTCTCTGAGTTTTCTTGGAGAGACGAAAGAGTACGTACATTGACAGCCGAGCAGGTGTAATGACAAGCTGTCAATATATGGAAATTGTTACCTACTTAGACACCTGCATCTATGCGAAATTCTACAAAGTGTCAACCTTAGTTTGTGGGTTGCAACAATTTGATTCCTCAAGTGGCACCAAAAGTACTGAAAAAACTGATATAGCATGTACTGATTGAAGGCTGTGCAAGAAGAGTACATGACAATTAACTTCAGCTATTTGATAGCTAGGCATCGAATGTATAATGATGGTAGCAGAGTAAGTTGAAACCCAATTATAGATATAGATCAAGTGTCTCACAGAGTCACAAACCATTATAATCATATGAATGAAATATGGTAGTGCACTCAACTCAAGGTGTACCAAGTACAGAACTTACTGATAAAAAAACCTTCATCTTAGGCAAGCGGCAACCGAGCCGGAGGTGGCATCTGAGGGAGATAGGGCCTAGCTCTTACCATCAAGGACCCTGTCGAGCCCGAGCCACGTGAAGCCGAACCTCGTAGCCCAAAGTTCGATAGGCTCGCTCAGCCTAATTGGCTGGACTTCCAGTTTCATCGTTTAATTGACTGAATCGTTTAACCTCCTGACCGATGATCGATATTGGGGGGGGGGGTTGCAGGGGCAGTAGCCCCCTTTCCCCAAGGGTGGAGGGAGGTACCCTTTCCTAAGTATGCTAGATATTTTACCTGTAATTAAGACGTCATATATCCTATGCCATGTAAAATGATCTTCAGAAGATAGTGAAAATTTTGCCTACAGCGACCGTGGGGCGTAACTTTTCGATTTGAGAAGTGAACCACATTAAATTTTGTGTTCTTATGCATTTTCTTTTCTTCTTCTCTTTTATTTTTATCTATAATATAAATCACAATGGATTTTTGGTCCGACCCATGTGCTTTGGTTCAACGATGATGAAAGGACTAAATTGTCCCTCTCTATAAGAGAGGAGGAGGTCCCATGTTGGATGCGGAGCAACCGGTTGTTCCAACGGCACCCCCGTCTCCAGCTCCTCTTGCACCGTCCCTCCCTCATTCGCTTTCGCTCCATTCTCGCCCACGCCGTCGTCGCCGGCCTCTTCCGCAACGCCTTCGTCGCAAGCAGCCTCCTCCACCGCGCCGCCGACGTCGACCCTTCCTTCGTCGCCTCCCTCTTCTCCGCCATGACCAACCCCAACCCCTTCTCCTTCAACACCACCATCGCCATCTCCGCCGACTCACTCTCCATCTACTCCCAAATGCTCCGCCGCCGCATCCCCCCGACTCCCACACCTTCTCTTCCTTGCTCAACACCACTACCGCCGCCGCCATCAGGTCGCTCCACGCACACGCCCTCCTCGGATTCCGGCCCGACCCCTTCGTGCAGACCGTCCTGCTCACCGCCTACTCCAGACGAGGCTCCGCCGACCACGTCCTGCGGGTGTTCGACGGAATGCTGCACATGGACGTCGTCTCCAGTACCGCTGCCGTCTCGGGCCTCGCCGCCCTCGGACGCCCCGCGACGGCCCTGCGCGTCTTCGCCTCCATGAGGCCCCACGCCGCTCCGAACGCTGCCACCGTGGTCTTTGCCGTGTCCGCCTCCGCCGGGCTCGGGTCCTACGTCGAGAAGGCCGGGTTCGGAGGCCGCGTCTCCGTCCGGAACTCCCTGGCGCTGGTCCGGTGCCTGCACGCCTATGTCGAGAAGGTCGGATTCATGTTCGTGCCATTATGGCACGGGTTATCCCCTAGTTTCTGTACAAATCGCGAAGAGGTCAGAAATCACTGCAATAGCGGCAATGGTGGAAAACTGAGTTTTGGAAGGCAATTCGAACCATATTATCCTTTCTGAAGTCATGATAGGAAAGTAGCAGTTTGTTTCCAAATATTACAGAGCCAAGAAAGAGTCTGTTCTTGAAAAATTCTTTATAGCAAAAACTAACATAGAACTTTTAACTCAAGACCTGCAAATTAACTAGTAAGACACCTTCCTCTGCTTCCTGTTCCTCCTATTCTTGGGATGTCAATCCTTGGAGTTCGAAGAATTGTTACTGCACACTGATCAACATAAATGGCAAGTTGAGCTTGTCTTTCTTCTTGCTCTTGACAAGGTGCCTGCACATAAATTTGAAAGATAAAAAATACCAAATAAAACATTATCAGAGGTTCTAAACATTATCAGAGTTTGGCCTTTCAGCCTCATTTACAATTTTAACAAAAGAACTCCATATGTGACTAAATAGCACAAGTTTTAGTAAAGTAATAGACATACCGGACACTCCCTCGCAGGGCCGGCCCAGGAGGTTTGATTGTCCTATCTTGAACTAGTTATTGGTTGTCCCTTCATCTTTATTATAGGTCGATTCTGGAGGATCACCCGCGATTCCGACCTCTATCGAAATCACGGTGGGCCTGGGGGCTGTCTTAAGCAAATAAGATTGTCCAAGTCCGAAATCTTGTCTAACTTACCTAGGCTAGCCCTGCTCCCTCGTACAAGTCTAACAAAACTTTTTAGTAAAACCAGGGTTGCAAAATGTTCAGCACTAGGCTTGCACAGTTTCATTATAATCTTGAATATACTGTTTAAAAGACTAATAGTTCTGAACCCTTGTTAGTAATTCGGCAAACGGGAAAAATTCGGGACGGCAAAAGTACGAATATAAATCGGCTCAGTGCAAATAGAATACGTTCAAAAATACGGTCAAATATTCAAAAAATAGAAATATTGAGGATATAAACTTCACATTCTTAAATATGTTGTCAAATTTGGTTAATTAATCAGGTTCCCAGCACGTTTTTGTGCCAAATTTTTCAATAATTTATACAGAACACGTTTAAAATTTCGCATGCTTAAAATTTATGTACTAATTTGGATATGTCAAAAGTACGCAAGTATTATACGCTTATGAACGATACGAAAAAATTCGCGTATGATACGAGTTTTATTCGGATGATTGCTAACAAGGTTTTGAACTTAATACATCATTAGCACCCAAACATTTGGGTTGGGAATTAACACAATAGTAGCACTATTTAATCTATCAATATTACAAATTTCCTATGTTAATTCTTTAAACAACCAAACACGCCATTTTCTTTAACAATATTCCAGTATATTTGAAATAAAAACATAGGAAAACCATCAGGATCTTTCTCTTGGCAGATCCAGCCTTTTTAATTTCTTCGCAGGTAAAGTAAAATCCTTGTCCAAATTATTCATATTTTTAATAGTCTGTACTAGTACAAACTATTCCAACTTGCTTTTATTTTGAACCGAGTTTTGGTATCCATTGAATTTAGAAAATTACAACTGACAAGGAGGCTTTTACAATGTTTCCGATTTTTGTAGATGGGTTACCAAAACAATTTTTTCTCAATTTGTTACAGTTTTTAAAAATAAAATTTACAGTTTCCATTATAAATTAAGGATAATTTTGATAAGCCAGCTTGAAAATCCGTGAACATTGTAACAACTTTTATTGACAATTACAGTTCCATATATCTATACGACTATATAATTGAAAAAGTTTCCACCGTGGAAGTTTTCTCCCGCAAATATGTTATCCTATCTATAGTAATTAAAATTGTTCATTAAATTTATGAGAGCAGTTAGGTAATTACGTATAATTTTTTTTTAAAACGTGGATGTCCTTTGCTATTCTCAAATAGTCTTGTTTGATTGTTTTGCTTTGCCAATTGCTTAGCAAAATGTTCCATGATTATCATTAAGACTAGGTGTAGTGAAATATGTATTATTTCCTCCATGCATGCATATAGCTAGTTCTTGTAAAAAGAATAAAACACATTACTAATGATATGTTTGTTATTTACTAAGTTATCATCCACTTTAAAACTAGAAATAAAATATATCTCATAATTACCTAGATGTTTTTATTAGCTTTAATGAATAATTTTAAATTAGCAAACATACGCAATGCTATATTTGGAAGAAAAAAGGTATATGATGAAGTTGAACTTTTTTTCTATATAGTAGTGTAGATAATGAAGCAACCTAACCGAATGGGTCTTGAAGAGTACTTAGAGAAAAACAAATGACAAACAGTAAAAAGGAGAACAGGCTACTAACTATATTACGAATAATCTACACAATGCTTTAGGCATGGCTGAGACAAGTGGTGGTACATTTCCAGATGTTGATTCTTTGCAGGAACATGAATAAACAGATCTTTTTACAAGCTCAAACAATTTCTTCGAAACAAATGCATAAAGAAACCTTTCAATACCTTTCAAAAAGCGTCCGCAACATCTTAAGTATGCTACAAAGAAGCATAAAAGGACTATGCGCAATCAAGACATTCAATAGCAAGCGCCATTAACAAACATGGAAAAAGAGCAAGTCAAGACTTTCTTGGTCGGTAAAGTTACTACCCTCAGGCCTCCTTTGGTTCACACAGAAAGCAAAGGAAATCAATTCTTCGTTCTTTCTTTTCATTTGGAAGATTGTAATTTTCATTGATTTTTTTCCGGGATTTGGAAAGGCCAAAAAATAGGAGGAAAAAAATGAGTTCTTGGAATGGAAAAGCGAGTCCTTAGGGTGGATGGAAGGAACTATTTCTCCTTTTTTTTTCCCCCTTTGAGAATCATTTTCATTCACATTCGCTGCTCCTTTCTTTTGGCATGACTTTTCTTTTACAATGACCTGAATAACAAGCAGCAGCTTATTGGCTGATGGAAGCAGCCCAATATTCATCCACATCTGATACCAATTATTATAATCTCCAGCAAAGATGCAAAAGTTTAGCCAAAAATACAAGTGAATTAGGCAGTGACGTCTCACGTGTAAGCATCTACCTAACTTATTTAAGCTTATATTTAGAAGAACCTCAAGTAGCCTTGGATAAACTTTGTAATTGGTATAAACATTATAATTGAAAAAATACTAATGCTGTGTTTGATTAGTCTTTTTTTTCATGGAAAATATTTCCATCACAAATTTTCCATCAATTGTAGTGTTTGATAGCTTATATTTTTCATGGAATTATTTTCCAAAAAACTATCATTTTTCATATTTTCTTCTAAAATGGTGGAAAATGAAACCTGTCCAACCCATAGGAAAATATCATTTTCCATGGAAAATAACTATTTTCCGTGAAAAATAATGACAATCAAACATCCAAATTAAGTTTTCCGTGAAATTTTTTTAAAATTCCATTGAATTTTTTTCCTAAGAAAATAATTCCATGGAATTAATTTCTTTTCCACATATTTTTCACCTTGCAATCAAACACAGCCTAAGTATTTGATAGCTTATATTTTCCATGGAATTATTTTCCAAAAAACTACAATTTTTCATATTTTCTTCTAAAATGGTAGAAAATGAAACTTGTCCAACCCATAGGAAAATATAGTTTTCCATGGAAAATAACTATTTTTGTGGAAAATAATGACAATCAAACACCAAATAAAGTTCTCCATGGATTTTTTTTTTTTAAATTCCATGGAATTTTTTTCCTAGGAAGATAATTCCATGGAATTAATTTCTTTTTCATATATTTTCCACCTTGCAATCAAACACACCCTAACTTCATCAGTTAGGTTGTCAATATTGACACCAAATTTGTATATCAAAATGAAGGAACAGCATAAATAAGCATACCATTATGAAGGAACCGATGGATACCAATTCCAGAAACATAGTGACTGTGTTGAACTCTAGAGTTGGTACACTTGGTGTGCTAGTTATTATGTTACTAACCAATATATACAACACAAATATATCATTCACTAACACTCCTCTATTCAAGTGCCAACTTGTTATGTCAGATTAAAGAATGGCAGTGCCTATAACCACAAAATGAGTTGAAGATACAAAAGGTAAACAAATCTTTACCTGAATTGAACCATAGAAAGCTAGTCATTTTCATTTTGAAGTTGGCTTTTGAGTGGATAATGTCACAATGACCATGTTCAGATTCTGAAAGGGTCTGGTGATCCTTGCCATATTGTCTTATATCTGTGATATCCAAGAATATATGTATAAAGCTACTAGTGAAAATATGGGCATTTCAAGATGAAAAAGAGGGAATAAAGCTAAATCTCAAGTTAATGTAGACCTTAGGCAAAAAAACTCCAGAAACAAATCTCATTATGCACCAAATCAAAGTCAATCAGTAATACTTCTTCAGACATTACAAATGAGCACAAATTTATCATAAAACGAATCTGAACCCTGTTGGTATGAAAATGAAGCCAAAGAGAAATTTTGTATGAAAATGAAGAATGCAGAGCAACATTAATTAGGTGTCAACATAGGTTCTGAAGTCAGATTGACAAGCTAGATAGATGAATGCACAAATAAGCACAGATCAAAACAACGTACCAAGGAGAATTAACTTCAATGCACGTCTACTATATTGTTCACAGTTTATATGGTTGCAGAACGAAACTTCACTCTTCATATTATAAATAGGAAAATCTAGTGCGACATAGATAACATACACAGTAATGTAAGCGAAACATGCCAGGTACATTATCGGAAGTTTAAAGCATATAGATAAATATTTACAACACAAACCGAGAACCCGAAAGTCCCACCTTGACATAGGCAACAATCGACTCTAATGTTGAATACTTGAATGATTCTAGGTCATAAATTAGTATACACAGGACCCTCCAAAGCAATCCCCATCACTGTCATGTAGGAAATCGGATACAGAACAAGAAAGAAATGCCGTTGAATAACTAAAAGTAGCTATCGTTGTAAATCAAGCAGCAGTAAATCTGACATTGAGATTCAGAAACAAAGGAAGATATACTCTGGAAACAAGGATATATCTAATTTGAGATTTGCTAACATAAAGAATCACAGGAACTTCCCCCCCCCCCCCTTCGCTAAGAGAACCATAGAACTTTGTTGTGAAGTGATCATTGAAGTAGTGTATAAATATTGACAAGTTATTCTCGATGATGAAGAAGAAAACTAGAATCTACATGTTGTCAATCAACTATTCTGTGCAGCTACCATTGCGAGAAAACTGTAAGGTAACAATTCTGTTTAAAAAAAAAATCTTCCCTTAGATCTCCATACTTGTTTCAGTCAAAAACAAGTAAAAAGTAACATCATATTGAAGACATGAGGAATGCATCAAGAACATCTTTACAATGAAAGATCATGAACTGAGAAAATCACATAAGCAAAGAACACAATCTAGTCATAGACCAGTATGCCTACTTTTTATAGCACTTTGGAAAAGGGCATAGCAAATTCTATGTTTAATGTTGCAACATTTCAATCATAATAATATTAATGAGCTAGTCTCGCAAGTAACTAATTCATGCTCGCAATTTCACTTAAAAGAGGATATTTACAATAAAGCAAGTACCCAAAAATCCCAGTTCAATAGATTCAACAACAATAGAAGGATAATGGCAGAAGAAGACAACCATGAAGCAAACTCCTGATATATCAGGTAAGTTGAGTTTGGGGAAAATTTTCATAATCACAGCTCTAGGAATCTCTCTAGCAAATGACTCCCGCTTCAGCTGCTCGGTGAGGCTTGCTCTTTCGTCGATTTCCATTCTGCCGATAGCCATTAGACCTCGTAGACACCTCCGTGTTAGCACTGACCACTTTGCCCTTCTCCTCCAAGTCCAATTCCAAATTAGAACTTTCTTTTACTAGCAAATTCCTCTTTCTCCTTTTCCCATTCTCCACCGCAGCGGCTTTCATTTCTTTAACAGGAACGGAAGAAGCTTTCGTGCCATCTCCGCCTTCCTCTTCGATCTTTTCGGCAACATCTTCGTCGATGTCGTCCTTCAGAGGCTTCTGTGGCCTTCCCCTTCTCTTATAGGCAGGAAGTGGCTCCTCACCACCACTCCCTGGATCCTCGTGACTCGTGACAAGTGGCAGTTTCTTCCCCTTTCCTCTGCCTCTACCCATTAGTATCCGAAATCAATCACAGAATAAATTATCACAAAAGATTATGATAGCTGCAAAATGAAAAGGAACAAAAGCTCTCTATCAATCATATTGAACAACAACAACGAATAATCACTATGAACACAATATAAGGCTTTTGATCTTCTGAGTGTCAACACAGATTGTCATCAAAATCATCAATAGAACTCTTCTTAATATATAAAGTACAACAAGCCAGATCTAAATTGATGCCATCCTAAAAACCAAACACAAAGTTAACAAAGCTCAGATGGATTCATCATACAAATAATATGTCAGGATCAGAGGTTACACTTCCAATCTATGAAGAATAACTGAATAAACTCTGCACACAACCATGCCACCGTAGATGGATCAAACATCCTCTTCATCAATCAAACTATTTGCAAACAACACAAAAAGGAAGAAGCTTTCTTGATCAACACAAGAGCATGCAACCTCCCAATGAACAAACCATGAAAGACTAACATGTACCAATCACAAACATAGCCAGCAACTTAGAAAAATACTACCAACAAGAAAGAACAAAAAAACAGACCTCATATGAATGAAGTGTAGGCCTTCTTTGCAACTGCTACCAACAGCCCATCTAACCAAAAAAGGATGAAGTGGGTCTTCAAAAGTTTGGATTTTGATGGGTTTGGCACTGGAAAGGAGGAGACTTGATGATCCAAACAGTGATCTCTAGATAAAGACATCAAAAAAAACCAAGAAGAAATATGGGTTATATGTACAAAGAAGAGAAGATCAGAACAATTAAGGAAACATTAGTAAATACTAACACTTTGCCATTTAAGAGAGAGAGAGAGAGAGAGAGAGAGAGAGTGGAGGGAGGAGGAGTGAAGAAGAAGAAGGAGATATTTCTTTGTTTTGTTTGCCAGAAAGAAAACAGAAGTTATTAATTATGAAATGACAAAGCCTTTGCATGGCTTTTAAGTCAAAATAAAATTATTATAAGATGAAAAATCAGAAGAATCAGGTTGCGGTTCCAATCGGACGGCTGCCATTCGAGATCACCATCTGGTTGAGGTTTCGTGGGTCAAGGTATCCGGGTCCCACCAACACAGGAGGGTAGAACAGTCATTTGATTATTCTAAAATTTTGAAAATATTAATAGTGAAAAAGAGGGAAAATATATAATTCGATATACATGAGCACATTGTCGAATCCGAATAATCCTTGTGGTAAACGGGGAGGCATAAAACTCTGGCAGTATGATACAAGATCAATGATTGAGTCACGAAAATATATTATTCCTTTTATTTATGCTAAAAGTTGGGAACATTTTCGAACATCGAGCCACGGGAGTATATTATTCCTTTTATTTATGGTAAAAGTTGGGAACATTTCGAATATTACGTCGGACACTGTCAAAAGAAAAAAAAAAGGAGCATATTGACCTTTTGATTTCTGTTCCTTGTGCTCCCAACAAATTTAGGATAAATCTTTAAGAGAAAATTAAGCTGCATTCCACTTTATTTACTCATATTCACGGTGCAACCCTACTACTTTACTATAAAGCACGAACCCCTCCCCCTCCCCCCCCCCCCCCCCCTCCCTTTTGACGAAAATCTTCTCCAACTTGTAAGTACCTAAATTCAAAATTCCTATTTTTGAAAAGAAAGTCCATATTTTTTTTAAATTTATAAAAATCATTTCTCAAATATTATGTAGATTTATTTCAAAATTTAATCATTATTATTATAATTAGTTAATTTTATTTTTAAAATTGTTTTATTATTAAATTAATTACTTGTGAAGTCTACCAAGCCTTGTGCTTGGATTGTGGGCTAGCCTAGCCTATTAGCTTACCAAGCCTTGAATTTGGATTGTGGGCTACTAGCTAATAAGGTATTCCTAATTTTTTATATTAATTATTAGTGGTCTTGGACTTTAGATTAATTAATAGTTTATAATAGTTACTAATTACTAGATTAGTTAATGGGTTAGAAGTTAATGGTTAGTAATTAGTTAGTGGCCTTTACTATTTGTCCCTAAATCTACTACAAATTACATTAGTGCTAATAAGGCTTGGAGAGTACTCCATTATTCTACTATTTAAAAATTGGCGAATGTTTAATATTTTACACATAAAATATTCTCTCTATCTCTCTCCAGCCAATCACTCTCTCTTTCCTGATCGATTAGCCCCGCCGCCGCCGTGCGCCGCCGTACTCCGGTGATCCTTCGCCTCGCTATTTCCTCCACCGCACTACTTCGTTCTTCACCGTTGGTGTAGTGCCCCGCTTCCGATAGACGACGAACTCCGTAATATGCTTGCGCCGAGTCAGATCGGTCTGAAACTTAGATGGCCATCTGACTCGATCGTTGCGCTTGGTAAACAATAACACCTTGTGGCATTGATCAAATTGATTTGGACGAATGTTACGAGAATCGATCTAATTAATGGAACGACTTTTGTTGGAATAAGTCCTAGATGCAGCAGGCTGCGTCTCGGCGAGTGAGCTCTGTAGAAGAGTCCCTTCGGCGGGACCAGACTGCTGTATAGTTTTCTTGGAGCTTTCGCTGCTTGGTTTTGATGAATGTGTTTTCGCGTCGCTTTCTGAATGCATTCTACGAATTTCGAAACGAAGGATTAAAGAAAAAATTATGACTAAGTGTTGGTGCCATTGCAGGAGCTCGCGTAATTGAAGCTTGAACGTTGCGAAGCGCTTCGACCCTCGGCACGATCAAATACTTGGTGGGTGGTTTGGCCCCTTCTTTTCTACTCTGTCCCGTAAACGAAATTCCTTTGTCTCGAACTTATTCAAATCGACGATGCCAAGTTAAATGCATGCCAATCCACTAAGATCAAGAACTCGGGAAAAATGTATTGATTTAGAGTAATTTACTCTGAAAATATAAGTTCCGCACCAAAACGAGAAAGTTTAAGGTTCTAGAAAAGAGATAGATTATTTCACGTGCTGCAAAATAATATGAAATATCGATTGTGGCTTACGATGCCCCTATGAAATTTGGTGCCCAAGGGACGCTAAATTGGAAGTACGGTTTTGGGAAAAATAATTCGTTACATGAGTTAGGAAAACATGATGTTGCTGCTCAATGTTGTCCATGCTATGCAACCTATTTTATATAATAAACTGTTCACACATTGGCATGGTCATGGACAACTTATGCACAAGTTTAACTTTCCTCAAAACGGTATCCGGGGCATCGGAACCGTATCGACCTAGGGGGAACATATAAAATCGTGCTTAGGCGCGGGACATTGCGGGACCTCCAGTTGGGCTTGCAACCCTAACTGATAGGGTACATCACAATGACATATAAAAGTCCATCGTGGTGCATAACATCAATGACCGCACATATAAGATAGTAGCATACTCACCTATTGTCTTATGCAGGTATAAATATTATCTCTGTTTTATGCAGGGACGAGCACGACCGTTGTAAGAATTGAAAGAAATTGTTATGTTTCACTGTATGCTTTTACTGTTTCAAATTGAAGGCTATCAATATGAACTGAATTCATTTAGTTCTAAATAGAAAAAAAAACTCCAATGCATGCCTAACTTAACAATCAGAGTCGGTTTAGACGAGTGGGTTCGTCCCACTCACTAGTGCATTTTCAAGTGTACTAATCCCTAATTCCACAGGTGACGAAGACTCTGGGGGTGCACGTCGCTAAGCCAAAGCTGAAGTTCGGAGAGGCGTTTTGAAGCTCTTCATATTCTGAAGTATTTTGAAGCCAATTCATCGAAGGCTTTCAATGTATAAAGGACGAATGTATGGAACGACAAGTGTTAGTTCAGGTAGCTTGTTGAGTATATTTCTTATGTTTCAATCAATGTAGCTGCAACAACATCCAATGTAATTATGACTTGTACTTCGTTGCAAGCTATGAATGAAAAGCATATTTCTATCTTCCTAAATTGCGTGTTCAATTCTGATGTGATTTTTGAAGTTTCAACTTGGTGTTTAAATAAAATGATCGAATGTAATATTCTTACCTTGTACGAGTACAACTCCAGACTCGTACGATATCACGCCCTAGCGATAATGATCAATTCGGCATAATGGGAACGGGGACGAACGGTTTGTCGAATCGGGGCATGACAGTCGGCACCACCACAACCCCTACTGCACAACCCCTACTACAAAAAAGTATGTTTTTAGCAGCGAAAATGTTCGTTGCTAAAAATAAAAAAATTGTTGCCCAAATTTTTAGCAACAAAAAATGGTCGTTGCTAGACCCGTTGTTTTAGGTGCGTCACCTAAAGTATCGGCAATGAAATACTGAAGTCGTTGCTATATCCTTACCTTTTAGCAATGTTACCAATTTTGTATTGCTACTTTCCTGGACTGAAGGTTTCGTTGCTAAAGGTTATACTTTTGGCAACGTGTGTTTGTCATTGCTATATGCTATTGCTACATATAGCAACAAAATGTATACGTTACCAAATGTAATCTTTTTGCAACGTACAAAACTCATCGTTATATGGTGATTTTAGCAACGACATTAGAGAGTTACAAAAGAATCTCAAATATCTAATATATTTGCAACACACAAAAGTCGTTGCTATAGATTAAATTTAGCAACAACATTAATATGTTACCCAAAAAATTCAGAATTCATCATAACATTTGATAACGACTCATCGTCATTGTTAAGGATTTTTTTCCCTCCGCTCATTCATGCACACAATAGGTTTGAATCATATATTCACACAATAATTTAAAATTTCATTTGAAATATCGAAAACATCTTTTCATAATAAAATTTAATTGTTGGACAATCGCATTCACGTCCAAATTTAAACATAGAAGTTATAACATAACTAAAATATTCGTGAGCATACATAAAATGAAACATCTCTATAAACACCTCCAAAAACATTTACTCTAATGGGTTGTTGTTGTTGTCTCCATAAGCACTTTTCTCCATAAGTATCTGAATCATCTTCGCTATACGGGCCGTAGCAGTTAGGGACTCCTCTAATCTCTTTTTCATCTCTACTCGTTCTATGTCAAAACTCTCCCTCATTTGTGCTCATTCTATGTCAAAACTCTCTCTCATCTCTGCCCATCTCAGCCCTTAGTCTGGCCTCGGTCTCGAAAGTTTTGGATGTTGAAGTAAAATGAGAAGTTGTTGGTCGAGCATATACACCAAGACCCTGGACATAGCCCGATCGGTGCTTTAAGACTTTCTCAACAACTTCAAATTGTGTCAATGTTAATCCTTGTGTTCCCGCCTACTCTTGAATTGCCACCATTTTTTTTCCTGAAATTACAATATGCAAAGAGAACATAAAAGCAAAGGAATGATTTATTCCAAGGACAGTGCATCTAATCTCTAATTGTCAATAAGCTAATGCTCATATCCTTCCAACATGCTAATTCAAAAATAAGGTGAAAAAAAAGATAAATTCCTTAAAGACGAGATAGAGTACACTTTACCAAATATAATAGAGAATGTAAATACTAGCCACATGAACGACAGAAATTAAAACTGATAACTGTAAAATACTAGCCATAATCCACTGCGGAGCGTCGTCTATGGAACAAAGTATTGTCTTTGAAAACAGAATTTGAAATGAGTAAAGAAAATTATCTACTGGTCATTATCTACATGAAAAGAAAACTAGCCACAATTTACTGGTCATTATCTACATGTAGACAATGCAAATACTGGTCATTATCTAAAAAGTTCAGTAGATAACATTATCTACATGTAAAAAAAACTGGTCATTATCTACATGCAAATACTTAGTTCCATAGATAACAATATCTATATGCAAGTACTGGTCAATCCTTCCAACATGCTAATTCCAAATGAGTAAAGAAAAATGCACACTAGGCTGTATGATTTGGTAAGGCTGTATGATTATGTAATCAAATTGCACACTAGTTTGGTAAAGAAAAAATGGTTTAGTAGTACACATGAAAAATACTTTAGTAGAACACATGAAAAATATTTGGTAAATGAAAAATGGTTTGTTGTAGATGAGATTCCCATATATCCCTTTCAACAATGGTCCCTATATATCCCTTAGTACGTGTAAAAAATGTTCATGATGGAAGAAATTCACACTAGCCTGACTAGAGATGCTGGCCCAATTGGTTTAGTAGTACACATGAAAAATATTTGGTAAAAAAAATGGTTTGCTGTAGAAATCTACAGAGACCATGGTACAGGCACATTGGCCATTCCTAAGGGATAATCTTGCACAAGGATATGCATACATTCTCACACACCCTGGAACGATAAATTGGCTCTGGTACTTTTCTTTACCAACACTTACAATATATAGTAGCATGTAGCAGAAAGTGACCTACATTACTTTAAACATACATTTCATATTTCATATGAGTTGATGACCTAGTTGCTTACATGATTTTCTTGTGACTAAGGAGTAACCCAAGTTTGAGTCTTCTCACGAAAATGAGTATCCTTGTAAAAGTCCACCCTTCCAGGAAGCTCCTCTGTCTCAGGGTCATGCTATATTTAAAAAATAAAATAAAGTAGTAAGATAAATACATGTGCATTTTTAAGATAAACCTAAAGAGGTTTGAGTTAAAAATATATACCAACTCATAGCAACGTCGAGCAAATGACTTAGGGCCTGAGACGTGATTGACTGATGACTTAGCCTTGTTTTGAGTATTGACAGTACTAATTTTCTACATTTAAACCAAATCATAGTATTCCAAATAGTTAAGTAAAAAGATTTTCAACAAGCACAATTTACAAGGATATTAACATTTTTTACCTGCCAATTTGGGCCACTAAACTTTTCACAAAGAATTTTCCAATCATCTGAACTAACATCTTCATGAGGATGATTAAGCACATTTTGATCTTTTTTACTTTAGGTAGTGGAGGTGATACTTGTGCCTCCAAAGCTTGTGTGAATTCATAAGTTTTATATCAATCGCATCAAGAACACGAGGGTCATCTTCCGGTAGTTTAAACTTATCCTGCAAAAGAGTTATCTATGATGTTTATGAACAACTCTGCTTGAAGCTCATTCAAAATGAATGACGATAGGAGAAATAATTTAAATAACCACTGTGGCCTGAAAGTCAAGGTTGAAAATTAAAATGAATGACATTTAAAATGATACATAAAAAATATTTTACCAGTACGAGTGATCACATGTCCGTCTTATCTTCGTCACTGATTTCTTTCCAAGTTACTGCAGTTTTAGGTGCGACCTGACGCTGGATTTTGCTCACCCCCCACTCCATAAGCTAGAGCCTGGCCCAACTGGTGTGTTTGCGTCTTCTGTCCAAACGACCGGCACACGTCCCTTTCCAATCTCAATCGCCTTTGCTAAAGCAAGCCCATGCGAGAGGCCACATTTGCGTTTAGGAGCGCTATTGGATCCTAAGACAATGAAATGTAACATGTAACCTGATGGTGGCAAGTGTCCAGAATTCTCAATACGGCTAGCCATCCCTAGCTTACCGGATATATTTAATACCAGTATTGCATGGATACTTCACACATGTGGCAAGTGTCCAGAATTCTGAAAGTTTCCAGTACAGGAACCC
Organism: Iris pallida; assembly: GCA_029216955.1. Lineage (NCBI taxonomy): Eukaryota > Viridiplantae > Streptophyta > Magnoliopsida > Asparagales > Iridaceae > Iris > Iris pallida. The sequence continues at coordinate 2,129,436 of JANAVB010036017.1, read as the reverse complement.
TCAATTTTGGCATAGACTCAACACTAGTAGCAACTATTATAATGTATCTGATGCAATATGATTTGATAAGTTGAAGTGGTAGCCCAATGTTTGAGATGAAACTGTAGCAACTATTACAATGTAAGATAATTTTGTTACTTTTACTAATGTTGAACCTTGTTATAACTCTGATGAAACTGTATAACTCTGATGCAATAACTCTGATGAAACTGTAGCAACTATTACAATGTAAGATAATTTTGTTACTTTCACTAATGAAGTGAGTATCAGTGTCAGTGTCATCACTGCTACATTTCAGACCCATGTCCAAGCAAATCAACGAGAAAAATAAATCTTTAAGCGCATACTATAAAAACTGAAATGAAGTCCTACCAGCACTAGATTCTTGAGGAGTATGAGGCTCTCGCACATCCACATCATTTGGTGATGGTGTTGGTGATGGTGTTGGTGTTGGTGTTAGTGTCAGACTCTGTGTCTGCAATGCTCGCGAATGACGAGTTCCTGGTGCCACAATCGTTTTAAACCTACAAATTCCTCTTGTAACCTTCAGACAAGAAATGTGCATAGAGATAACATAGAAATTTGCATATAAATAAAAGCGAGTTATGTCCATTTGTGTTACCAATGCATATAAAAATAAAAAGTCAAAAGTATATTCATAAACTTAAAATATATAAGTGACTCATGTTAAATGCATTCAAACAGTTTAAAGTACATTTTTTTGTTTTAATCGAGCATTAAGTCATCTTCATCATTTTCATTGCTTATCAAAGGCGCATGCCCATTTATACTACATTCTAGCACTTCAACATCTTCCTCACTATCAACATCGCTGTCATTAATAAATGTGTTATCTTCAATGGGCCGATCCTGGTTCTTGAGGTTTCCCATGACAATTGGATCAACTTCTACTTCAGTTGCAGCTACATCCTCTCTACAAAGTGGGCTGGACACTTGATTGAGATTGCATTCGACTGGGGTATAAGATTATCCTAACTCATTTTATTGATATGCCAAATTAGTGTTCATTGTTTGGCCTCCATCTTCATCTTCTATATTGTCTTTGTCTTCACGCTCAATAACATCATACAAGTTCCTCGGTTGCAACCTTTGCACCACTTTTCAAGCACCACCCAATTTTATGTCATTGAGATAGAAAACTTGCTCCACATGAGAAGGTAGCACAAAGGGATCATTCTCATACCATACGTAAGAAGTGTTGACACTAGTGAAATATTTAGTTGTTCGGGCTCCGGTCCTTCTATTGCAAAGATCCCACCATTTACACTTAAATAAAAATACTTGGCGGTGTCCCAAGTAGCTCAATGCAATTACATCAACCAAGACACCATAGAAGTCAATTTTGCTTCCTTGATGCTCCCCTTTGGCGACAATACCACTATTTTGAGTTCTGTGATGCTTCTCCCGCTCTATAGTATGGAACCTAATTCCATTGGCAATGTATCTACTGTAACGTCTTACCTCAAATTGAGGACCACATCCTATGGAATACAACTCATTAGTGACTTCTGTTGAGTTGTGGCGACACAATTGTTTTATCTATAAAATAAAAATTTGAAATTAATAAAATCAATGTTTGTAAGAGTACAAAACTTCTACATAACTTACTACATCAACAAAGCATAATACTTACATGGTTGGAAAACCACGTTGGAAATTATTTTTCATGTCTCTGGTGTCAATTAGTTATGCTTTATCCTTGAATAATTTGCATATTCTTTCTACATATATTCATATTTGAACATATATAAGAACTAGTTAAGATTAAAACCTGAAACTGGAAATCAAAGCTTACTTACTCTAAGTATACTTCTAATTCTGGAGAATTATTAAGCACAAACCAATGAGCCTTTGCCAAATCTGATTTCGACAAGGTTTCAATCATAGCAGCTCCTAACGGGCGAACATTCTGTCCAAAAATAGACATCTCACAACTTTCTTGTCTTTCAGCTCCATCATAATTCCTCTCCTCAAGATTATATCGTGTCTCAACCCCATCTAGATACATGAAGCAAAAAGTCAAGCATTCATGGTCAACATAAGCTTCAGCAATTGAACCCTCAGGGTGTGCTTTATTTCGAACATAGCCTTTTAAGGTATACAAAAACCTACAAAACATGCAATGTGCAGTAAGTACCCAACTTAGCATACAAATTGTAAGAACAATGATATGGTCCAAAAATGATATATTCAAGATGAGTATTTAGTTTACCTCTCTATAGGATACATCCACCGATATTGCACTGACCCAGCAAGTATAGCTTCATAGGGAAGGTGTATTGCTAAGTGAACCATTACATCAAAAAAGGCCGGTGGAAAAATGCTTTCAAATTTGCATAGTATGATTGATATATCCATTTCAAGCTGTTCTAAGACTTCAAGTTTTAAAGTCTTACAACACAACTCCCGAAAGAAGCAACTCAGATCAGCTAAGGCGGTGAATACATCATCACACAAGTACCCATGTAATGCAGCTGGAAGAAGTCGTTGGAGAAAGACATGATGGTCGTGGCTTTTCATTCCAATTATCTTACCATCTGCGACATTTACACAATTTTTAATATTTGAAGCATAACCATCCGGAAACTTTACCGATTTCAAGAATTCACACACGCCTTTTCTTTCATCCTTAGACAAAGTGAAACATGAAGGTGGCATTAGCCACTTCCCATCCTGTAAAGTCAAATGCAAGTCCTCTCTGATCCCCAATTTCATTAAATCTAGACGAGTATTCACAGTGTCTTTATTCTTTGAATCTTGGCTCATCAAAGTACCCAGAACACTTTCACAAATGTTCTTCTCGGTGTGCATTACGTCTATATTGTGTCTTAATTTATTCATTTTCCAATAGGAGAGTTCAAAGAATATGCTTTTCTTCGTCCAATTCAACTCCTCAGTTGTACGCTTCCTCTTTATCTGATTTGGAAGCTTCCCGAATGATGTGTCTATTTGACTGAGTTGTTCTAGCATATCATCTCCAGACAATATTTTAGGTTTCATCCCAAGCTCTCGCTTCCCATCAAACATGGTCGTTCTTCTCCGCCAAGGATGGTTCGATGGTAGAAAACGACGATGACCCATGTAACAAGTCTTACTTCCATTCGTTAAATGCATAGAATGAGTGTTCTTATTACATGTAGGATATGCCAATTTTCCTTTTGTGCTCCATCCAGATAGGTTTGCATATGCAGAAAAATCGTTAATGGTCCATAATATTGCAGCATGAAGTTGAAAATTTTGCTCCTTACATGCATCATAAGTTGAGACACCTACTTCCCATAATTCTTTCAACTCATGTATCAATGGTTGTAGATACACATCTATATCATTTCCTGGAGATTTGGGCCCAGGGATAAGCAAGGACATCATAAAAAAAGGCTCCTTCATGCATTTCCAAGGAGGCAAGTTATAGGGCATGAGCACTACTGGCCACATGCTGTATGTGCCACTACCAAAGGGATTAAAGTCGTCAGATGCTAACCCAAGGCAAACTTTTCTAGGATCATTGACAAACCACTCATGTCTATTGTCAAAATCCTTGCAAACCTTTGAATCGACGGGGTGTCAAAGAATTCCCTCCTCCTCAACACGTTTGTCTTTGTGCCAACTCATATATAAAGCCGTCTTCTTTGACATAAACAACCTTTGCAATCTTGACTTTAATGGAAAGTGTCGTAGGATCTTTTGAGGAATCTTCTTTTTTATTGGTGTTATCATTATACACCCATCTGGACTCGCCGCACTTTGGACACTCTTGTTCATGAGCATAATCCTTCCAGTAAAGGATGCAATCATTTTTACAAGCATGAATGCAATTATAACCGAGACCAAGATCTCGCATGATCGTTTTAGCCTCATAGTGATTTTTTGGAATTGTATTTCCTTCTGGAAGTATGTCCTTCACAAAGTCAAGTAACATGTCAAAAGACTTGTTTGTCCAATTATTGATGTTCTTTAAATGGAGCATCTTCACAAGGCATGACAATTTAGAATACTTCTCACACCCAGGGTAAAGTGGAGTATGTGCATCCCTCAATAACCTAACAAATTTATCTCCATCATCGTCTTCATGATTTGTCTCATGACTCGTTGAACATCCTTCTCCCGCAAAAGCATCTGTGAATGTGGCCCTATACATTTCTCCTAATATTTCTTGCACACCGTCAAATGATTCATGCACTTCTTCTGTAATGTTATCCACATCTTGATCCACTTAAACTTCTACCTCTAATACTTGTTCATAAGGCTCACCGTGGTGTTCCCATGTGGTATATGTAGGATTAATACCCTTCATATGCAAGTGTGTTTTCACGGTCCTAACTGGGATGTACTGACCATTATTGCAATCATGACATGGACACCACATTCTACCTGCGCTATCAACAGATGACGCAGCAAATTGAAGAAAATCGGCCACACCTTTTATATACGCGGGACAAAATTTGTCAATAAGTTGCATCCAACTCTTATCCATATTATAATCTCCTATATCAAAAATGAGATTATTATGTTAACTTCAAGTTTCACAAATAACCAATTAAGAAACAAGTACTTATTTCACAAATGATGAAACACTAATTAGCAGCAAGAATGACATAAATAACTAAATATAATATCTTACTTGCTGCTAGAATCACAAGATTAGTGGTAGATCCTCTTCATCAACCACATGATTGAATTAAAAAACATGATGAGATTATAAGCTTTTTATATTAAGAAAAGTGAAATAGTTCTTTATATTTCAGAATATGTTAACATGGTTTTTATGTAACACTACAAGGATGAAATAATGAAAGTGGCCAAGGACCCTCCCTCATGAAATGAACATTCGTCAGATTTTAAATGCTTTTGGGAGGGATTACTGCCTTATCATCATATATTGTAGATTTGACGTAAGAGAAACGTTAAGTAATCTAAAAGGTGAGACCGTGAGAGCCTCTAAAGATGTGCTTTATACAAATGTGATAAAAAATTCAGGCCATATTATTTGTGGTTCTTAATACTCTTCTGACAATCAGTATATTTCTATTCCAGACAAGATAGATTAAGCTTGATGCACTTATACATACTTTATACTTAATATGATCTTTCACAGGGGTCCATAATAACATCAAATATTCTTGTAATCTAACATTCAAGAAATAACAAAGAGCACTGCCATATAGAACCAACTACTCTAGTCCAATCAGCTTAAGTAACATTCTAGTCAGCCATCATGGCCTTCAAATGACATAATGTACTTGAACACAAAGTGCATTTAACCTTTTACTTCCAAGTATTTGACTATATTAAGGCATTGTAATATTGTAGAGATTTTTGAAGATGCACTATAGGGATAGGATTATGGTAACTATGTCAGGCATTCTAATATATATCTAATGACTATTGAGTAATTTATATGACATCAAGGCTTATTGTTTGCATCCTTGAAGTTGCAAGTTTGAGTCATGGAAACAGACCCTCCATATTTATGGAGGCAAGGGTGCGTATATCATGACCATCCTCGAAGTCTGTGAAAGCAGGAGCCTCGTGGCACTTGGACATATTTTATACGAGTAATTTATGTTGGTAGTAAAAGGAGGAAGAACTCTGGATACAACATATCAATTATGCCCCAAGGACAACACTTTTAGCTATTGCAGTACTATAATGGCGGCTGTATCTTATAGTTCCAAAGACGACAATACTCCTGCACGCTACAACAAACATATTTGAAGATTTAAACTAATTACCAAAAGTTGATTTTGACATCATTATTCTTGGAGTAAGAAGCCAATTTCAAGGCTAAATAAATAACAAGACGAGAAGAAGTTCATTTAGGTGATGGAAAATATACTTAAGATGATATGTATTTTGAACAAATATCAAAAAGCAATGAGGTAGTTCATATTGATGGAAAAGAGATAGATAAGTTGTTTCGGTTTTTAGGATCAATTATTCATCATGATGGGGAGATTGTGATTAATGTTCATATAACTGAAAAAGAATGGTTGAAGTGGAATGTTTTACAAATCGTAGGATATTCGAAGTTAAAAAGCAAATTCAATCAGATGGGTCAAGTTTTATAGATTAGAGTGTTGTGTAATTAATAAACATGCCCAAAGATTGAGAGCATGTGAAATAAGAATGCTAAGATTGATGATAGTACATTAAAAGTTACATACAAAAATAAGTATATTTGATGAAAGTACTTGACCTTAAATTTAAATGTTGAATGATTCAATCACTTGAAAACAGGTCAAGCAAATGGACATGTAATAAATCACAATTTACAGTTGGACCAAACTTGTTTATACTAGGACCACAGTTTTCTGATGATCTAATACATTATCGGTGTCGTATTTGACACGAACACAAGTAGACACACATACACAAAACTGAATCAAGAAAATAAATACAAAGTAGAACATACCTGTGTAGAGCCAAATTTGAACTCACAGACAAAGTCATGTCCGTCGTATAGTTCAGTGAACTCAGCTGTATCAGATACGGGCGCCCTCGTGTTCGATTCGAGCAAATCGAACTATTAATACACCTCTGTGGCATTTCATCAAGCACATAATGTGCAGATCAAAAGAGAATAATTCAGAGCATGTATTCAACAAACTCAAATTAAACATCTTCAATAAACTCAAATTAAATAGATACAAAAATATCTATGGATTTAACATCTTCAATAAACTCAAATTAAATAGATTTGTGGGAGAGTCAAACCTTCAGTGAAGCGATTGGATTGGAATGGCGTTGATAGAGCGGCGTCATTGAAACGGCCACAAGCGTCGATGGAACGATGACGATTCTGTGTTGATGCCATCGACCGACTGCAGGGAACGTCTCTATAGGGGACGTAGGGAACGGAGGGAGAGTTTTGACTGCAGGGAATGTCTTCTATAGGGAATGGAGAGAGGGAAAAAAATTTGGTTTAAGAGGGAAATTTTGGGAACGACTACTAAATATAGGGTTTTGGTTTAAGAGGGAAAAAGAATTAGGAACGGCTAAATATTGGGGGGAACGGTTAAATTAACTTTGCATTTTCGTTTTCCTTTGGAAATGCTAAATATTGGGGGGAACGGCTATTGAGTATAGGGTTTTGGTTTAAGAGGGAAAAAAATTGTTTGGCGGGCATCAACACAGATTCGCATGAAAAAATTTGTGGCCAAGTTTTTATTTTCTATTAGGAAGAACTCTTTTGATATATTTAGCAATGCTACATTCCATTACCATAAATAAAATTTTTTTAGCAATAATTTAATTTGTTGCCAATCTTAATATGCAGAAAATATAGATACTTTAGCGACGACGTTGTCGTTGCTTATTTATTTTCTATTATTTAGCAACAAAAATTAGCAATGACTAAAAGATTTGTGGCCAAAATTAATGTTTAGCAACGACAAGAATATGCGTTGCCGAAACTGTTTATTAGTAACAAAAAATGTCGCGTTGCTAAAAAAATTGTTGCCTTATGAGGTATTTCTTGTAGTGCCCACTGTCACCGCTATCCACCCTAGCCACCGGTCCACCAACCCCCGACACCACCTAGCCCAATTCCCTGCTGTGCCCTACACCCTCACCACCACTGTCTTCGGTCGACGACCTTCATCTCTGCCCTAACCGACTTCCATGACCCCTCCCATCAACCTAGCCCTGACCAACTCCACACAATCATCACACCAGTCCCACCGTCTACCCAACACCACGAGAACCCCCTAAACTCTCATCACCGCCACCACCGACACCAAGCTTCACCAACACTGATACCCACCACCACCATCACCAGTCACCCAAAACCTATATTTACCACCTGACCATCAATTTTTGACCGTCGACTTCGATCCGCTGTCATGCCTGTAGTGCCTCGCTCCCGTTGGGGTAAAACACTATGTAATAGGCTCGTGGCACTTCAGACACGATCGAAAACATAGATGGCTAGTCTGACTCAGCGACGAGTTTGGTATACGAAAATCATGGCATCAATAAAATTGATTTGGACGAATGATATGAGTATCGTTCCAACTAATGGATCGGCTGTTGTTGGAATAAGTCCTATATGCAGTGGACTGTGTCTTGGCAAATGAAATCTAAAGAGAGCAATGTGACATGTCTGCTGTTAATTTTATTGGTTTTCTTGACTTTCTGAATGATTGTTGCTTGGATTTGATGAGTGTGCTTTTACGTCGATTTTTGAATGCGTCTTTGGGAACTTTAAAGGGAAAGGATTGAAGAAGGGATTCTAACATGATGCTCGTGCCATTGAAGGAGTTCGTGTAACTGATGCTTGGCCGTCGCAAAGCGATCTCCTACTCTCGGTGCAATCTCTTTAGGTGGATGGTTCGGCCCCTTCTTTTCTACTCCTTTCCGCCAACAAAGTCTTAAAGTTCAACGTTCAAGTCGATGATGCTAACTGAATGTATGCTATGCCACTAAGATCAAGAACTCAAAATAACTGTATCGATTTAGAGTAATTTACTTCAAAAATATAAGTTTCACACCAAAAAGAGAAAAGATAAGGTTCTAGAAAAGAGAGAATTATTTCATGATCTGCAAAATAAAATAAAATAAAATATCAGTTGCGGCATATTGTGCCTCGAAGAATTTTGTGCCTACGTGATGCTAAATCAGAATGTACGGCTTTGAGGAAATGAACTCTCGCACGAGTCAAAATGATTATGCTACTTAATACTGTCCGCGCTATGCAATCTAATTCACACATATTAAACTGTTCACGCATTTGCATGTTCATGGAAAACTTGTGGGGTCCCTAATTTTTGAGAATTATTTTTTATTTTATATGATTTCTATTTACTAGATTATATTTTAATTATTAATTATGATTATAGATGTACTTTTCTGTAGCTTTAATTTTTGGAGCACAAGAAGTACCAATCTTTCAAAATGTCCTTCATGAGTTTTGAAGTAGACAAATCTACCTTCAATTTGATATATCATATCCCATCCAAACTTGTCCCTCAAAATTCTTTTGACTTCGCACAACTTCGGATCAAATTTAGCTATTTGATTATTTACCGTATTTCTAGACCTAACTTTCAACTTGAGTTCATGACTCGATATTGATCAAAATCATTTGGCCTAATATATGGTTTTGATCCATTTTGAGTCTACGACACACATGTCAAGGGTGTGCTACTCAATCGAGTTTCCATGTGCTATTTATTTGCAAATGGCACAAGAGACTCATGGATTGACCTTTTGAGTTCAATTTGATTAGAAAATATATTTAGAACCCAACCTAGTCAACCCCACTTGGGAGAGCCATATTAGGTTGCAATGATTTAGTAGAATTAGTTTGAATTTATTTTGGATATTACACAACCAAATAGGTTTAAATATATTTTTGTATATATAGGTTTATATTTATAATAGCCTAAATATTATATATTTATATAAGGCTTTAGTCATGGTTAAGTTTGAGATGCATATCGAGTAGGAATTTTGGTACGGCTAGTGTAGTGGTGTGCTTTGACTAGCATTTAAGCCACGATAGGGAAGGCCTAGCCATAGTTGTGTCCCAA
>JANAVB010036017.1:1814885-2117385 GCA_029216955.1 Iris pallida | reverse complement strand
GAGAGATTATAGAGATATTTTTAGAGAGAAATAGAGGAGGAAATGAGGGAGTAAGAGGGTGAGAAGGAGGGAGAGAAAAGAAGAGCAGTAGGCAGCAGCTAGGGGGGGCCTAGGGAGCTGCTGCCCCCCCCCCCCCCCCAAACAGCAGCAACAGCTGCAGCAGAATCAGCAGCAGCAGTAGGAGCAGTTAGCAGCAGTAGGAGCAGCAGAGCACCCCCAAACCACCCCCTTTTAGCCCCTAAGATCCCCACTATATACCCATATATATATGTATATATATACCCTTATATACTAGCTATATATACGCCTAATCAACCCACTAAATGGCCCCTAAAACTAGTCCTAAGAGAGTGTGGAAAATGGGTGTTTGAGAGTGTGTGTGAGTGGTTGTGTGAGTTTTAGTGAAGTGGCGAAATTGAGTTCCGTGATTCGGAACGTGTCGAAACTTGGAGGGGACTTAGATAATGTGATTTAGATTTTGTGGGTAGGCTTCGGAGTGGGAATCGGGGTTGCGTGTGGGCTTGGAGAGTCGGTATCGCACCGCACCATTCCGTATCTTAAAATATTCAAGATAACGGGTAAACGGGCGATTCGGACCGTAAGATGGACTGGATGTCCACTTACCCTAGAAAACTTAGTAGGTAATGGTTGTATAGGTTAGTACCCTACTACCCTAGGAAGCACGGAGTGGAATTCCTAAGGGAAGGCTACTTGGCGTCAAGTTAGAACGGTTTAAGGGTAAATGTTAAGGGGGTAATCGGGTAATTTCGAGATACGAAGTTCGGGTAGTCGGATTGACTTGAAACTTAGGTGGCATATTGGGTAAACCCTACAAATGTCATATTTGTGCCGATTTTGGCTCGGTTGACCCAGAGTTGACTTTTACCCAAAAGTCAACCGTGAGTCAACACTTTGTCTAGATTTGACCAAATCTAAACCAGAGTTGACCAGTTGACCAAAAGTCAACTGTTGGTCAACATTTGACCAGTTTGACCTAGGGTTGACCTAGAGTTGACCAGAGTTGACCAGGATTGACCAGTTGACCAAAAGTCAACTATAGGCCAACTCTTGACCCCGTTTGACTTTCTTCGACTTGTTTTGACCTGTGATGACTGGTATGACCTAGGATTGACTTGGTCTGACTTAGATTGACTTGATATAACTTGATTTGACCTAGATTTGACTTGACAGGACTTAGTGTGACTCAGTGAGACCTAGTTTGACCTAGATTGCATATCATTCATTGTGAATCATTCTTAAACTTGTTTAAACCTAAATTAACATACAGTATCTCATATTTAGGTTTCTGATTGCCACTCTGAGCATTGATATATCCTATAACCCAGGACAGCAGGCGAGTACATTCACTGATAGTTTTTATTGTCTTGATATCTGTTATATCCGATTCAGTCGTAGTGTCTTACTTGATTCTCAGTCACGATAGTTCACGGACTAGTACACGTTGGATCATGACATGAGATATTGTTCCTGGATTTCTAGGTATATTGGTACACTTCCTGTCTTGTTCTATGTACTTGTATAGACACCGATTTCTAAGGAGATTTGCTACCCTCTTACAGAATCACGTGCCATGACGTGTCATGTCCAGATCCATTGTACTATTCGGGGATAGGGAATTATTAGAGGCTATGTGATCCAAGCCACCCTGTCACTATTCATGTGCTCGTGCCACTCTTCCCTCACAAAGGGTGTAGCGAGATCCTTTTGCCTTGTGCTCGTTATCCAGGTTGGCCGGCATGACTTTTCGTTGAGGTCACCGCGGATTGCCGGGCCAAGTATATAGCCTGTCCTGTCACTTATCCCAAGCCGATCACATATTGCTCTAATAATTCAAGTCACATTTTATATTTACTTTATCTTATCGTATATCCTACTCTGTTCTACATTCAGTATTTTCTCACAATGTCATGATATACAGTTACTCACATGCTCTACTTGCCTTTACATTGTACCTTGATTTGGAGACTAAGTTCTGCTCGGGAGAAGAGTTACAGCCCCGGTCCTTGTTTGGTTTAAGGGTTGTAACTCCGCTTCCGAACGGTTTCCAAGTCTTCATATATCTTTGTCTTGTAGTTCATTATACTGTCTCTTATAGAATTTGTCAATTCACATGGAACTGCTGTTAGTGCTTGTTCTTGCTCATTTTCCTGACAGGATACCGTTATGATATATTACAGATAATTCTGAGTCGGACTGCTCGACCTATTATGGGCTCGAGTCAGATGGAGTAGCCTTGGATCGTGGCCTTATAGTAGAGCCACTAGATTTTGTACTTCCAGAGTAGTATAGATTAGCTAGGTTTGACTGGACTGCGATCCAGCTAGCTTTATCAGACTGTAGCTTCTATATTATATTTTGAGACCCTGTGATATTGTATATATCTGGGCTTGTATTGGACTCTGGACTTATTTACTCTTTCATCTATCACATGTTCTCTTTCTGGGCTATCTACCTTAGTTTTATTCTGTGATTGAGACTGTATTGATATGTCACCTCCATTCGGAGAGTATATACTGTACAGGTACCTTTATACTGTTAGTCGTAGTATTTACAGGCGTTATATACAGCGTTCTACTGCCGATACTGCGGCGTAGGCTGGACGTACCCACGTACTCGTGTCCCTCATAAGGGTACGGGCCGTGACACGTTTTTGTGGTGGCCCATGCAGGTCAGTATCGCAATTAGTGCAATCTCGTAATGGTGCTCGACTTAGAGTACTAATTACGAGCCTGCAATTAGGACGTAGGACCTAGGACATGATAGGAGTTTCTCAATCACACCTAGAAAATTTCCGATCTTTTGATTATCATAATTATTCACCTTGTATTAAATTAACTGTCGTTCTTTGATAAATCTACTCATGTGCCATATTGATCTCTTTGTTTCAATTCGTCTCCAGGATGACGAAGACGCACCCGCAGGCCACTGGATCGAGTAACTTGCCCGAGAGATCTGATCAGGCTGAGGAGGAGGTTCACGAGACTGCCCCCAGTGATTCCACTATCCTAGAGGCCCTGGCAGTTGCACATGGAGGTCTACCACCTCCACCCCAGAGGGTTACGGCCGTTGTTCCAGAGATACTGCCGCCACCACCACCGATACCGACGGATACACATCATATGTTCCTTCTCCTACAGCAGATGATGGAGACACAGCGGGCCCAGGCAGAGGCGTCGCAGCGCCAGTCGGAGGCGTCACACCGTCAGATCGAGATGCTGAGGCATAGTATGGAGAACTCGCATCAGCTTGCACTGGCAGCAGTGGAGAGAGTGGCACCGGGTACGGTGCAGGGCCCTACTGGCCAGCAGTCGTACCAGCAGCAGTCCAGGCCGGGGACAGTATTAGACTTTAAGAAGATGAGCTCCAGGGACTTCACAGGCACAGAGGGCATCCTTTATGCAGACGACTGGCTAGAGGATGTACAGCGGAGCATGGAGCTGGCAGAGCTTCCTAGAGCACTTTGGATTTCGGTCGCAGTCAGCCGATTCTTCGACATTGCGCTGACATGGTACCGCACGGATCCTCGTGCATCGGTGAGAGGGCTGACATGGAAGAACTTCCGGAGGCTCTTCAAGGAGAAGTTCTTTCCGGACGTGGCTCTTACAGCATTGGAGGGCCAGTTCGTGGGTCTAGTTCAGGAGAACTCGTCGGTGGACGAGTATGCAGCTGAGTTCTTCCGCCTTAGCAGGTTTGCTCCCGATATGATCCAGGATGAGGGGAAGAAGGCTCGTAAGTTCCGCAGGGGACTTATTCATGCAGTGCGCACCCGCACCTCGGGTCGCCGTGACGCGACGTTCGATCAGATATTGATGGACGCGCAGATTGCAGAGGAGGACTTCGGCCTCAAGCGCCCCCACTTTCAGCATCAACAGAGGCCATTCCAGCAACAGCAGCCTCTGTTGCAGAGTCAGCAGGCACCAGCGCGTGCCCAGCAGCACCAGGGACAGGGCCAGAGATCGACTACTCCGTACGGCTTCTGCGGGAAGCCGGGGCACACCAGGGAGGCTTGCAGGAAGAGGTTGGGCGTCTGTCTTTACTGTGGGGCGCCCAATCACCAGCTGAGGGATTGCCGTTTTCGCGAAGTCCGAGGAGGCCAGGATAGAGCACAGCCAGCTAGAGGACCAGCAGTTCAGCAGAGGGGTCCTCCACTTCAGACTCAGCAGCAACGCTTTGTTCTGTACCAGAAGGGAGCACCCGCGGGCAGGGTATTCGCTTTGGCAGCAAAGGAGGAGGCAGAGCCCATGGGAGATATTGTAGCAGGTCATGTTCTCCTAGATTCTTTCTCTGTTTTCGCCTTGTTTGATTCTGGGGCGACCCATAGTTTTGTGTCTGTTTCTTTTGCTTTGAGACACAATATTTTTGCTGAATATATGGGTAGGACTTGCAAGATTATGACCGGGGGAGGTATTATCCTGGTTAATAATATTTGCAAGGGGCGGAGAGTCACTCTAAGAGGCCGGAACTTGAGTGCGTGTCTGCTCGTAATGCCCCTACTGAGGTACGATATGGTACTCGGTATGGATTGGTTGAGCATGCACCATGCTAGCATTGATTGCAGAGGAGGCAGAGTTCTTTTTAGGACGTCGGAAGAGCCAGAGATCAAGTTTGCTCGAGGAGCAGCGGAGCCGGAGGCTGGATTCTGTGGAGCTTTATTGGCGGGGCAGGATTTGCCACATCCGTTGATTGCTGAGTTCTCGGATGTCTTTCCCGAGGAGTTACCGAGGATGCCGCCAGGCAGGGACATTGAGTTCTCCATAGACTTGGTGCCGGGCGCCGAGCCCATTTCACAGCATGTCTATAGGGTGAACAACAGCGAGTTGATAGAGCTGAAGAAGCAAGTCGACGAACTGCAGGACAAGGGGTCCATCAGATCCAGTTCTTCGTCCTGGGGTGCGCCAGTCCTGTTTGTGCCAAAAAAGGACGGTACGTCCCGCATGTGCATTGATTACCGGGCGCTCAACAACCTCACTATCAAGAATAGGTACCCTTTGCCGAGGATCGATGACTTGTTCGATCAGCTGAGTGGGGCAAAGGTCTTTTCGAAGATAGATTTGAGGTCCGGGTATCACCAGCTGAAGGTGAGACGGGATGACATTCCCAAGACAGCATTTCGGACACGGTACGGCCAGTATGAGTTTACAGTGATGCCATTTGGGTTGACCAATGCTCCCGCGGTGTTCATGAACTTGATGAACAAGGTATTCCATCAGTACCTTGACAAGTTCGTGGTGGTCTTCATAGACGATATCTTGATCTATTCGAAGACGCAGGAGGAGCATGAGAAGCACTTGAGAGTTGTGTTAGAGACTCTGAGGAGGGAGCAACTCTACGGGAAGCTTTCAAAGTGTGAGTTCTTCTTGGACCAGGTGGATTTCTTAGGTCATGTTGTGACCGAGCACGGGATTTCAGTGGACCAGAGGAAGATTTTGGCAGTGGAGTCTTAGTCTACGCCCAGTTCAGTTGCCGAGGTTCGGCGCTTTCTGGGTTTGGCTGGCTATTACCGAAAGTTCGTCCAGGACTTCTCGCGGATTGCAGAGCCGATGACTAGACTCACCAGGAAGGACGTGGAGTTCGTCTGGACTGTTGAGTGTCAGGCTGCATTCGATGAGCTGAAGAGAAGGTTGACTTCAGCTCCGATCCTGACTTTGCCATCTGGGTCAGGAGGGTTCTCGATCTTCAGCGATGCTTCGGGGAAGGGTTTAGGGTGTGTTCTTCAGCAGCACGGAAGGTGATTGCCTATACATCCAGGCAGTTACGTCCTCATGAGAAGAACTATCCTACTCATGATCTGGAGTTGGCCGCGGTTATTTTTGCTTTGAAGTTATGGAAGCATTACCTGTACGGAGAGCGAGTTGAGATCTTCACAGATCACAAGAGCTTGAAGTACGTGTTCACTCAGAAGGAGTTGAACATGCGGCAGATGCGGTGGTTAGAGCTGATGAAGGACTTTGATATATCCTTGCAGTACCATCCGGGGAAGGCCAACGTAGTTGCAGATGCCTTGAGCAGGTATCCAGTTGCTATGTTCTTGACGACAGATCGTCATTTGTTGGCCGACCTGGATAGTTTGGTTATCGAGGTCATCATTTCGGGCATGGAGATCCAGATGTTTGGTTTACAGATTCAGTCTGAGCTGATGGATGGAGTCAGGTCAGTGCAGTATGATGATGTTGCCCTGAGGAGCATCAGGGAGCAGGTGAGAACGGGCTTGCTTGACGATTTCTCTGTAGCCGAAGACGGGTCGTTGCGGCACGGTACTAGGCTGTGCGTTCCGCGTGGAGAGCTTCGGAAGGAGGTTCTTCAGGAGGCGCATCGCTCTCAGTATTCTATGTATCCTGGAGCCAACAAGATGTATAAGGACCTGAGAGAGTACGTGTGGTGGTATGGCATGAAGCGCGAGGTAGCTCAGTTTGTATCTCGTTGCCTTGTGTGTCAGCAGGTGAAGGCTGAGAGACAAAGACCAGGTGGATTGCTACAGCCGCTACCCATTTTCGAGTGGAAGTGGGAGCACATCACCATGGACTTTGTATATGGACTTCTACGGTCGCCAGGAGAAAAGAACGCGGTTTGTGTCATAGTTGAAAGATTGACCAAATCGGCCCACTTTTTGCCTTTCAAAGTGGGTTTGTCTACGGAGAGGCTGGCTGAGCTGTATGTTCGTCAGATTGTGAGATTGCACGGAGTTCCGATGAGCATAGTTTCAGATCGGGATAGCCGATTCACTTCCCACTTCTGGAGGAGTTTGCAAGCTAGCTTGGGCACCTCGCTCAAGTTTAGTACTGCTTATCATCCTCAGACAGACGGACAGTCGGAGAGGACCATCCAGACTTTGGAGGATATGCTTCGCATATGTGTGCTAGATCTCGGGGGTTCTTGGGAGGACCATCTTCACCTGGTAGAGTTTGCTTACAACAACAGCTACCAGACCAGTATAGAGATGTCACCATTTGAGGCTCTATATGGTCGGAGATGACGTACTCCTTTATCTTGGGACGATGTCGGCGAGCGGGCGCTTCTTGGGCCGGAGATGGTTGTGGATGCGGCCGAAAAGGTCAGGATGATTAGAGACAGACTTCGGGTGGCTCAGGATAGGCAGCGGCATTGGGCCGATAGTCACCGGAGACCGTTAGAGTTCGAGGTTAGTTTCAGTTCTTGTCGTATTTTGTTGTGATTGTTTGTTAGTTGTGTGTTGAGTTTTTGTCTTGTGTCTAGGTTGGTGACATGGTATTTCTGAGGATATCCCCGACACGTGGCACTATTCGCTTTGGCGGCGGTGGGAAGCTCAGTCCGTGCTACATCGAACCTTTCACCATCTTAGAGAGGATCGGTGCAGTAGCCTGCCGATTGGACTTGCCTACTAGGCTCGAGGGAGTGCACAACGTGTTTCATGTATCTCAGCTGAGGCGGTACGTGGCAGATCCTAGCCATGTATTGGACCATTCAGCGATACAGGTGGGACCTACTCTCAGCTATCCAGAACAGCCGGTGGAGATTCTGGATCGCAGGGAGAAGGTGCTCCGAAACCAGGTCATACCCTTGGTTCGGGTTGCGTGGAGACATCACTCTCCAGGTGAGTCTACCTGGAAGAGGGAGGACGACATGCGGGAGCGTTTCCCTTATCTTTTCGCGTCCTTAGGTATAAATATATTTCCTTTATTTCTGTTTGTGATTTCTTGTGCTTGTTATCTTCAATTTCGAGGACGAAATTTTTTTTAAGGTGGATAGACTTGTCACCCTCACTTTTCCCAGTTAGGGGTAAAATGGTAATTTTCTATTTTATAATATTTTTGGGAATTTTATTTCATGAATATTAATATTTAATTATTATAGGAGTCGGGTTCGAATTTTATCGCATTCCGAGTTAATTCGGGACCCCGGGAAAATTCGACTTGAGTCGTAATTAGCATGTTATTTAACCATGGCCCACCATAGTTAACTTTTAGGTTTAGGAGTTTGGACTAGTCTTCCATGAGTAATTAAGTTTAATTATGATTTTTAATTAATTTTAGCATTTTTCAAAACCTATTTTGGATTAATTTTGCATATAGGCTTAGGGAGGGGCAAACTTGTAAATACAAGTGCCCCTACCAAGACCACCATGGCCGGCCCTATAGGCACCCCCTCCACCTCTCCTTTCTTCTTCACTAAGTCTTCTTCTTCTCTCTTCATTTCTTTCTTCCAACTCCTTCTTCTTCCTCCAAATCTTTATTTAGGTATGTCATTTAAACTCCCATTTAATTCTCCATTTCATTTATTCTTTCACATAAATTAGAGAGGGGACCATTCTCTATAAGTTGACCCTAGATTTGTTAGGTTCCCCTAAAATCTAGTTTAAGGATTAATTATGGTTTTATCCTTTAGAGTGGTATATATATATATATATATATATATATATATATATATATATATATATATATATATATATATATACATGTGTATTTGTGTGTCTATATTTTTATATATATATATATAGATATGTATGTGTGTATGTAGATTTGTATGTTTGGGAGTGCGTGTGTCCATGTGAGAGTGTGTGTCCATATGTGTGTGTGTGAGTGTCCATATATATATATATATAGATACATATGTGTGTGTGTGTCTATATATATATATATATATATATATATATATATATATATATATATATATATATATATATATATATATATATATATATATATATACATTTATATATATATAGATATGTGTAGATATATACATGTGTGTGTGTGGTCATACATATATGTGTGTGTGTATTTGTGAGTATAGAGAGGGGAAGGGAATGAGAATTAGATGTGGTGAGTGATATATATATATTAGAGAGTTAGAGAGGCATTTTAGAGAGATTATAGAGAGATTTTTAGAGAAAAATAGAGGAGGAAATGAGGGAGTAAGAGGGTGAGAATGAGGGAGAGAAAAGAAGAGCAGTAGGCAGCAGCTAGGGGGGCCCTAGGGAGCTGCTGCCCCCCCCCCCCAAACAGCAGCAGCAGCAGCAGCAGAATCAGCAGCAGCAGTAGGAGCAGTTAGCAGCAGTAGGAGCAGTTAGCAGCAGTAGGAGCAGCAGAGCACCCCCAAACCACCCCTCTTTTAGCCCCTAAGATCCCCACTATATACCCATATATATATGTATATATATACCCCTATATACTAGCTATATATACGCCTAATCAACCCACTAAATGGCCCCTAAAACTAGTCCTAAGAGAGTGTGGAAAATGGGTGTTTGAGAGTGTGTTTGAGTGGTTGTGTGAGTTTTAGTGAAGTGGCGAAATTGAGTTCCGTAATTCGGAACGCGTCGAAACTTGGAGGTAACTTAGATAATATGATTTAGATTTTGTGGATAGGCTTCGGAGTAGGAATCGGGGTTGCATGTGGGCTTGGAGAGTCGGTATCGTACCGCACCATTCCGTATCTTGAAATATTCAAGATAACGGGTAAACGGGCGATTCGAACCGTAAGACGGACTGGATGTCCACTTATCCTAGAAAACTTGGTAGGTAATGGTTGTATAGGTTAGTACCCTACTACCTTAGGAAGCACGGAGTGGAATTCCTAAGGGAAGGCCACTTGGCGTCAAGTTAGAACGGTTTAAGGGTAAATATTAAGGGGGTAATCGGGTAATTTCGAGATACGGAGTTCGGGTAGGCGGATTGACTTAAAACTTGGGTGGCATGTTGGGTTCACCCTACAAATGTCATATTTGAGCCAATTTTGGCTCGGTTGACCCAGAGTTGACTTTTTACCCAAAAGTCAACCGTGAGTCAACACTTTGTCTAGATTTGACCAAATCCAAACCAGAGTTGACCAGTTGACCAAAAGTCAACTGTTGGTCAAAATTTGACCTGTTTGACCTAGGGTTGACCTAGAGTTGACCAGAGTTGACCAAGGTTGACCAGTTGACCAAAAGTCAACTGTAGGCCAACTCTTGACCCCGTTTGACTTTCTTCGACTTGTTTTGATCTGTGATGACTGGTATGACCTAGGATTGACTTGGTCTGACTTAGATTGACTTGATATAACTTGATTTGACCTAGATTTGACTTGACAGGACTTAGTGTGACTCAATGAGACCTAGTTTGACCTAGATTGCATATCATTCATTGTGAATCATTCTTAAACTTGTTTAAACCTAAATTAACATACAATATCTCATATTTAGGTTTCTGATTATCGCTCTGAGCATTGATATATCCTACAGCTTAGGACAGCAGGCGAGTACATTCACTGATAGTTTTTATTGTCTTGATATCTGCTATATCCGATTCAGTCGTAGTGTCTTACTTGATTCTCAGTCACGATAGTTCACGGACTAGTACACGTTGGATCATGACATGAGATATTGTTCCTGGATTTCTGGGTATATTGGTACACTTCCTGTCTTGTTCCATGTACTTATATAGACACCAATTTCTAAGGGGATTTGCTACCCTCTTACGGAATCACGTGCCATGACGTGTCATGTCCAGATCCATTGTACTATTCGGGGATGGGGAATTATTAGAGGCTATTTGATCCAAGCCACCCTGTCACTATTCATGTGCTCGTACCACTCTTCCCTCATAAAGGGTGTAGCGAGATCCTTTTGCCTTGTGCTCGTTATCTAGGTTGGCCGGTATGACTTTTCGTTGAGGTCACCGCGGATTGCCGGGCCAAGTGGATAGCCTGTCCTGTCACTTATCCCAAGCCGATCACATATCGTTCTAATAATTCAAGTTATATTTTATATTTACTTTATCTTATCGTATATCCTACTCTGTTCTACATTTAGTATTTTCTCACCATACCATGATATACAGTTACTCACATGCTCTACTTGCCTTTACATTATACCTTGATTTGGAGACTAAGTTCTGCTCGGGAGAAGAGTTACAGTCCCGGTCCTTGTTTGGTTTAAGGGTTGTAACTCGGCATCCGAACGGTTCCCAAGTCTTCATATATCTTTGTCTTGTAGTTCATTATACTGTCTCTTATAGAATTTGTCAATTCACATGGAACTGCTGTTAGTGCTTGTACTTGCTCATTTTCCTGACAGGATATCGTTATGATATATTACAGATGATTCTGAGTCAGACTGCTCGACCTATTATGGGCTCGAGTCAGATGGAGTAGCCTCGGATCGTGGCCTTATAGTAGAGCCACTAGATTTTGTACTTCCAGAGTAGTGTAGATTAGCTAAGTTTGACTGGACTGCGATCCAGCTAGCTTTATCAGACTGTAGCTTCTATATTATATTTTGAGACCCTGTAATGTTGTATATATCTGGGTTTGTATTGGACTCTGGACTTATTTACTCTTTCATCTATCACATGTTCTCTTTCTGAGCTATCTACCTTAGTTTTATTCTGTGATTGAGACTGTATTGATATGTCACCTCCATTCGGAGAGTATATACTGCACAGGTACCTTTATACTGTTAGTCGTAGTATTTACAGGCGTTATATACAGCGTTCTATCGCCGATACTGCAGCGTAGGCTGGACGTACCCACGTGCTCGTGCCGCTCATAAGGGTGTGGGTCGTGACACAGCACCAGCAGCTGCGCCCAGCCACTGACCATCGCCTGGCACCACTGCACCTATCTGGCCACCGTCGAGTTGATGACATGATGTGCCACATGGCTACGCGCTGTGCAATAGCAGCAACACTGATAAACTCGTGCGAACAGAGCAGCAACAAATATTATCAACGACAGCAGCCATATCGGCCCGACTTTGTGGCCATCCTTCCCTCTCCATGTTCCTTCGATCGTTGAACCAATTGCATAGGTATGATCACAACCCTAACATCTTAAAACCCTATTAATTAGTTTGAATTAATTTGAATAGAAATCGAGCTAAAAATCAAACCCAAAACTCGATGAAAACTGTTTATGAACAGTTCATAGAAACACTCCAAACACCCATGTTGGAAGGCCAATTAATGGCAATCCATTGAGAATTTTTGGAAAAAATTGAACAATAATTTAGAAAACATATAGGACATGGAAACCCTATTAATAGATTTAATTCTAGTTAACTAGGCAGTGATTTAAATCATTAGAAAAATCCAAACTACAACAAAACTGTATTGAAACTTTGAAAAATCTCTGATACGAAGTCCGTCTCGTCATACCGAATGATCACTTGATCACAACCCATGAGCATCAAAAGACACGTATGGATGTTGCGGACGTATGGGATTCGACGGAACTCAATTTCGTTGTGTGTGCGCGACGAAATCGAGACGTATCCGTTGAGATATCCCGTATCGGCCCCTTTGCAAACTAACGAAATCGAGGCATATCCGTCGAGATAAAACTTATGCCAACAGAACCGTGTAATTTTTTGGTCATGTCTGTCAAGTTTGGTCCGATTCTGAGAAGGTCGACCGGAACGGTACTTTGGCGGGCCCACGACCCGATCCAACGGACAAATTTGTGCACGACCCACCAGAATTCAACTTTGGACATGCAGTTGGGTTCATCTCGTCAAACCAGATCCGTAGACATATAGTTTGATGATTTTAGAGACCATAGGCCCTGACACGCTTTTCGGTGCAAAGTGGGTCCAACGGTAGACATCGTTTTGACCTGAAATTACCGTTTTGCCCCTTGTATCCAGAATTGGACTTATTGATAGGCTATTTTAGCTAATTTGACTATTCTGAATATGTTGATAATATCTGTTTCAGCTTCCAAAGACTGTTGTGAGAGTTTGACTTTTGTGGCTTGTTGATTGACTGGATAGTGTTGGTTCTACGTGCTACCACCAGATAAGTATACTTTTCCAGTTTGTACAGTATATTTTATATGCATTATCATTACCTTTCTGTTGTTCTTTTCTTTATATTCATGATTGCTTTACTCCGTGCTAGTTTCACTCATCCTGTTTATAGTTTTACTTTTACATATTCCTAGTTTACTTGCACGTTCTTGTTTTCTGTTATGAGTTTCCTATTTCTTATATTTCTTTAGTTGATAGGTGTTCTTTGATATAGTCGTCTAGTCCTACACTACTGATTCCTCTGACTTGACTTGACATGACTTGAGTAGGACTTGACTTTGACATTCTATAGATTGTGAGTGCTTACCTTGACTATGGTCTATAGGATTATTTTACTAAGAATGGCTACAATCTCGGTTGTGAGTGCTTTCCTTGACTACGATTGAAATACTATAGATTTGGAGTGCTTGCCTTGACTACATTCTATAGATTTGACCAGTTAGCCATGACTAGTATGGCATGCCAGTTTCTTAGGTTCCTTGTGTCTTAGATCTTGGTATCTTAGTCCATTGTTCCTCAATTGACTTTCCCTTGATTATTTCTTTTTTTTTCTACATATGTTGTACTGCTACATATCTTGCTAGTCCCCTGAGGATCTAGTGATCTCTCCAGGTATTAGATGATGGTATGATACGTTGATGGAGGATGGTTTCTACACCAACTCTGTAGGTATATTTAGTTGATGTTTTTATCTTTCTCTTTCGTAATTAGATTTTGTCATATATTTGATTCTCGCTTATAACCTAGTCTTTTACAAGCTTAAATTCTCTTCTAGCTTGTTCATGATAAATATGTTATTGGGGATCTACTTTAACATATTTACCCATTCTAGAATCAGTGTATTATGGTCTGATCAGTCTTACTACACTTGATTCATTATTATTACCGATATTTAGTGGATTAAGATGTAGTTGATTCTAGAACAACCAGACAACTTATACGTATTCGAGCTGGGCTTGAGTCATCTCGATGCGTAGATGACATGTATACGTATCCTACTCCTACGTATTTTGGGACTAGAGCGTTACACAACTTGTGCACATAGTTAGCTTTTCTCGAAATGGTACCCGGGGGCTGGGACCGAATCGACATGTGAGGAAATTATGGAATCGTGCTTCGGTGCGAGACATGTCACGCCCCAGAACCAGAATACTGGAGAGCGGAGGCAGACATAGCCAGCTACGTATATGAAATGGAATCCATCTCGCTATACGGTCACGGCTGTCTAGATACATGAGGGTTTATCTACAAACCAACAGTCTCCTATGGTCATGAACAAGCCTAGTGTCTCAATCACAAGCAAGTAAGTAAAAGTTACAAGATGTATGATCATTAAATATACAATAGTAAGGCGTCCCAAACATTACATATTCAGCTGATCATGAAGCTAGTCGTTACAAAATGTTAGGACTAGCAAGAGTTTAGTCATACATGATCAACCCTAGGATCTGTTAATCATGTTACAGCCCGTAGGCAGACAGTAAGTAAAGTGCAACCGAGCTAAACAGGTGCTCGTCGGCTAAATGTCTCAAAAGAATATTTTTACAATAAGTGGGAGATCAAAAATAAACCCACTCGTTGCCAGGGTTCCGTCTAGTGGTCACCATCTGGCTGGAAGGCCGGTAGATCCTCTGGAGCTGCTCCGAAATCTGGCCATACAAAACCAGCTGGGTCAGATCCCAGAAAGAGCAAGTGCCACAAAGGAGGCTTCACTTAGGAACTAAAACCAGCAATTATCACAAGAGTATAAATAAGGTAAAAACTGGAAATAAAGAAAATACATCAGGATGATATACGACGAGATAACCATGGAACTATTCAGATAACCAGGTTACAACCCGTAAACCAAACAAGGACCGGGGTTGTAACCCTTTGTCTGAACAGAACTTGGAATTCTCACCATTTATCGGTAAAGTAAATACAAGCATTCAGGTCATATATAGCAATCTGGAGCAGGATCAGGACAAGACTAGACTGGTTAAACTCCATCCAATCATTTTACGGCCAAACAAGACCTACGGCTTGATACTTTAACTAACTAGGGTTATCACAGACCTATATACTAGCAAGATACAGTGAGATTACTCCACAGCCACAAGCCCTGCAGACCATCCAGGTTACCCGGGTTAAAAGAATTAGAGTTGAATTCAGGTGGGTACATCGTCCAGGAAACAAATGTACCCTTAGGTAGCTTGAAGGGTGCAACACATGACAGTGTGCTGGAAATGTGCCCTACTCGATGGCAGGCTACAGATCCCAAGGCGTGCCCAGGTAACGGGATTGCCTGTAGCTGGAAAATCTCGTCATGACTAATGTATTAATCTAGTTATTAGCCTTAGTCCATTTTAGTAGGTACTCCTGACCGTGGTATTCAGGAGTCCCCTCCTAGACATGATGCAAGACAAGACTGGATTATTTGTACAAGCACAATCGCCCATGGTATCCAGGATTAATTATACAGGTCATGTCATATCAGGTAGCCGTCGCAACAGCTTATCAGATATATCATGCCAGGTTATCATGTCAAGTGTACTAGTCAGGAGTGCGCCACGACGGGCCACTATCCGGTCATGTCAGGTCACTTGTCAAGAGTGCACCACTGCGGGTCACTTATCAGTTCGTGCTCCATTATCAATTCCAAACATATCAAATGAATTCATGATTTTCAAGTTCAGGACAAAAGGCGTAAGGATATAAAATGGACGTTAAATATCTAATAAAATATCAATATACAGGGCTATAGAAGAGCCATGCGGCTAAGTTATATGCGGTCAGGAAATAAAAGATGCATATGCGGCTGGGATAAATCGAACTCATACGGCCCAGACTAAGAAGTCCATGCGGCTGGAAGTACAAGGGCACATGCGGCCAGGAAACTAATCCCCATGCGACCAGGAAGAAATGGGGCGCATGCGGCCAGGGAGGTGATAGCGCATGCGGCTCCAAGATGTTGGGCCTCATGCGGCCAGCGGAAGAGTGGCTTCATGCGGCTGGAGGGGAGGCAAGCTCATGCGGCTAGGAAGAAATGCAAGTTCATGCGGCTCAAGAAGATGGGCGCATATGCGGCTCGGGGAGCAATGCCTATGCGGCCAGACTGATCACGGGCCTATGTGGCCAGGAAATGAAGAGGGTCTCATGCGGCTAGAAGGGGATCAGGGTCTATGCGGCTCGAGGATCCAGTCAGTCATGCGGTTGAGAGAAACTGAGGACTTATGCGATCAGGTTCAATTCGTATTCATGCGACCAAGGATGAAAGCAGGCTTATGCGGCCAGGACGCAAGGGCCTCATGCGGTTTAAGAATGAGACTCAGCCCATGCGGCTGAAAGTCTCATACGGCTGAATCACTTGCCGCATGAATTGCCATGCGGTCAAGTCAAGCACTGTTCTTCTTCTCCAAATTTCAGAGAAGAAGAACACCATGAACCCAAGCTTCCAAGCTCCATAAAACCTTTATCCAGAGCCCAAATCCGAACTTCCATTGGTCAAAATGGGGCAGAATGAAATACTCTACAACATGGAACCATCAAAACTCGAAAATAACAAGATTAAGTAGATCAAAACCCAAGAAATCCAAAAATAATGCAAACTTAGATCTACAAGAATCTGGCCATGGAAAGTAAAAATGCCAAGTTCTAAAGTTAGTTAAAATGCTGTAAGGAAGAGAATGAAGCAATAAAATTGGAGTTCCTCCATGAAGCAAGTTGCACTTGCCTATACCTCTCTCTCCTCTCTCTGGTAGGTAAGGAAGTAAATGAGGAAGAAGAAGATGATAAACGAAGAGAAAGAATGGAGAGGGCTAATAAATACAAATGGTGGTGGTAGGTAGGGGGTTCACCTTGGGTTCATCATGAATCCAATCAAAACCAAGCCAAACCGAACCAACCAACCCGAACCAGGAATAAACCAAGCCAAGAAGGAAAAGCTAAGCAAGGAAATTATGCAATACAAAAATAAAATACGTACACGTATTCCAAAAATACGTGATACGGACACAGGCATTACAACTCTACCTACCTTAAAAGAATTCTGTCCTCGGAATTTAATTAAGAGGCTAGAGAGACAAGGACAAGCTATATTAATCACAAGCAAGCTATAACTAGGCAGACAATCACTCATTCAAGCAAGGAATCGAATGCATGAGGCATAAGAAAGACATTATACCTCACGAGTCAAACAAGTCGGGATATCGCGATCGGATATCATCCTCACGCTCCCACGTTGACTCCCCCAAAGAGTGATGACCCCAAGCAACTCGGACTAACTTGATAGTCTTGTTATTAAGGATCTTCTCTCTCCGGTCCAATATAGACACGGGCCTCTCCTCATATGAAAGGTTGGTACCAACAACCAATTTCGAATGATCCAGGATGTGGCTCGGGTCCGGGATATATCGTCGTAATTGGGATACATGGAACACGTCATGCACCTCGCTTAGCGACGACGGAAGAGCGAGACGATAGGATACATCTCCTACTCGCTCCAGAATGTCAAACGGTCCTATATACCTAGGACTAAGCTTGCCCCGTACGCCGAAATGAATGATGCCACGGTTAGGCAAAATCCTCAGGAATACATGATCGCCGACCGAAAACTCGAGAGGGCGCCGATGAGAATCGGCCCAATGACGCTGGCGATCTTGGACAACTCGAAGATGATCTCTAACCCTCCTGACCACCTCAACTGTCTGAGTAATTATTTCCGGACCGAGCATCTGCCTCTCTCCAACATCATCCCAGGCTAGCGGGGATCTGCACTTCCTACCATACAATGCCTCGAACGGTGCCATCTGGATACTAGTCTGGAAACTGTTGTTGTACGAGAATTCTACCAGGTGCAAGTGATCTTCTCATGAACCACCGAAGTCAAGTGTGCAAGACCGCAACATGTCTTCAAGAGTCTGGATCGTGCGCTCCGACTGGCCATCTGTCTGCGGGTGGTAAGCTGAACTGAACTGGAGATGAGTCCCCAAACTCTCTTGCAAGCTACGCCAAAAGTGCGACATTAATCTTGAATCTCGGTCCGAAGTGATATTGACTGGAACACCGTGCAACCTGACAATCTGCCTGAGGTACATCTCTGCTAACTGAGCTGTCGACTGACCAACTCTGAATGGGAGAAAGTGAGCCACCTTCGTGAGCCGATCAACTATAACCCAGATAGCATCTCTACCAGCTGGGGATCTAGGTAATCCGGTCACAAAATCCATGGTCACATGCTCCCACTTCCATTCTGGAATCGGCAAGGGCTGGAGAAGTCCAGCGGGCCTCTGATGTTCAGCTTTAACTTGTTGGCAAACCAAACATCGAGAGACAAACCGAGCTATCTCCCGTTTCATGCTATTCCACCAAAAGTGCTGACGGATATCACGGTACATCTTCGTACTGCCAGGATGGATGGAATACTGAGAACTGTGCGCTTTTGACATGATCTCCTGTCTGATATCTCCACTGGGTACACAAAGACGATTACCATGTCGAAGTGTACCATCCTCATGAATGCATAACTCTGATCTTCGTCCTGCCTCACACTCTTCTCTGAGTTGCTGAAGCTTAGAATCTGCCGACTGCGCCATCCGGATCCTCTCGACTATAGTGGACTGAACTTGCATACTGGCCATCAATGCCACACTGGAAGGGAGAACAACTTCTATACCCATCTTCTGAAGATCTGCTAACAGCTCTGGTTTCGCTGATAGAAAATAAACCCCGGCTCTCCTCCTCAATGCATCTGCTACAACGTTGGCCTTCCCAGGATGATACTGCAGGTTGACATCATAATCCACAAGAAGTTCCAGCCACCTTCTCTGACGCATGTTAAGATCTTTCTGGATGAAAACATACTTCAGGCTCTTGTGGTCGGTGAAAATCTCTACCCTATCTCCGTATAAATAGTGCCTCCACAACTTAAGTGCAAATACTACTGCTGCTAGCTCCAAGTCATGGGTTGGGTAATTCCCCTCATGATCACGAAGTTGTCGTGACACATAAGCTATTACCTTCCCATGCTGCATCAGAACACATCCTAAACTCCTGCCCGAAGCATCACAATACACCGAGAATCCTCCGGTCCCATCTGGAAGCGTGAGAATGGGTGCCGTTATCAGGCCTCGCTTCAACTGCTCAAAAGAACTCTGACACTCTGCTGTCCAAGCAAACTGCGCATCCTTGCGAGTCAACTGGGTCAATGGCGCTGATATCCGAGCAAAATCTGATACAAATCGCCGGTAATAGCCGGCCAATCCAAGGAAACTGCGAACTTCTGCAACTGTGCTGGGCACCAGCCACGACTCAATAGCCACAATCTTCTGGGGATCGACTTCTACTCCTCCTCTGGTGATGATATAACCCAAGTACGAAATGCGATCAAGCCAGAACTCGTATTTACTAAACTTGGCATACAACTGGTGCTCCCTGAGAGTTTGAAGAACCACACGGAGATGCTGCTCATGCTCGGCTTCACTCTTGCTGTAGACCAGGATGTCATCCAAGAACACGATCACAAACTGATCCAAGTATGGCATGAAGATGCGATTCATGAGGTCCATGAATACTGCCGACGCATTGGTTGCTCCAAAGGGCATAACAAGAAACTCCCAATGCCCATACCTCGATCTAAAAGCTGTCTTCGGGATATCCTGCTCTCTGACTCTGATCTGATGATATCCTGAGCGCAAGTCGATCTTCGAAAATACTGATGCCCCCTTGAGTTGATCAAACAAGTCATCTATCCTCGAAAGAGGGTATCTGTTCTTGATTGTCACTGAGTTCAAGGTACGATAATCAACACATAACCTGGACGTACCATCCTTCTTTTTCACAAGAAGCATCGGGGCTCCCCAAGGCGATCCACTAGCACGAATGAATCCCTTAGTTCTGAGTTCTTCAATCATCTTGTACAATATCTCCAACTCTGACGGCGCCATCCTGTAGACTCTCTCTGACACTGGGGTTGTCCCGGGAATCAAGTCTATAGTGAACTCGATCTCCCGCTTCGGAGGCATACCTGGAAGCTCTTCTGGGAAAACATCGGGGAACTCATCGACTACCCTGGGCAACTGAACTGCTGCTACTGCCATCCGCAATATCGGAGAAGAAGACTCAACTTCACCTCGGGAAAAGGAAAACTCCGGCTCGCCTGGAATGCTAAAAACAACCCTGCCAATGTGGCAGTCTATCCTAGCATACTGGTTCCTCAACCAATCCATCCCTAAGACCACATCATAATCGGCCATCGGGAATTCTATCAATCTAGCGGGAAATTCTCTACCGCTAACTACGATCCGACACGAGGAAAATACTCTATCGACTCCCACAAGTCCGTTACCAGTAAGTATATTGAGCCTTACTGATAAGGACTCAGGCTCCAATCCTACCCGTATCGCGAATCGTACAGACATAAATGAATGGAATGCACCAGAATCAAATAAAGCTGAAGCTGGAAAGGAGTTGACGAGAATAGTACCTGCCACTACCTCTCCTGGTGCCAATCCTTCCTCTGCGGTCATCACCATAGCATGACCATGCCCTCGGGGTGCTGGTCCCCTCTGCTGAAATCCTCGCTGCCTATTCTGACTCTGGGCCTCGGCTTGAACATACTGCTGGGGGTTCTGCTGCTGGAATACATGGGACTGAGGCGGCAAGGGCCTCGGCAATGGATACTGCTGCTGCTGGACCGGTGCTGGTCCTCTCACCGAAGAGCTAGAAAGGTTGGATGATGATGAACCACCCCTATTCGGGCAGGATCCAACCCTATGGTCTGGTGCTCCACAAGCCAGACACAATCCCTGAGCCCTGCGACACTCTGCCACTACATGGCCTGGCTTTCCACAATGAGAACATCCCACTGCGGAAGACTGCTTCTGCTTTTGCTGCTGAGGGTACGTCGGGATGGAATGCTGAACCGACGTTACTGAGGCCGCTCGCCTCGGAGCTCAAATAGTCAAAGCCCTGGCTGCCGGGGCTGGTGCTGAAGACTGATTCATCTGGCCGTGGGATCTCTTTCGACCTCCGGTCCTGTCCACGATCCTCTAGGAGGTATACTCATGCCTCCGGACTGCTCTCAAGACTGCATCAAAAGTCTGATGCTCAAACTGCTCGACCGCCAACAAGATCTCCAGGTGAAGTCCCTGCTGGAACCGCTGGGCTCTATCATACTCGGTTGCCACCAAAGTGGGAGTAAACCGACTGAGTCTCGAAAACTCGGCCGCATATCCGTCGACCGTCCTGCCCATCTGCTTCAGATTGGTAAACCTTGTCTGCAGGTCATACCGAGCCACGGCATCGAAATACTTGGTCTGGAATCTCTCTCTGAATACTGCCCAAGCAATGGGTGCTGCTAATCCAACGGCCTGCGCTGCCCACCAGCTGCGGGCAAGATCTAACAACTGCAGGCGCATAACAGCCACCTTCTCGTTCTCTGGGGTCCTGGCTGCTTCTAGAATTACCTCAGTGTCCTGAAGCCAAGCATCTGCTGCGATAGCATCTTCACTACCGTCAAAGAATGGAGGGTTCAAGCGCTTGAAGCTGTTGGCCACATTATTCCCTGGATGACCGTCTCTAGTCAAAGCATCCGCCACTGCCTGTTGCAAGGCATCTCCACGACGATCTTGAGAAGCTATCAAGGTCCTGACGAGTCCTACTAAAGTGCCATCATCAGGCTCGGCAGGCTGAACTGGCTGGACTGGTGGCTCCCCATCAGAAGGCACGACTCTGGAGGCTACTCTGGAATGCTGGGCTTGATCTCCAGGTTGCTGCTGGTCCGCGGGAGGTGCTCCACCTTGCTGGTCGGTAGGACTACGAACAATGCCGCTGAAGAAGACGACATAGGGAATAATAAGGAAGGACCAGGATAGATCAACGATACAAGCATATGATCAGGACAAGAATCCAGGGATTCAGAAGATGCGAGCAGAGATCAAAGGTGAATACTGATTGAGACATCTATTCGGTAAACCCTCACATATCTTGATTTACAAGACCTGCATGGGCCACCACTTAAACCATGTCACGCCCCAGAACCAAAATACTGGAGAGCGGAGGCAGACATAGCCAGCTACGTATATGAAATAGAATCCATCTCGCTATACGGTCACGGCTGTCTAGATACATGAGGGTTTATCTACAAGCCAACAGTCTCCTATGGTCATGAACAAGCCTAGTGTCTCAATCACAAGCAAGTAAGTAAAAGTTACAAGATGTATGATCATTAAATATACAATAGTAAGGCGTCCCAAACATTACATATTCAGCTGATCATGAAGCTAGTCGTTACAAAATGTTAGGACTAGCAAGAGTTTAGTCATACATGATCAACCCTAGGATCTGTTAATCATGTTACAGCCCGTAGGCAGACAGTAAGTAAAGTGCAACCGAGCTAAACAGGTGCTCGTCGGCTAAACGCCTCAAAAGAATATTTTTACAATAAGTGGGAGATCAAAAATAAACCCACTCGTTGCCAGGGTTCCGTCTAGTGGTCACCATCTGGCTGGAAGGCCGGTAGATCCTCTGGAGCTGCTCCAAAATCTGGCCATACAAAAACAGCTGGGTCAGATCCCAGAAAGAGCAAGTGCCACAAAGGAGGCTTCACTTAAGAACTAAAACCAGCAATTATCACAAGAGTATAAATAAGGTAAAAACTGGAAATAAAGAAAATACATCAGGATGATATACGACGAGATAACCATGGAACTATTCAGATAACCAGGTTACAACCCGTAAACCAAACAAGGACCGGGGTTGTAACCCTTCGTCTGAACAGAACTGGAATTCTCACCATTTATCGGTAAAGTAAATACAAACATTCAGGTCATATATAGCAATCTGGAGCAGGATCAGGACAAGACTAGACTGGTTAAACTCCATCCAATCATTTCACGGCCAAACAAGACCTACGGCTTGATACTTTAACTAACTAGGGTTATCACAGACCTAATTACTAGCAAGATGCAGTGAGATTACTCCACAGCCACAAGCCCTGCAGACCATCCAGGTTACCCGGGTTAAAAGAATTAGAGTTGAATTCATGTGGGTACATCGTCCAGGAAACGAATGTATCCTTAGGTAGCTTGAAGGGTGCAACACATGACAGTGTGCTGGAAATGTGCCCTACTCGACGGCAGGTTACAGATCCCAAGGCATGCCCAGGTAACGGGATTGCCTGTAGCTGGAAAATCTCGTCATGACTAATGTATTAATCTAGTTATTAGCCTTAGTCCATTTTAGTAGGTACTCCTGACCGTGGTATTCAGGAGTCCCCTCCTAGACATGATGCAAGACAGGACTGGATTATTTGTACAAGCACAATCGCCCACGGTGTCCAGGATTAATTATACAGGTCATGTCATGTCAGGTAGCCATCGTAACAGCTTATCAGATATATCATGCCAGGTTATCATGTCAAGTGTACTAGTCAGGAGTGCGCCACGATGGGCCACTATCCGGTCATGTCAGGTCACTTGTCAAGAGTGCACCACTACGGATCACTTATCAGTTCGTGCTCCATTATTAATTCTAAACATATCAAATGAATTCATGATTTTCAAGTTCAGGACAAAAGGCGTAAGGATATAAAATGAACGTTAAATATCTAATAAAATATCAATATACAGGGCTATAGAAGAGCCATGCGACTAAGTCATATGCGGTCAGGAAATAAAAGATGCATATGCGGCTGGGATAAATCGAACTCATGCGGCCCAGACTAAGAAGTCCATGCGGCTGAAAGTGCAAGGGCACATGCGGCCAGGAAACTAATCCCCATGCGACCAGGAAGAAATGGGGCACATGCGGCCAGGGAGGTGATGGCGCATGCGGCTCCAAGATGTTGGGCCTCATGCGGCAAGCGGAAGAGTGGCTTCATGCGGCTGTGGGGGGAGGCAAGCTCATGCGGCTAGGAAAAAATGCAAGTTCATGCGGCTCAAGAAGATGGGCGCATATGCGGCTCGGGGAGCAATGCCTATACGGCCATACTGGTCACGGGCCTATGCCGCCAGGAAATGAAAAGGGTCTCATGCGGCTAGAAGGGGATCGGGGTCTATGCGGCTCGAGGATCCAGTCAGTCATGCGGCTGAGAGGAACTGAGGACTTATGCGATCAGGTTCAATTCGTATTCATGCGACCAAAGATAAAAGCAGGCTTATGCGGCCAGGACGCAAGGGCCTCATGCGGTTTAAGAATGAGACTCAGCCCATGCGGCTGAAAGTCTCATACGGCTGAATCACTTGCCGCATGAATTGCCATGCGGTCAAGTCAAGCACTGTTCTTCTTCTCCAAATTTCAGAGAAGAAGAACACCATGAACCCAAGCTTCCAAGCTCCATAAAATCTTCATCCAGAGCCCAAATTCGAACTTCCATAGGTTAAAATGGGACAGAATGAAATACTCTACAACATGGAACCATCAAAACTCGAAAATAACAAGATTAAGTAGATCAAAACCCAAAAAATCCGAAAATAATGCAAACTTAGATCTACAAGAATCTGGCCATGGAAAGTGAAAATACTAAGTTCTAAAATTAGTTAAAATGCTGTAAGGAAGAGAATGAAGCAATAAAATTGGAGTTCCTCCATGAAACAAGTTGCACTTGTCTAGACCTCTCTTTTCTCTCTCTGGTAGGTAAGGAAGTAAATGAGGAAGAAGATGATAAATGAAGAGAGAGAATGGAGAGGGCTAATAAATACAAAGGGTGGTGGTAGGTAGGGGGTTCACCTTGGGTTCATCATGAACCCAATCAAAACCAAGTCAAGCCGAACCAACCAACCCGAACCAGGAATAAACCAAGTCAAAAAGGAAAAGCTAAGCAAGGAAATCATGCAATACAAGAATAAAATACGTACACGTATTCCAAGAATACGTGATACGGACACAGGCATTACAAGACATTACGAGACCTCCAGTTAGACTCGCAACCTGGACTGGTAGGGCACGTCGCAATGCTACGTAATCGTCCTTCATGGTGTCGATATCACCAATGACCAAATATAATATAGCCTGCATGCTAACCTATTGTCTTGTACAGGTGGTAAGTATTATGTCTATTTTATGCAGAGTGCGAGCATGGCCGTGGTAAGATAAGTAAAATTGGTTATGTTACTTACTGCTTAAAATGTGCCTTCGATACGAACTACATATAGTTCTAAATAGCAAGATCAATTTGTATGCTAAATCCTTAATAAGCAGTGTCGGTCTAGACGAGTGGGTTTGTACCATCCACTAGCAAGTGTGCTAACCCCAAACTCTACAGGTGCTGAGCGTGCTTCGGGAGCTCAAGAGTAGACTGAAGCTGAAGAATAGAAGGCGGCTTGAAGCTCTCTTATTTTGAAGTATTTTGAATCCCAATTTAGATCGAAGGCTTTTTTTTCAAATGTATAAAGGGGTATGAATATATTGAACGACAAGGATTATTTCATGGCAGCTTGTCGAGAGTTTTTCTTTTGTGTTTCAAAGATGTAGCCGCAACGACATATAAAATGTAAAAATGACCTTGCACATATTTTACAAGTTTTATGAATGAAAAACTAAATTTCTTCCTATTTCGCGTCTTCAATTTTCTGCACTGTTAAATTTCAATTCGTTGTCTCAAAAGAATAATCAAACTCACGTTTTGTACAAGTCCAATATAGACTTGTACGGCATCACGTCCCGGCTTAGACGATTGATTTATCTCGAGTCAAGGCGAGGACGACCGATTTGGCGAGTGAGGACATGGCAATGCCGACACAGTTACGGCCAAGGCCGCCCCACCGCTCGCAGTGACTCAGATCTGCCGACACAGT
Organism: Iris pallida; assembly: GCA_029216955.1. Lineage (NCBI taxonomy): Eukaryota > Viridiplantae > Streptophyta > Magnoliopsida > Asparagales > Iridaceae > Iris > Iris pallida. Next base: position 2,091,831 of record JANAVB010036017.1, on the reverse strand, counting down.
TGTGGCCAAGTCCAGCCTATGTCGCAACATCGACGGTAATACGCTGTCTATGATAACAATGGTCCACAACAAACACAAAATGCATATATATCATCCACAACTAATCCATCCATAATTACCAAAAATATTCAATAGTCTCAATATTATAATTATCAAATAATCCACTACAACTCAGAAAGTCTCGGGAACCCGATAGCGAAAAATAAAACAAATAAACTAACATCTATAACTATAACTACTAACTAATGCGAATGCATAAGAAATAAAATATGCTAATTTGCATAAATGCTGGAATCAGGTACGTCAGTGACGTCAGTGTCGCCAACATACTCACCGTAGACCTCAGGACAAATCACGTCGTCTAAAGCTGAAAAATAGTTATCCAGTCTTGATTGGAGCAAGATCACCATAAACTATATTAAACAATATAATATACAAGCATGAGGAAACAATAGCAAGGAAGATAAAGAAAGATAAACTATAGGCATGACATGATATGGTAAGAAGAGTACTACTATGACATGATAACAGTTTGAAATAGACTCGAAGGAAATCAAGAATGAAAAATATAGAAATATGATTAAGTCACGTGTATTATGTGTTTTAGAATACTAACTTTCTGCATGTAGACGATTTGGGATATCCGTCAGTCATACGTGTGGTACATGACTGATATTATGCAATCAACATATAGGGAGTCTAAATTCAATTTGTTGACCACAAGCTTACTCGTTATATTTTCTTACCTGACTCACTCATAATACATGTCCATTTTGATATAACATTAGCGATACGATAAACATTAAACATGAGAAATAATGAGTAAGACATGAACATGTATATATACCGTAACGATTCTAACTCTCGTGCACAAGTAGTTATCATGATGAATCAAGAAAAACGACAACATGAATTATAAAGAAGTAATAGTAAAAAGACGATATGAAGATACATGCAATATAAAATAAAGGCAAACATAGGTCATAGTGATAATTTTCTGCTCCGATAGATGATGATGTCACAACTCAAGACGTGGTAGCCTGATCTATCCCATCACATAAACAACCACAAGTTAGATTTATGATTCCCACTCTAAAAATCCTAGAAATTGGCTGAATGAGTTAACCTAGTTAAATCTATTTTAATTCTGCAATAAATTATCTAAAAACCTATTTTAACCTACTAAATCTGAAATAAAATCCAAATACAAATTTTTTGCCAAGGAAAGTCACGGTTCTAAATTCGAGACCCTTGGCACGCAAACCGAGACATATCATTGACTAACAAGTCAATTGCTATGAACTCAAAATTTTGAGTGTGCAACCTTGTAGGTTTCAGTGCCACGAGTTCACTGGAATCGATCGTGCCGTAAAATCACGTTTTGGTCAAAAGTTATCGCCATTATGGCTAACTATGACCAAATCGATGAATCATTGACCAAATCCAACTTCTACGAATAAAATAAAATACTAGATGAATTCCTGAATTTCTAGAAATTTATATGTTATAGATCTCGGTGTCAACTTTCCAAAACTTCAAACGGTTCTCCCGAAATCTCGAAAACACCTAAACATGTCAAATTTTAGACAACTAGCACTCTACAAATTTTCCAAAAATTTAGGTTCAGCAAATTTGATATTCAAAAAATATACCTCGATACGCTTCTAATAAAAAAATAGCGCGCAAAAAGGATGTCGGAGTTGATCGCAATCGTCTCCTGAAGTTGGAAGCTCTCCAAGATCAAACCACCAAGGAGGCTAGAATAATAAACCAGGGTTTTCGGATTTAATACATATATATATATATATATATATATATATATATATATATATATATATATATATATATATATATATATATATATATATATATATATATATATATATATATAGAAGAGAGAGAGACAATGGCTGAGTCATCTGGGCGCCGACAAGTGGGCTAGGGGGTGGCTGAATGGGCTACTGACAGTGTAAATACTTATTTTAATATAGAAATTTACTAAAAATTTATTTTAACTCCAAATAAATCCCAAAAAAAATCCAAAAAAATCCTAGAAAATTGTAGAAACTATTTCTAGGTGTCTAGAGCCTAAATAAAAAATTTGGCCTCAAAATCACTTTGTGTGACTCCATAGTAAATCCCAAAAGCATATGGAAAAATAATTTCTATAGGTTTAAATTATCTAAAAATTCTCAAAAATTCCAAATAATCTAAAATAATAAAATAAAATATCTGGGGCTGTCTAGAGACCCTAGTGACCAAATGTGATCTAATGTTAGCGTATCTCACCTATAGACCTTGGTACGCACCCTTGTGATCGCAACATCAAAATTCTAATTAATAATGATTCTAACCACTCTATATCTAATAATAATTTAAAAAAAAATATTCTCCAAAATTTAAATTAAATTCTAGGAAACCAAATGCTACAAACTACCCACCTTAAAAAATTTTTGCCCTAAAAAATTAAAAGTCATAAATAGCAAATATAGTATATAACCCAACAATCGATCTAACAATAACATTAGGCTAGATCATGGAAAGATAAAGGATTATGAAAAACAAAATTATGCTAAATGAATAAGTGTCTAACCAACTATGATCAAATATTGCTAACTGAAAGGGACGAAAAGGACATGGTTAAAATGATAGATGCAAACATATTGAAGAAATCACGGACGGAGTCAAGCAGGATGTAGAGGCACTACCAAAATATAGCGTTTTAGCGACGGATATTTAGCGACGGACTTCCGACGACACAGCGATGATCTTCCGTCGAATTGCAGCAATTTTTTTTTAATTTTAAGGGTAAATCTCGGTCGGAAATCCGTCGCTATATCGTCGGATATATAGCGACGGAAAAATAACCCGTCGCTATGTTGTCGCCCAGTTGTCAATATTTTGCGGAAAAATGTTAGAAAAATTGACGCAAAAATTGGACGACCATGGGTCATTGAATATATATATATATATATATATATATATATATATATATATATATATATATATATATATATATATATATATATATATATATATATATATATATATATATATATATATATATGGGAAAAAAAAAATATATATATATATATATATGGGAGCGGATCAAAAGCTCCCCTTAGAAAGCCCCCCAAAAACCCCCCTCACTCTAATTCATAATATTAATGTTAATATTAATGTTAATGTTAATATTAATGTTAATGTTAATATTAATGTTAATATTAATTTTTTTAATTTTTATATATATTAATGTTAATGTTAATGTTAATATTAATATTAATATTAATGTTAATGTTAATGTTAATATTAATTTTAATGTTAAGTTTAATGTTAATTTTAGTATTTAATGTTAACATTAACATTAATATTAACATTAATATTAACATTAAATTACGGATTAGAGTGAGGGGAGTTTTTGGGGGGCTTTCTGAGGGGGCTTTTGATCCGCTTCCTATATATATATATATATATATATATATATATATATATATATATATATATATATATATATATATATATATATATATAATAAGGGAGGTGAGGTGCCGTCTCACGGTGAGGTGGCTATATGTCACCTTCCATGCTAGCATGGGGAGGTGACACATAGCACCACCCATAGGGTGGCACCTCACCTCCCTTATTCTCTCTCTCTCTCTCTCTCTCTCTCTATATATATATATATATATATAATATATATATATATATATATATATATATATATATATTATATATATATATATATATATATATATATATATATATATATATATATATATATACACACACACACACACAAACTGTCCCCGAGTCGTCTCTCTCTTTCCTGGTGTTTCGCGTCCCTCTCTCTTCTAGCCGCGCTACTCATCTTTCTCTTTCCTACCGTCTCTCTCTCAAAAGTTTTTTTTAATATATTACACAATTTAATTCTCGTTTTTGGTCGATTTGAGTTTTTTTTTCCTTTCAATTTTTGCTCATTATGGAGATAGATCTGTATTAGCTCTCGAATCTGTCGATTCTGTTTGGATCGATGGATCTACGAGTTTTTTCTTGTTCTTTTTCATGTTTTTAAGCTATTACTGCTATTTTGTTGCTATTTCACATAAGTTAAATAATCATTTGCTTGTTAAATTTGATTGTTAGATATGATAAATTTGATAAATATGTACTACTTTTGTTGTTTTTGGTGATTTTCAGGTTCACTACAAAAAAATTGCGAAATAGCGACTGATTTTTTAGTCGCTAAAATAGAACATTCAGTCGGTAAAGTCAAATAGCGACTAACCAGCGACTAAAAACTTGCGTCGGTAAATGAATCGTCGCTACCAAATTCAGTCGCCGGTTAGTCGCTGTAGTGACTAACTAGCGACTATACCAGCGACTAATATTAGCGACTAACTTACGACTAAATGGTTGGTCGCTAATTCTGCGACTAACTGGCGACTCCTTAGCGAGTAACCCTGTGAATTATGGACTCTTAGCAGCAGATAGCTTAGTCTCTGGTTAGTCGCCAGATAGTCGCTGGTTTGTCGCTGGTTGGTCGCCAGTTAGTCGCCTTTCCCCCCTCCCCCCAGTTTATAGTCGCTGTTTTGTCGCCAGTTAGTCGCTATGGAGTGGTGAATTGCTTTTTTCCCCTGTTTTGTAAGAATAATGCTATGCACATCCTTTAAGAGTAATATAAACAAGTCAACAGCACACAAAATACAGTGAAATCAACTTTTCACACCACAATCATTACCAATGATGTAAAAAAAATTAATAGCATACACAAAGTACACAAACAAAAAGCTTAGATATCATATATAGTCATGTCCATTCATATCCAACATTCGACCATACATCATCCATACAAAAAACGATAAACTAATACAAGCACAAAAGAGTATGACACGGCAGTGATACAAAAGCACAAAAGTCAAGTTGACGGTGGTTGCATGCTTCCCATAAATTGTGTCATGAACGTAACTAATGCTTGTTGCTGGCTCGTCGTAAAAACAGGAGCTGGAACAGAAGTAGTAGTAGGAGCAACCGATAGAGATGTAGCTGGAGGAGCAATAGATGGAGACGTAGCCGGAGTAAAAGAAGGAGGAACAGGAGGAGGAACAGTCGGATTACCGGAAGGAGCAGTGGTACCATCACGAGCACTAGTAGAAGACACCATCTCCATAACATGTTTCAGTTGTCTCTGAAAATCGAACATCATGGTAGTCATCTGCTCCATAGTAAGAAAGCTTGTAGAAGGAGCAGCAGGATCGGCAGTAGACTGTGCAGGTGGAAGAGCTCTTGAGTATAACGACGGTTGCAATGCTAACGACCCGGTACCGTACACGTTACCGCCCTTTCCTCTCCCAACAGCCTGTATCCACAAGCCATTCCTCTTGGAGGGCATATGTGGCCTACTAGTACCAGCCGCCCCCCCTTCCTGATCAGCAGCCTCATGAGACTCCAATTTCTCGTAGGCCTCCTGTACATATAAAGGTATCATGAATATATTACAACTGAACTACACATGAGCAATTACAATCCATATACTTAATTGATAAGTAAAGAAGCTCTAAAAGGGTATGGCACTTATTTGCCAATCAATGTATGCAACTATATATAACCCATTAATAACGTAAATTAAATGAAAACGTCAACTTAAATCAACTGAATAAGTGCATTGTTGAATAATAAACAATAAGTATAACCAAGAAACCTTACAAAGCAATTGTGGTGAATATTGAATAGTCCCATTATAGATGACATGTTGAGATCAGATGGTATGCAATCCCTTTCTAGTGAAAAACTTTATATGAACTCTAGTATGGTGTTTACCCAGAAATTTCATGTATCAATGATGATATAGACAAGTCGATGTTAATCTCATTATTCTTTGCACAATGTTGAGAAAAAATAGGAAGCAATTTCATATATAATGATGACAATGTTAATCTCATTACTCTTGAGAGAAGATCCATTATGGATGCCGCAGTAGTCAGATGCCTCCAGGATAAATTTTCTTTTATCCATTTCTGAAACAAACCCCATAGCTCTGTTTACTTCACCAGTATCCAACAAGCCCTTAACAATAGCATTACGCATACCAGAATCTGAAGAGTAATGAGATCATGTTATTGACAAAAACAACTCACCAAATTCATCCAACAACCCTTCTTTAATAAGGCATTATATCATAGAATACCTAGCAGTGCGTAGATCGTAGGATATCCAAATCTTAGTATGAATTTAGGTTAGATATAAAAAGCATATCTCTCTCCATTACAGGTAGTAATAATAATTTGCAAAAACAATATGTATGTATATTATATAAGCACAACTCAAAAGTGTTGTCAGCTATGAGGATGCAGATATCGTAATCTGGTGTTGCGAACTGACGCTTTCACATCACGTGTAAATTCTACAATTTGTCGTAGATGTTTCATTAGAAGGTGGCATAGATAAAAGTAGAATTTTTCATACCTTCTGCATAGTTAAAGATTATAGAAATTAGAAGAATATAATGAAAATTCTATTGAAATTGCTGTGAGATTTGTTTACAGCATTTTGTTCTCGAGTCAGAGCCTGGAGAAGGAGATTGACAGTGTCATTATATTTTCCCCATCACCTGCAAAGTGTGACAGAGCATGCACAACGAATCCACGTATCGCAGGGGATGCCAGGTTAGATAAGTAACTATTTTAGTTTTCTTTGAATTGTTAGAAAAAAAAAAGCAACTGTTATGTATGCAAGATCTGAACACATTCACATTCCAAAAAAAAAAGCTTATCAATTATTTCATCCACTTCTAAAACACAATAAATTCCATCTCCCAGAATCTTCATACAAACTGGAACCGCTCCTAAATCTCAACATCATATTGCAATTTATTGGTTTAATTCAAACTTGAAGCTAAAACCATAGTTAGTAAAATGGGATCTTGATGCAAGAAAATCGGGGAACGAATTATGACAGAAACTCCTATTTTCGGATGGAAGAGGTTAATGTGAAATAGTTAAAATAACCATTTCTAATCCACAGCAAATTCATCTAATGTTCAAGAATCTAGATTCATATAAGATGATTTCAGTCTTAAATTAGAATTGGAAGCTAAAAAAATTATAGGAATGTATTTGAGTGCGTGCCATTGCACCACACAGGGAAAAACATTAGAACATTGGCCATTGGCCTATGTGCTCGGGCAAGAAGGTAGTAGGCAGCCCTTATTTGGCAGTAAGGGAAAGCTAAATTGCTCAGGCCAAAGCATCTTTAGCCAATGCCATCTTGGCCATTAGGCCACTGTTAGTATCAGAGATGTGAACTTTGGATGCACATTTTGGAATGGTTCAGTGAAGTGAGGAATAGGGAGTGGAGAGCTCGGGCAAGGATGTAGGGTGGGGTATTTGGCTAAGGCCTTAGGCCATTGCCTGTAGACAGTACAATTGGCAGCAGGCCGAGACCAATGCAGAGCTGCATTAGTAGCAGCAGCAGGGGATATCCCCCTGGCTTTGGTTATGTGTTTGGCCATTTGGCTTCGAGCAGGCAATGACCTGCTGTGGGCAGGCATTACCTTGCCTAATCTGTTGGCAGTAAGGCCACAATTGGCCTATATAACTGGTCGGTATCAGTCCTAATATCATTGTCTAGGGGAGTTAGTGTCTTAACAGTGAGCTTATTTTTGCAAATGTTTGAAGTATCAGTGATTTAGTGGTATATCTTGTGTTCAATTTAGGTGAAGTTAAATATGAATTTGAAGCTAAAAAAATTATAGGAATGTTTGAACCCAACATCAAACAAACATGGTTCGGTCTTAAAATCTCAATAGCACAACTCAAAATCACATTTTGGCTAAAATTTCAAATAATAAGAATAGAATGTGTACTGAAGAAATTTGGTGAAACTAAAATGTTCCCAAAATTCAAACTTCTAAACTGGAGGTTATGAATTGTGCAAGAACTAATAATGCATATTCAGAATACAATATTCAAGAACCTAAATTCAGTCTTGAAGTTAAAATTTCAAGCTAACAATAGTAAAGATTGACGGAAGAAAATTGGGAATCTTGGGGGGGGGGGGGGGGGGGGGGGGGAGAAACAATGCCCAGTTAGAATTCACATCAACTTAAACCAAATATTCAAGAATTTAGCACAATACAAACTGGTTTCCATCTTAAAGTTCAAATTTTGAAGCTGTAATTATATGAAATCTCAAAATTTTGACTCCTGGATATATTACAGAGATAAAATTCATATAAGAAGCAAAAAGACCCATAATAATGAAGGTCCTAGCTGCATTAATATTGCAAGAATAGAGTTAAAAGAGATCCTTTGCTGCATTAACCTTACCAACTTGAAACATTCCTTCAATTAAAATATTGAAGGTCCTAGCTTCCAGTTTTTCCTTATAACAATATTATATGATAGGTGTGGAGTTATAAGGAAGTTCCAGAAGCAATCATTTTATCTCTGTATTTCTTTTGCATTAGCAACTCTTCTAGCTTGGTACGATCCATCTAACATAATATTGTGTATAGCAAGTGTTGTTGCAATCCCTTACAAGGCATCTCATCAAAAAGGTGTCGTGTCGTAGGTTATTGTATTTGGTTTATGACCTCGTGAGAGCATCGGCTCAAAAACTTTAAATACTTTACTTGTTTATTGTATCAGGCAATATCCATCCATTAAGGTATTGTATGCATGTTACTACATTGGGCTCCAAACCTCTTTGAATCATCACATCTAATAATTTATAAACTTTTCTGACCATTCCTTCTTTACACCAAGTTATTAATTATATAGTGTATGTTACAACATCTGTCATTTGCAAGAATAGAGTTAAAGAGATCACAATCATTTGCAAGAATAGAGTTAAAGAGATCCTTTGCTGCATTAACCTTACCAACTTGAAACATTCCTTCAATTAAAATATTGAAGGTCCTAGCTTCCAGTTTTTCCTTATAACATGATATGGTCCTAGCTTCCAGTTATTCTTGTATCAGTTTTGATAAAATGTGCCATCGAATGCAATTTACTCTTCCAGTTAGACTAAACTTTTGATAAAATGTGCCATCGAATACAATTTGCTCAGCTAACGTGTGATGGAAATATCCAACTTGCATATATAGAAGAATACCACATCTTGAGTGTGTATTCATTGTCTATGCTTAATACAATTATTTTTCCCTTCACGTTGAAGACATTAGTTTGTTCAATTTTTTGTTTTCTATATGCATACAAAAGGTAACTGCATGTTTGACATGGTTTTTCATTTTCTGTAGAAGTATGGTGTTGGTGTTGTGATGGGTTTTTCAGTACATGTTTGTCCCAATGAACTATAGTCTATAGGGTGTCCAGCAACTATAACCGTCAACACCTTGAAAGTTGAAACCTATCAGGGGCTGGAGTAGATATGCATGAAAGAGGCCACAGCTAGGCTCACTATGCTACTAAAGCTCAGGCCTCAGGAACATATGAAAAGTGAACAATACTTGAGTGGGAAACATAATTGACATCTAAATACAGTTATATAAACTAATATATTGACATAATGAGAAGCTAGATGCAGTATTATCATGATGCTTGGGCACGGTTACAGGTGTCAGATTCTGTTAAGCCCAGAAAAGAGAAGGATTCACACACATATAACCTCCGTCTTGTGATACCTATCTACACACAGCTTGCAGTGCCCATGCTTATATTGATTAAGCTCGATCCAACAATTATCAACTAACCAGTTCACGAAATTGATATTTCCTGATTCATCAACAAAGTAGTCTTCACTTCTTAGAGGACATCCTGACCCAATAGGCCAGAACGCATGATCGATGTCTTGTGGTAAAAGATTAAAAGTACATGGGCGGGCTTGAAAATTAGCTCATTGGACATTTATTTCTTATTGATAGAGAATCAACATGCTAATGGATTGGCTCTATGGTGTAGTGAGCCATTTTACATTTACAGACAGTATCAGCTCCATATAAACTCCTGTCTGGAACACGGAAGCAAGGTAACAAATGCAACACATTCACATGATCACATGATATATTGTCCTAAAAATTATAGGATATGTGGAATGGAAACACATTGGAAAACAGATAAGAGGTTTTGTGTTACTTATTGGAATCACACTCTTGGTGATGGCACTTTGAGAGACTTGCAGGATGCAGATGACTCTATTTGGATCAACAAAGGAAACTTTACAGAGTACCATGATATAATATGAGGATAATGGTGCAATGTGGTAAACTGGTGTGACTTCTATTATCAGATTTTCTGAATATGAATAGAAGATCATTCTATATGTTAACAAAATATATGGGGAGCCCTGAGAATATCAATTAGTATGGAATAGATGATCATTCTAATTAGTGTCAAAATATACTATACAAGACGTGGTTATATTCCTAGAAGGATATTCCTCCCTCGGATTTCCAATCCCAAGGTGTAGGATGCCAAATGTTGTAGAATAAAAAGTTATGCTGATATTGGAATTCAACTTTTTGTGATGTTTTATGATGATATTTACATGTTCTTTGTACTTATACTTCCATTGCTTTGAGAAGCTACATGTACTTATACTTCCATTGCTTTAAAATTGCATATCAGTCGTGTATAGGGGAATTGAGTATCGATAAATATGTAATATAAACCGATACTTGAAATCCAGATTTAAAATTGCTAATCTGGAAGTCAGGACATAAATACTTTCATTATCCAGAGCAAATTAATGCAAATCGTTGGGCATTTCCGATTCGTTCTGATTTGGCCTAAAATTAATTAAAGAGGACCTACAAATCATAGGTAAATACCCACAAATTCTACATCAAAACCAATGGCTAAAAGAAACAAAATCTTTAAACAACACATTTTTTGTTTCCTGCATTTATTTATTTTTAAACTTTGTTACACTAAACCCTAAATTTCTGAACAACAACACTAAACCCAAATTTTCTTCAACAATGACATTAAGAACAAATGACAAGCCCAGATCAAGCCCTAAATTTATGCATTTAGAGGAAAATTTAGGAAACTTAAAACTACAAAAAAAAACTTACAGAAATTTTTATTTTATCTAACACCGGTGAAAGGATTCGGGGCCTCGACGTTGCAGCGGTGGAGGGAGAGGCGTCGACGTTGCAACTGCGGAGGGAGAGGCGACGATGGTAGAGGCCGCGGAGGAGAGGCGATCGAGAGGAGGCGACGGAGGAGTGGCGGCGGAGGAGAGGCGCCGGGGTGAGGCACCGGAGGAGGAAGGAAGGGAACGAAAATTTTTTGGGGGGTCCATCGGCTCTCAGGAGTCGGAAGTTTTTTGGGGGGGGGGGGGGGGGGAACGAAAATAAAAGGAGGGAGAGGAAAAGTGTAAGAGTTAAAGGGTTTTCTCACCGACTGACTATTCAGTCGCTCTATAGGAGTCGACAAAAAAAAAAGTATTGTAAATACCGACTGACTTTTTAGTCGCTATAAAATACTCGGAAGTCACCGACGTATTAGCGACTGACTAGCGACTAAAAATATATTGAGTTTTGGTTCCGTAGAAGTTTAGTCGATATTTAGTCGCTGAAATACCAACGAACTTCGGTTAGTCGCTTTTGCAGTCGCTATTTTACCATATTTTTGTAGTGGTTTGATCCTCTCTTTTAAATTCCTACTACATATAGGGGAGGTAACTATGTTGTTCCGTTGAGATGTGTGTTATCATCTTCTTTAATGTTGGAATTGGCTCTAATAATCTTGGCTTATATTTCAACTATTTATAACAGAGAAAGAGTTCTAGATGTTTTTGCAAAGAGTGATGCTACATGTACCTCCAAAAATCTCAATCCTCCATGTTCTTCCGCCTTGGGACGCTCTCTTATTGACAGAAGCAAATAAAGAGGGAGGTTGGGGGAAGACACAAGCAAAGAATAATGCTATATGCATGTATCTCCAATCATGTCCCTCCGTTTATGTGGCATTTTCTTATTGATCCAAACAAGTAGGGGGAGGGTCGTTGGGGGAAGACATGAGCCAATAGAAGAAAGCCACGTGACGGAGGGACATGGAGGGATGAATTTTTGGAGGTACATAAAGCATTTCTCATAAGCGAATAGGAGCAAATAGGAGAGGGTCACGTGGCAGAGGGACATGGAGGGTTAGAATTTTGGAGGGAGTTAAAGTATTTTCCTTTTGCAAAACGGAACTCTATTTATTTATTTATTTTTACATACACCACATTTTTTTCTTCTTCTTGCATATAACTTCCAAAGCAACTTCACATATTTCTAGGCATATTTGCATGGATTTAAGGGAGCTCCACAGAGACACTGATGAGGGACGTAAGAGTACTCGTCGAACCGTGAGGTGACCGCACCCACCGGGATCCGCCCGCACAGCATGTTGTAGCTCACGTTGAACCTCTGCAGCCCGACCACGTCGTTGATCTGCGCCGGGATCCCACCGTGTCATTATTTTATACTAGAGTATTTCCCCACTCATTATTTTATACTTCTACTTTTTACATATCTAAATAGCTGCTGTCACAGGTTGATTATGTGCCGCTTTTCGAATAGCAGCAGCAATTCCAAATTAAGCCTAAGCTAGCAAAGTCCTACTAAAGATACTAAATAAGTAAGAATATCAACAATCAACAATTTTATTAATAAGAACATGTTTCCATCTTATTACGGACTAAAAACGATCACAGACATATAATTAGGTCTCTTAAAAGAGTGAATAGAAGATAATGATTCATGTAGCCAACCACAAAAATAGGGATAAAAGCTTTTGGTGTTCTAATATGCTAAAGCAGCATATACCGCTATCGTTCTTTCCTACACATATATAATTGATCGAAAATAAAATTTCAGCTAGAGAAACTGGGATTCACCAATAAGCAGCTATGGCTTCTCCTTTTTGATTAACTGTGAGCTCAATCCTTTTTTGGCACAATTTCCACAAAGTTGCTACACAAACTCCTTTACTAGCAGTTGGCAAATAGGATCGGTTTTACGGCCTATTGGAGAGTTTGTTATCTAATTACCTTTGGGGCACGAACAAATAGTTCTTGAGAAAGTACATCCAAGAAAAACACTCACCCGTGGTAGATAAGCTGCTGTGAGAATGAAAAGACCAAAGAAACTAATGTGGATAAAAGGATTATACTTTCTCCAAACATATACCTGCAACAAAATGTCAGAATACAACAAATCAGAGCACAATTAACAAAAAAAATTACTACAAGGGCGGACGCTCTCCCTGACTTCACGTTTACTTGTATAGTCTTTAATTTGATATATATATATATATATATATATATATATATATATATATATATATATATATATTAGTTCATTTTCCATTATATATTTAGCAACTATTTGGCTCAGTTGGTTAAGCAATCAGGTTTTTACTTGGATGGTTTAAACTTTCGAGCTCAAGCCATGTTATTAGCATTACCTTTTTTTATTACCCTTCTAATTTTTAAGTTACTACTTTTTCGCATCCTCTGAAAATACTTGATGTATTTTCGCGCTCTGAGAATATTTTCTGGTCTGCCACTGACTACCATCCACCGATGAGGTAATATTTGATAAAAACATATTACCTTTATTAGCATCCATCAACGGAAGTCCTATTTGACGAAAAATGGTTACAACTCAAACCAATAGATAGGATACACAAGACAAAATGCACTATATTGTTAACTGGCTATCATGAAATTCAGTGAATTGCTGAGGAAGAAGATTCTTGCAAAAGTCTCTGAAACATATGGTATCACTCCACCAATGAGGACAATCCCAGTTAAAACAGTGGTTCCGAATAAGAGCATGTAAAGAAATCTGCAGTGCGTCTTCTAAATGAGTTCTCCTCAAGTAGCTTGCAGTACCGTGCAAGGAGAAACGTGTGGAACAGGAAGTCGAAGTCTGTCAAAACTACAATCTACATCAAAGCAAAGAGCAAGATTGGAAAACAAGCTTGAAATAGCCCCACAAAACAGAGCACAGAGATAGATAAAGTAGTATAGGTTACATATATGCGTACATGCATGCATCATGCATATACATAACAAGGGTATGCAAAGCTACAAAAAATCATCATAACAACTTCCCTGAGAAGTTTCAAAATATACTGGTGATTAGGGCTAGTAGCAGCAAAACTCATTCAACTGAGAGAGAAATTTGTAAAAAGTAGAAGTATAAAATAATGAGTGGGGAAATACTCTAGATATGTGACTAAACCCGGATACTTATTCATGATCTTTAGCTTAGAGGTATAAATCCAGCCACCTCAGCCTCTAAAATAATGAGTGGGGAAATACTCTAGTATAAAATCCAGCCACCTCAAATCCAGCCACCTCAGCCTCGTCGGGAAGCTCACCTTGGTCAGGTTGAAGCTCAGCTGGTTCCCCGACAGGTTGATTTGGATGGTCGTCTTCGTCGCGCCGAACAGGAACGACGCGACCCCGGTCAGCCGGTTCCGCGACAGGTCGATAATTCCCCAGTCGGGCAGGCCTAGGGACCGGGGGATCGGGCCGGAGAGACGGTTGTACGAGAGGAACAGGTCGGGCTGCAGGGAGCTTCTGAAGTCCCCGAAGGTGTCGGGGATGGTTCCGGTGAGCCGGTTGCCCTCGAGGTGGAGCGCGTTGAGGTTGGTGAGGCCCGAGAGGGACGGAGGGATCGGTCCGGAGAGCTTGTTGAGCGCGAGGTTGAGGTAGGTGATGGAGGTGAGGAGGGAGAGGAAAGGGGGGATCGGGCCCGAGAGGGAGTTGCGGCTGAGGTCGAGGTGGGTGAGGTGGTTGAGCCTGGCGAAGGAGTAGGGGATGGAGCCGAGCAGGTTCGGGTGCCGGCGGATGGTCAGGGCTCGGAGGGAGGAGAGGGCGCCGACGGCTGAAGGGATGGGGCTGGTGGTGAAGTTGCTCTCCCCCGTGATCGAGAGCACGGTGACACGTCCGGTGGCGTCGCAGCCGACGCCGTACCAGCTGCAGCAGTCGGCGGCCTGGTCCCAGGAGGTGATGTTGAAGGCGGATTTGATGGAGAGGAGAGCGTTCCTGTCGGCCTCGTCACAGCTAGAGGAGGACGTTGACGAGTGAAGAGAAGAGAATGAGGAGATGAAGAGGAAGAGGAGGAAGGAGAGAAGAGGGGATGAAGCCATTGATGTTGGTCTTCTTGGCTTTGCTCAGTGGATGGAGTGTAGCTACTTATAGAGAATTTGGAACAACACGTGTTGACCATTGGTGGTGCATGCAATATGGAGGAGAGAGAAAAGGTGGCGAGATGAAGACACTGTTGATGCTGCAAGCTATCGTGCTCTAACGTAACGTCTGCATATCCACTTTCGTTGAAGAGGATGGGCGACGAGGAGAAAGCGCGGGTTGCATGTGATTTGTGAGAGACGGCGGGCGTTTGTATATTCAATTATGATGATGTATGATCTATATCTGGAGCAGCAGGACATATTATACATTCATCCCCACCTCACTCTTCCAGGGCAAACCTTATCAATTCTGCTCCCCTCATGGGCAAATACTCATGGAGTCATGGGCAAATCATCTAGGAAGTAGCTGGCTACCAATTTTAACAATGCTTATCCCATTACGAAAATTATATTTCATCCGCGGTTTGTGACCATGTGCCACGTGACAGCTAACTATTGATCTCTGCATATTGTCGGATCCTACTCTCTTAAAATTTGGATTAGGAGACAATGGAAGGCTGTCATGTGGCCTGCGGTCACGTTTGCGATTATAAACCACTTGCAACGTGGCAGCTCCAGTCTGACCCATATCCTATGAACAATGGCGGACCTAAAGCAAGGCTGGGGTGGGCTGGACCCCAAAAAAAATTAGTTTTTTTTTCTTCATATATATATATATATATATATATATATATATATATATATATATATATATATATATATATATATATATATATATATATATGCTATTTTTTGTGAGTCACTCTATACCTATACCATCCTAATCTACTCCAGTTCAGATTTCTGGTTCCGCCCTTGCCTATGAACATCCATATTCGTACTTTCTTCTACAGGCAAGATTGCTAGCTTGGAAGAGATTGGCCAGGACTAGCAAAATAAATCAAATCCGTGACGTAATCAGCGACGCAGTTAAAACGTCGCTAATATTTTAGATATTAGCGACGTATAATATAAACGTCGCTAGACGTCACTGTGTGGGAATAATAGCGACGTTAAGCGACATTTAGAGACTACAGTTAGCATACTGGAAAGTGACGTCGCTGAGAAGTCGCCGAACGTCGCTATATTTTTGCAATCAACGACGTTTAGCGACTTTCATATCTATGAGTCGCAATATTCTATATATTCTTCGACGTTTTGCGACGTCTTTTCTAAACGTCGCTAATGTTTCTAATATAGGGTTCCGACTATATTTTTCTTTCCCCCCACACGTTCCCCAAAAATTTTGAAACGTCCCCTTCTGCCTCCACCACCGCGCGCCTCCAGCCACCTCCGCACGCCTCCAGCCCCTCCACCACCTCCGGTCGACATCGTCCTCCGGTCGACAGCTCCCCCCATTCGTCTACGCCTGCAGCCCCTCCTCCACCCCCCGTTCGCTTACGCCGCCTCCAGCCCCCATCTCGATAACCTCCCCTCTCTCTCTCTCTCTCTCTCTCTCTCTCGTAGAACGAACACAGGACACCGGAACACAACCGACCACGAAAACTTGGACACAGATGCTGATACGGAACACAATCTACTGCGGAAACTTGGACACAGATGCTGACACGGGAGACAGGGACACACCTAATTGAACTTACTAACACCAAGGCCAACAAGCCTGTGCACTAGGCCGAGCCTTGCTGCCACTATGCACTACTCAATAGTGCAGGTAATGGCCAAGTGGCCAAGATCCTGCCCTGCCCCAAATGCCTGCACTGGCCTGAAGCCCTCACTTATCAAACACTGATACTAACTGAAAACTCTAACTAACTCTTAGACATGAAGCTAATTGAGACTCTAAAATAGGAAACTAATTGATACTCTACAGGAAACTAACTGATACTCTCTGAAACATACCAAGTCCTCACTTCTAGTCACTACCACAGGGAATGGGGTACTGGATCACAAGCCTATGGCCAATGTGGCACTGGCCAACATGGCTAAGAGCCAAAAAGAGTGTCTCCTGCTACTCAAATGGACATGGCAGACCCCAATGCAGGGCCTGCACACTCTGTCCTACCTGGATACTGCACCCTAAAGCTAGGGCAATGCTGCTGCTGTTAATGACAAGAAGACTCGTAATCGTGCCGGAAAGTCGATCCAAGGTTGGATCACCCATGATCAGTGGACTGCGATGAAGGCTAGGTTCAACGCACCTCGATACAAGGTCTGAGAAGGCCAAGGCGGCTAGGCAGAAGGCATCAAAGTGGTGCAGTGGGTCGATTCCGATGACGGAACATTTTCGTCATTTGGTATATTTTTTATTTCAGAAATATTATTTTAATGTAAGTTTGATAAATTTCATAAATAGTACTAAATAATATATTTTTACCAGGTAAGGAGGGGTGATGATGCCAACATGGTGACCGTCTTCCTGGCCACCCATCGGAAGGACGGGAAGCTTATTGACGAGAGGGTCGACCAGACCTATGTAAGTATTGCAATACTTTGTGTTAATTTTAATCATTTGTGTCAATTTTAATATAACTTAGGAAATATGCACATACATATTCATGTAGTTAGTAATAATAAGTACATTAGACATTAGCAATTATAGAGTATCCATACTTTTTTGGGCCGCGTATCTTAAGCTTCGTGAGAGGACGACTGCTAGTACACCTGCAGCGGGAGAGGCTGGTACTTCCACTACACCAAAATAGCCAATTAGGAACAGTAAGCCTTTTTTAATCTGGAACGCTTATGTAGCGTGCCTAGATTTTGGAACAGCCAAAAACCGTGCCAACATAAAAAAATGTTCCAAATTGTTTTATTTTATTGTTAATAAAAATTATTTATTTTGGAATACACAAAAATCGTTCCAAATGAAACTTTAAGTGACAATTTTGAACCATGTGATTTTCACGTGGACTTGGCAAACGCATACGGTCCTTTCTTTCCCTGTCACACTTTTTCCCAATTAAAAACCCTCTCCTGACCCAATAACCCCTCTTCTCTGGCGGGAATTGAAAACCCTCATCTTCACCAAATAATCCCTCCTTCTCTGGCGGGAAGGGAAATCCCTCCTTCTCTGGCGCGAACCTGAAACCCCTCCTCCAAGCACGACATCCTTCTCTGGCGCGAACCTGAAACCCCTTCTCGGATCAAGCATGACATCCTTCCAATACTTGGATCGAGCACGACATCCCTCTTTCTCTGGCTAGGGAACGAGCACTCTAAGGTATTTTGAAACCCTAAAATGATTTAAACGGTTAATTTCTTTGTCGAATCCTTCCAATACTTTGCCACTTTTGAGAGCTTAATCTCTCTTTACAAAAATCTAAGGGGTTTTGATGCTTTATTCTATTGTTTGGCATCTATAGTTATTTTTCTTTTTTGCCGATGGGTATAGGATGTTCCGAATCACGTCTGTATGGTTTCTTTACTCGGATCTAAAGAAAGATATTCTGAATCACAAGGATTCCCTGAGAATATATGATTTTTTTTAAAAACTGAACTGCTAATCCAGTTGTAGCCAGTGGGGGATAAGGTAGTAAAGTGAGGAAGATAATTTGTTCTCCTTCTCAAATTTTGATCATGAAGTATTTTGGCTATATATTCTATATTACTTAGTGAAATATTCTTTTTTTCTTATTCCTGTTTTCCTCTTTTTTCAAATGCTGAGGTCAGATATCATATCATGAAGAGATGTTCTAGTGGGTCTCTGGTATACCTGTACTTGAACATTTTGATGGTTTGCCACAATTGTTTGGTATATGTAGGATGTCTTTGTGATCCCTTCACGTGCAATGAATAAAACACGTAGATGTTTGCATAAATGTATGCTTGCTAGTTAAGGCACCCTTGTCTATTGAAGTGTGGTGGCTTCGAACTATTTGTAAGAGGAGATGATGGGTTGTGTTTGCCTCGAATGTGCCGTCTTTGCTTGTCAGATTATATAGTGATGCATTTTTTAACCTTTTGTGGGTTTGCAGAGTATCAAATTTATATTATTCTCTTCAAAAAAAGATCATATTTCTCCTTCATAATTAAGGAATTCAAGGGAATGAACTTTATATTATTACTATTATTTTTTTTGATTTGTCAGCTAATCTTTAGTGTATTTTCTATCTGTTTGAAGGTGTTTATGGTTAGCAATTAATTTTAGCAAAACTTATGTCATTTGGATGAATGGGGATGATGGTAAGAACATTCAAGTTGTTGCTTTATTTAATTACAATATTAGGAGAAGCTTTTGTCCAGCTTTCAAATGTCTTGTGAATTGGAGTTATGTCTGTAAATATTACAAAAAAAAATTGGATTGTTAATTTTAGACATCATGACTTTGCTTTAATGGGAAAATGGTTATGGAGAGCATTCACAAAGGATTACTTGATACGGAGTAAACTTGTCAATAATAGTCTCAGCACAAGATTTTGTTATATGCATGCAGTGTACTCGTGGAAGCAACTCCCTTGCAGAATCATCATTTCCTTTCCTTTTTCGAGTTCTTCTCCGTCCATCATTTTGATCGTGCCTTCCTATAACAAAAGGTTTGCATTATGTCTATATATATTATTTTTTATTGCTTTTGATTCCGTTAAGTAGATCAATTTATTTTATTAATTTTTCCATTGCATTTTTTGTTTTTGTTTTGTTTGCAAAAAAACATTATGTTTCTTCTTTGGATTTTTGGTTAGTAGTTAGATCCGAAAAAATGTTCTCTCTCTTTTGACTTTTTTACGTGAGAACGAACCACCAATACACAATAATGCAAGTCTAAATTGCACACAATAACACTAGTCCAATTGCACACAATAAAAAAGGTTCCAAATTACTACATCTAGAATGGATTGAGTTATTACAAAATAAGGAATGTTACTAAGATACTAATTCCAACAGTAAGCAGCCACTCAATTATCTCAAATATCTGTTCTTTCTCTTTGACATGTTCATGTGACTCTTCTTTTGCTATTCCTGATTAATCATCAGTGGTTTGGGTGGAGAGAATTGGAATACCAAGGTTTATAATCCCATTGTCTAATCGTAGAGTTCATAAAATTATCACATTTTAGTTAGAGATGATGTGTGGACCGCACAAAGATTTTAATGTGATGGCAAAAGATTCTTAAATTTCTTTTACATGTACTGTGAGAGATTTCAATTCCTATATTTTGTATAGAAAGTTGGAATAGCAATTCACACTTTTCTTAGTTTCAATCTCATATTGTTTTTATTTTCAATTTCACTTGATAAATGATTGTACATTTTGTATGAGCTATTTTTTGTAGGGATTGGACAAATTTACTACAAACTAAAATGAATTTGGACAAATCGTGGATGAGCAAAAGGGGTGGTATGAGTTATATCAAAGGTGTTCAACAATTTGTGAATTTTGTTAAGAAGAATGCAGTTGGACAAACACAATTTCCATGCCCATGTCAGCATTGTAAGAATTCAAAGGGACACATAGATCTCGATGAAATTAGCCTTAATTTGTTGAAGAATGGCATGCACCAAAGTTACATGGTATGGAAGCATCATGGAGAAAAGGCAAGAAATTTTGGGGGAAACATACCAATAATGGCTAACCCAATTGAAGAACCACCAATTGAAGAATCAAACTTTCCAAGACTGGAGGATCTCGTTGATGATGTATATAATATTCATACCAAGGAGGCCGAGCATTCACCTATTGATGTGAGTGTAACAAATGAAGACTGTGAGGGAGATGACACAATTGTTGAGCCTGGGATGCAAGAGAGCAAAAAATACAAAAAATTAAGGGATATGGCATCTGAACCTTTGTATCCGGGTTACCCCAAGGGGAAGACCATATTGTCCACCATTATTGAGTTACAAAATTTAAAGGCACAGTATGGGTGGACAGGCACTAGTGTAACGGCATTACTAGAGTGGCTAAAGGGCTTGCTCATAGAAAATTGTAATCTTCCAAAAAATTATCCTAATATGAAGAACATGATCAAAGAATTGGGAATGGAATGTGAAACCATCCATGCTTGTAGGAATAGATGCATCCAATATCGCAAGGAACACCAACATCTCCATATATGTCAGAAATATGGAGTGAGTCGGTATAAGCTTGTGATTGGAAATGATACAGCGACAAAAAAGGCTTTCAAGAAAGTACCTGCAAAGTTTGTGAAATTCTTTTCCTTGATTCCGAGTTAAGAAGATTCTGTAGCATTCTTTGGATTGGAGAGGAAATGACTTGGCACCAGACATCCTTGTGACTTAGGTCAATGGGATTCAATCAAAGTTCATTGGCCAGAGTTTGCTGCAAATGCTAGAAACCTACGACTTGCAATATCAACAGTTGGTTTCAACCCACATGGAACTCTAAGTAGCAATTACAGTTGTTGGCCAGTGATTTTAGCACCATTAAATCTTCCACCATCGTTGTGCATGAAAAGAGAGTTTGCTTTGTTGACATTGTTAATTTCTGGGCCCAAAGGACCTGGGAAACATTTCGACATATTCTTGGAACCTTTGGTAGAAGAGTTGAAAGAGCTATGGGATAATGGCGTGCCAACGTGGGATGCCTTTACCAAAACCACATTTAAAATGAAGGCGATGTTGTTTTGGGGGGTCCATGATTTTCCAGCATATGGAAATTTATCTGGCTGTACCGTTCATGGTTACAAGGCTTGTCCAGTGTGCGCTGATGATATCGACTCTATGCGGCTTGGAGATTCTTCGAAAGTATATTATCACGGCTATCGACGATTCTTGAACTCTGATCACAAGTTTAGGAGTGATAAAAGATTCAACAAAATACTCGAACAATGACCTCCTCCACAAAGATTGTCCGGGGAAGAAGTTGAACAAAAGATAGCCGACATTCTTGAAAATATTGAAAGAACATGATTGAAGCAAGCTACTTGTGGAAAGCGTAAGAGGCGAAACTGGAAGCATGAAAGCATGGTCTGCGAAGATGGCAATGAAGAAGAGGCATATACTAAAGCGGCACCATGGTCTAGAAGGTCTATTTTGTTTGATTTGCCTTACTGGAAGTTTCTTGAAGTGAGACACAACATTGATGTTATGCACACTGAAAAGAATGTCACAGACCACTTATTGAACATGTTGATGGATGTGAAAAAGAAAACAAAGGATGGGATACAAGGTCGGAAAGAAATGAAAAAAATTAGGAATAAATAAGAAGTTGTGGGTAGTTGAAGATGAAGAAACTGGAAAAACATCAATGCCAAAGGCATCTTATGCCTTGACGAAGAAGGAAAAGGAAATTTTTTGTCAGACATTAAAAGATTTAAAACTTCCTACGAGATTTTCCTCTAACTTGAGTAATTGTGTCACCATCCAGCCTCCCGAACTAAGGGGGCTCAAATCACATGACTATCATGTGATTATGCAATACCTGCTTCCAGTATTGTTGAGACATTCTTTTCATAAAGACAGAGACGTAAGAATTGCAATTCAGAGGATTAGCTTATTTTATAAAATTTTATGCGCCAAGGTGATCAATAAAGAAGAGCTTAGGCTAGCAAAAAATGCGTTGGTTGAGGCAATGTGTATCCTTGAAAAGGAATTTCCGCCTTCCTTCTTTGTTATAAGTGTGCACTTAATGGTTCACCTAGCTGATGAGGCCTTATCATGTGGAACAGTTGGATTTCGATGGATGTATCCATTTGAAAGGTACACTCTTAGTGTTCTTCCATATTTAGCTTTTAGTATTAATTTATTGATGATATAAATTTATGTATATGTCACGCCCCAGAACCAGAATACTGGAGAGCGGGGGCAGACATAGCCAGCTACGTATATGAAATGGAATCCATCTCGCTATACGGTCACGGCTGTCTAGATACACGAGGGTTTATCTACAAGCCAACAGTCTCTTAAGGTCAAGAACAAGCCTAGTGTCTCAATCACAAGCAAGTAAATAAATGTTACAAGATGTATGATCATTAAATATACAATAATAAGGCGTCCCAAATATTACATATTCAGCTGATCATGAAGCTAGTCGTTACAAAATGTGAGGACTAGCAAGAGTTTAGTCATACATGATCAACCCTAGGATCTGTCAATCATGTTACAGCCCGTAGGCAGACAGTAAGTAAGGTGCAATACGAGCTAAACAGGTGCTCGTCGGCTAAACGCCTCAAAAGAATATTTTTACAATAAAGTGGGAGAGCCAAAAATAACCCACTCGTTGCCCTGGTTACGCCTGGTGTTCACCATCGGGCTGGAAAACCGGTAGATCCTCTGGAGCTGCTCTGGTATCTGGCCATACAAAACCAGCTGGGTCAGACCCCAGAAAGAGCAAGTGCCACAAAGGAAGCTTCACTTAGGAACTAAAACCAGCAATCAGCACAGATATAAATAAAGTAAGATCTGGAAATAAAGAAAATACATCAGGATGATATACGACGAGATGACCATGGAACTATTCAGATAACCAGGTTACAACCCGTAAACCAAACAAGGACCGGGGTTGTAACCCTTCGTCTGAACGGAGCTTGGTTTCTCACCATTTATCGGTAAAATAAATACAAGCATTCTGGTCATTCAATAATCTGGAACAGGATCAGGACAAGACTAGACTGGTTAGACTCCATCCAATCATTTCACGGCCAAGCAAGAACTACGGCTTGATACTTTAATTAACTAGGGTTGTCACAAGCCTAATTACTAACAAGATGCAGTGAGATTATTCCACAGCCACAAGCCCTGCAGACCATCCAGGTTACCCAGGTCGAAATTAGGGATTGAATTCAGGTGGGTATACCGTCGAGGAAACGCATGTACCCTTAGGTAGCTTGAAAGGTGCAATACATGACAGTGTGCTGAAAATGTGCCATACTCGACGGCAGGCTACAGATCCCAGGCGCGCCCAGGTAACGGGATTGCCTGTAGCTGGGAAATCTCTTCATGACTAATATATTAATCTAGTTATTAGCCTTAGTCCATTTCAATAGGTACTCCTGACCGTGGTACTCAGGAGTCCCCTCCTAGACATGATGCAAGACAGGACTGGATTATTTGTACAAGCACAATCGCCCACGGTGTTCAGGTAATTATACAGGTCATGTCATGTCAAGTAGCCGTCGTAACAGCTATTCAGGATAATCATGTCAGGTTTATCATGTCAAGTGTACTAGTCAGGAGTGCGCCACGGCGGGCCACTATCAGGTCATGTCAGGTTAGTCATGTCAGGAGTGCACCACTACGGGTCACTGTCAGGTCGTGCTCAATTATCAGTTCCAAACATATCAAATGAATTCATGATTTCAAGTTCAGGACAAAAGGCGTAAGGATATAAAATGGACGTAAAATATCTAATAAAGGAGTTACAAAAATTAATGATAAATAATGGTACACAGGAACATGACAAAGTCATATGGCTCAGTCATATGCGGTCAAGAAGGGTGAGACTCATGCGGCCCAATTAGGAGAGCGCACGCGGCCAGGGTCACTGGATTACATGCGGCCAAGACAAGAGGGTGCATGCGGCTGGAAGGGAGCAAGGGCGCATGCGGTCAGGAAACAAATCTCCCTGCGGCCAGGAAATAAATGATGTACATGCGGCTGGGATAAATCGAACTCATGCGGCCCGGACTAAGAAGTCCCTGCGGCTGAATTGATATGGGGTCATGCGGCCCAAAATCCGAGTTCATGCGGCTCGAATAATTTCGGCCTCAAGACAAGGCGGGCGCGCAGCGTATGCGGCTGCAGGAATGGAGAAGGTCTCATGCGGCTGGGAGGGGATCAGAGTCTATGCGGCTCGAGGATCCATTCAGTCATGCGGCTGAGAGGAACTGAGGACTTATGCGATTAGGTTCAATTCGTATTCATGCGGCCAAGGATGAAAGCAGTCTTATGCGGCCAGGACGCAAAGGCCTCATGCGGTTTAAGAATGAGATTCAGTCCATGCGGCTGAATCACTTGCCGCATGAATTGCCATACGGTCAAGTCAAGCACTGTTCTTCTTCTCCAAATTTCAGAGAAGAAGAACACCATGAACCCAAGCTTCCAAGCTCCATAAAACCTTCATCCAGAGCCCAAATCCGAACTTCCATAGGTCAAAATAGGGTAGAACGAGATTCCCTACAACATGGAACCATCAAAACTAGGAAATAACAAGATTAAATAGATCAAAACCCAAGAATTCGAAAATAAAATAAACTTAGATCTACAAAAATCCAGCCATGGAAATTAGAAAAGCCAAGTACTAAAGTGTTTTATAATGTAGTAAAGAAGAGAATGGAGCAATAAAATCAGAGTTCCTCCATGAAGCAAGTTGCACTTGCCTAGACCTCTCTCTTCTCTCTCTGGTAGGTAAGAAGTAATGAGGAAGAAGAAGATGAGATTAATGAAGAGAGAGAAAAGAATGGGCTAATAAATATAAATGGTGGTGGTAGGTAGGGGGTTTACATTGGTTCATATTGAACCAAAGAAAACCGAGCCAAGCCAAACCAACCCAAGAATAAACCAATCAATAAAATGCTAGAATAAATCAAGCAGGAAGACATGCAATACGGGTCAAATTACGTATACGTATTCCAAATACGTAATACGAGATCTGGGTGTTACAACTCTACCTACCTTAAAAGAATTCCGTCCTCGGAATTTAATTAAGAGGCTAGAGGGACAAGAACAAGCTATACTAATCTCAGGCAAGCTATACTAAGCAATCAATCATGCAATCATGTATGTAAGCAAGGAAATCGAAGGCACGAGAAAGAGGGAAGATATCCTGCTAGGAACCTCTCTGCCGGTTCTGAATCTGAGCTTGGACCTAGGCATACTGCTGGGGTCTCTGTAGCTGGAAGGCTAGGGCCTGAGGCGGCAATGGCCTCGGAGGCTGGTACTGTTGTTGCACTGGTGCTGGTCCCCTTACCGAGGGACTAGTCTGAGCCGATGACGAACTGGCCCTATTCGGACAAGACCCTATCTTGTGGTCCGGTGCTCCACAAGCCAAACATAATCCCTGAGCTCTGCGACACTCCGAAATAACGTGTCCTGGTTTCCCATAATGAGTACAGCCCATTGCGGAAGATTGCTTCTGCTTCTGTTGCTGAGGGGACGTGACCGACGTCACTGAGGCCGCCTGCCTCGGAGTTCCAATTGTCAAAGCCCTTGCTGCCGGGGCTGGTGCTGAAGACTGGGTCATCTGGCCGTGAGATCGCTTCCGACCTCCGGTCCTGTCCACGATCCTGTGGGAGGTATACTCATGCCTCCTGGCTGCCCTCAGTACTGCATCGAAGGTCTGATGCTCAAACTGCTCAACTGCCAATAAAATCTCGAGATGGAGCCCCTGTTGGAATCGTTGGACTCTGTCGAACTCGGTTGCCACCAAAGTGGGAGCAAACCGACTAAGCCTGGAAAACTCGGCCGCATACCCGTCGACCGTTCTGCCTCCTTGCTTCAGGTTGGTGAACTTGGTCTGTAGATCGTACCGAGCCACCGCATCGAAGTACTTCGTCTGGAATCTCTCACGAAATACTGCCCAAGCAATGGGTGCCACTAATCCAACGGCCTGTGATGTCCACCAGCTGCGGGCAAGATCCAATAACTGTAGACGCACCACGGCCACCTTCTCGTCTTCTGGGGTTCTGGCTGCCTCTAGAATAACTTCGGTGTCCTGAAGCCACGCGTCAGCAGCGATAGCATCTTCACTGCCATCGAAGAATGGAGGGTTCAGGCGCTTGAAACTGTTCGCTGCACTGTTCCTTGGATGACCGCCTCTGTTCAGAGCATCTTCCACTGCCTGGTGCAAGGCATCTCCTCTACGATCCTGGGAAGCTAACAATGATCTGATGAGACCCACCAAAGTGCCATCATCAGGCTCTGTAGGCTGGACTGGCTGAACTGGCGGCTCTCCTCCAGTAGGTACGACTCGGGAGGCTGCTCCTGAGTGCTGGGCCTGATCTTCTGGTTGCTGCTGGTCTACGGGAGGTGATCCGCCTTGCTGATCGGCAGGTCCAGGAACAATGCCGCTGAAGAAGACGACATGGGAACAATAAGGAAGGACCAGGACAGATCAACGATTACAAGCATGTGATCAGGTCAAGATTTTCAGGGATCAAGAGGATACGAGTAGAGATCAAGGGCGAGTACTGATTGAGACATCTATTCGGTAAACCCTCATATATCTTGATTTACAAGACCTGCATGGGCTACCACTTAAACCATGTCACGCCCCAGAACCAGAATACTGGAGAGCAGAGGCAGACATAGCCAGCTACGTATATGAAATGGAATCCATCTCGCTATACGGTCACGGCTGTCTAGATACATGAGGGTTTATCTACAAGCCAACAGTCTCTTAAGGTCAAGAACAAGCCTAGTGTCTCAATCACAAGCAAGTAAATAAATGTTACAAGATGTATGATCATTAAATATACAATAATAAGGTGTCCCAAATATTACATATTCAGCTGATCATGAAGCTAGTCGTTACAAAATGTGAGGACTAGCAAGAGTTTAGTCATACATGATCAACCCTAGGATCTGTCAATCATGTTACAGCCCGTAGGCAGACAGTAAGTAAGGTGCAATACGAGCTAAACAGGTGCTCGTCGGCTAAACGCCTCAAAAGAATATTTTTACAATAAAGTGGGAGAGCCAAAAATAACCCACTCGTTGCCCTGGTTACGCCTGGTGTTCACCATCGGGCTGGAAAATCGGTAGATCCTCTGGAGCTGCTCTGGTATCTGGCCATACAAAACCAGCTGGGTCAGACCCCAGAAAGAGCAAGTACCACAAAGGAAGCTTCACTTAGGAACTAAAACCAGCAATCAGCACAGATATAAATAAAGTAAGAACTGGAAATAAAGAAAATACATCAGGATGATATACGACTAGATGACCATGGAACTATTCAGATAACCAGGTTACAACCCGTAAACCAAACAAGGACCGGGGTTGTAACCCTTCGTCTGAACGGAGCTTGGTTTCTCACCATTTATCGGTAAAATAAATACAAGCATTCTGGTCATTCAATAATCTGGAACAGGATCAGGACAAGACTAGACTGGTTAGACTCTATCCAATCATTTCACGGCCAAGCAAGAACTACGGCTTGATACTTTAACTAACTAGGGTTGTCACAAGCCTAATTACTAACAAGATGCAGTGAGATTATTCCACAGCCACAAGCCCTGCAGACCATCCAGGTTATCCAGGTCGAAATTAGGGGTTGAATTCAGGTGGGTACACCGTCCAGGAAACGCATGTACCCTTAGGTAGCTTGAAAGGTGCAACACATGACAGTATGCTGGAAATGTGTCCTACTCGACGGCAGGCTACAGATCCCAGGCGCGCCCAGGTAACGGAATTGCCTGTAGCTGGGAAATCTCTTCATGACTAATATATTAATCTAGTTATTAGCCTTAGTCCATTTCAATAGCTACTCCTGACCGTGGTACTCAGGAGTCCCCTCCTAAACATGATGCAAGACAGGACTGGATTATTTGTACAAGCACAATCGCCCACGGTGTTCAGGTAATTATACAGGTCATGTCATGTCAAGTAGCCGTCGCAACAGCTATTCAGGATAATCATGTCAGGTTTATCATGTCAAGTGTACTAGTCAGGAGTGCGCCACGGCGGGCCACTATCAGGTCATGTCAGGTTAGTCATGTCAGGAGTGCACCACTACGGGTCACTGTCAGGTCGTGCTCAATTATCAGTTCCAAACATATCAAATGAATTCATGATTTCAAGTTCAGGACAAAAGGCGTAAGGATATAAAATGGACGTAAAATATCTAATAAAGGAGTTACAAAAATTAATGATAAATAATAGTACACAGGAACATGAGAAAGTCATGTGGCTCAGTCATATGCGGTCAAGAAGGGTGAGACTCATGCGGCCCAATTAGGAGAGCGCACGCGGCCAGGGTCACTGGATTACATGCGGCCAAGACAAGAGGGTGCATGCGGCTGGAAGGGAGCAAGGGCGCATGCGGTCAGGAAACAAATCTCCCTGCGGCCAGGAAATAAAGGATGTACATACGGCTGGGATAAATCGAACTCATGCGGCCCGGACTAAGAAGTCCCTGCGGCTGAATTGATATGGGGTCATGCGGCCCAAAATCCGAGTTCATGCGGCTCGAATAATTTCGGCCTCAAGACAAGGCGGGCGCGCAGCGTATGCGGCTGCAGGAATGGAGAAGGTCTCATGCGGCTGGGAGGGGATCAGAGTCTATGCGGCTCGAGGATCCATTCAGTCATGCGGCTGAGAGGAACTGAGGACTTATGCGATTAGGTTCAATTCGTATTCATGCGGCCAAGGATGAAAGCAGTCTTATGCGGCCAGGACGCAAGGGCCTCATGCGGTTTAAGAATGAGATTCAGTCCATGCGGCTGAATCACTTGCCGCATGAATTGCCATGCGGTCAAGTCAAGCACTGTTCTTCTTCTCCAAATTTCAGAGAAGAAGAACACCATGAACCCAAGCTTCCAAGCTCCATAAAACCTTCATCCAGAGCCCAAATCCGAACTTCCATAGGTCAAAATAGGGTAGAACGAGATTCCCTACAACATGGAACCATCAAAACTAGGAAATAACAAGATTAAATAGATCAAAACCCAAGAATTCAAAAATAAAATAAACTTAGATCTACAAGAATCCAGCCATGGAAATTAGAAAAGCCAAGTACTAAAGTGTTTTATAATATAGTAAAGAAGAAAATAGAGCAATAAAATCAGAGTTCCTCCATGAAGCAAGTTGTACTTGCCTAGACCTCTCTCTTCTCTCTCTGGTAGGTAAGAAGTAATGAGGAAGAAGAAGATGAGATTAATGAAGAGAGAGAAAAGAATGGGCTAATAAATATAAATGGTGGTGGTAGGTAGGGGGTTTACATTGGTTCATATTGAACCAAAGAAAACCGAGCCAAGCCAAACCAACCTAAGAATAAACCAATCAATGAAATGCTAGAATAAATCAAGCAGAAAGACATGCAATACGGGTCAAATTACGTATACGTATTCCAAATACGTAATACGAGATCTGGGTGTTACAGTATATTTTTCATAACAGATTGATGAAGCGCTATAAAGAATATGTCCTAAATAAGCGATACATTGAAGGTTCAATAGCTGAGGCTTACCTTGTAGATGAATCTGTAATATATTGCATGGAGTATATGCTGAACTCGAGCGCTTTTGGTCACAAGTCTAGTCGAGAAGATTGGTTGGATGAGAGTGTTGACTTAACGGATGAGAAGCCCTTGGAAATAGGGGGAGTTGTCGAGCTCAACCATGTTCAGTTTGAGCAAGTGCGTAGATGGGTTCTCAATCTACTTGCAGACTTGAGTGAATGGGAAGAGTATGTCTTTTACCACATGCTAATAACATAATATGGTTATAATAATAACATAATATGGTTATTTGAATGGCATAAATATGGTAATCTATGCAGAAAGTACAATCGTTATTAACAATACATGTCCACTCAGAATCGGAAGGGTGGTTCGACAAAAGAAAACACAACAATTAAGGAATTCATTCCTTGGTTGTGTGATGAGGTAATATTTTGTTTTTGTTCATGTGCTTGAAGATGGTCATGGCAAAACATAATAATTAATTTATGGTTATTTGCATGACATAAATCATTTATTTTTCTACGCAGTTATTGGATGCAGGACAAACTAATACAACATTATGGAGATTGGCCAATGGTCCCCAACATAGAGCTACACGATTCAAAAAATATCGTGTCAACGGTTTTATATTTGTACCAAGTTCTTCCGATGAATGCTTGGTAACACAAGATAGTGGGGTGTCTATGGAAGCATATTTAAATTTTGTTTCAAGTCGAAAAGACAAAAATCCAAAGGAAGGGAAGATGACCTTTTATGGAATTATTAGAGACATATTGGAGCTGGACTATCTTGATTTCAAAGAAACAGTGTTCTATTGTGATTAGGTTAAAGTGGAAGCTTCTAAAAATGGTTGCAAGTCTGATCCGATTTGGAATCAAGTGATGGTAAACTTGAAGAAGCTCAGAAATAAAGAAAAGGTTGAGGAGGATCCCTTCATTTTAGCTCAAGAAGCAACGTCAGTTTTTTATTCCAAAGATCAAAACGCTGATGGGTGGTATGTGGTTATAAATACTCCAAAATGGCTAAATAAACAAGTAGATGCAGTAGACATTCCAACTGACTACCAATCTTGTTTGAACGACAACCCCAACTTAGGGAATTTATTGATGTTCGATGATTGAACTAAATTAAATGTGGTCTTCTGTACTCCAGACTTTTTTCTTCTTCTTTATGTACCCTCAATATGAAAAAGTTCTTGTGGACAAATTGTAATTTTCTTGCTTTAAACAATCTAGTGTACTCTGAAGTCACTTTATGTATGCAACTTCCAAATGACATGGATAACTTTTTGTTATGAGAATGACATGTATATCCAAATTACTTGCATATCTTGGTTGTCAGTTGTATTTCAATATGTATTATTTGGTAAATAACTTAAATACCCTGATTCTTCTATATGCATAATTTGGTATCATCATATTACGTTCTTACTATTTTACTGTTTGTATGAATAAACATGATACAAAGTTGTCCTTGAATGAAATAACAGACTTTCTTTCGTTGTACGATGTCTTCGAGTGTTGCTGACACATCTAACCAGGGGGAAGAAGTTCCTATATCAATGGAAGTCAATCAAAAACCAAATTCTAAGAAGAGCATTGAATTTAATCATCTTGGACAAGAAGTTGGACCCAACGCAACTTATTTTAAGAGTCAAGTTGGTAAATACGTGAAGACATATGTGCCTATCAGGTATATAAGTTGCAAAAGGTACCTAAGACCTACAAGGATTATGTTTGGAATGAGATAGTGGTAAGAATAACGAGCATTCATTTACCTTTTTGTCACTTTGCTACTTTTATGTCACTTTGTATTCTTATATGGCAGGTTTGATGTTATATCAGATTTTTGTTATATCATGTTTCCCTTTTTTTAACCTGGGAGGATTAGCTAGGGATTCAACAATTGTTATATCATGTTTCCCTTTTTGTTATATCAGATTTTTGTATAACAAATGAAGGTTGACTGGTGGTAGTGCCTAATATTAACTGATATCACACAAATAAAGGTTGACTGGTGGTAGTAACTAATGCTTTATAATTTGTTTGTAAGTGGTGCAGTTACATATGGCCTGGCCAACATTGGCCTGCCCAAGCCCTGGGAGTATTAGCTTGCCTACTGCCACATGAGAGCGAAAGCAATAGCATGTTGCTTGTGAGTAGGCAGGGAGTTAAATCCCTGTAGCTGTATAGGGAGGGTTACATCTATATGTATCAGTTATTGAGCTCATGTGGCTAACACATGTATCAGATTATATAGCCTACTATTGTATCAGTCCTATATTCATTTGTATTTATATATGTAAGTATATGAATTTGTGTGTCAATAGGGTTGATATGGTGTGGGTGTCATTAGCCTGTGGTTGTATGTATGTGTGCATTAGTAGAGAGGGAAGTAGGAGCTAACCATGTGGCAGTGAGGCCAGTGAGTAATAGGAGTGAGGAAAGGGACAATAAGACTGCTGGTCAAGGAAGAATTTTCATCTGTGCACATTATTCCCAAACTTGAAAGGGGAGAACGATGGTGGCTCGGAATAGAGAGTCAACTGCAGGTTAGATAGAAAGGCAGGGGAGTTTCCTGCCCTACAGGCAATAGGTAAGGAGTTGAGTATAGAATTTGGCATCTAGGGACCAGGGTGACCTGCACTAGGCAGGGCCACAGAGAGCTGCCATGATCCTACAGACAAGGGTATGTACTGCACTAAGTGCAGGGACTTGGCATTGCAAGTGCAGGGCATGTGAGGGTGTGCAGGGACTTAGCATTGCAAGTGCAGGGCATGTGCACACAGGCCATTGGCCAATGTGTGGCCAAGGAGTATAGGCAGGGGGTTCAACCCTGTTTATAGCAGTAGCAATTTAGGGGTTTAGGTGATCAGATGTGTGTGTGTATCTAATTTAGTTGTGTGTGAGTGTATGAGTGTTGGAAATTAGTGATAGGGACGTGGAGAATAGAAGAGTGTTGGTAAGTGAATTAGAGTGACAGGTTTGTGAGTTGTGTGTGAGTGTCTATTAGAGTGTATCCTAGTGTATAAGACATTGGGAGATAGGACAGGTGCTTCCCCTAAGTGATAGTGAATGTATAGACTGCTATAGTATGTCCCTATGTGAGATTGGTGAGGGAATATGAGTGTGGCAATAGTACTAGGAGAGGGAGGAAATTGATTTGAAGTTGTATGTGTGTTTACCTATAAACATATAGTATTATATACATATATAATGATTCATACGTCATACTGGTAATCTGGTATCAGTTGGAGTATCAGTTACTTCCTATAGGTGTCAGTGTCCGACTTGAGAGTGAGTGAAATGAAGAGATATCCTAATCCCTATCACACAGGGTTATGGCAGCAGTTAGGAGCCTTACTTGAGCCACTAAGTGGAGGGTAGGTTACTGCCTACAGCAGTGTGGGTAGGGGCATGCCATGTTAGCCTGTGCACATGATGCACAGGCAGAAGATGGACAGGTCCTGTATGCACCTGCATTTGAGTGTGCAGGCTTGGGCAGGCCAATGTTGGCCAGGCATGTTGGCTACATCATTTTTTATGTTTCCGTTTTTTAACCTGGGTGGATTAACCTGGGAGTATTAGCTAGGGATTGAACTATTATTGGCTACATCATTTTTTATGTTTCCCTTTTTTATGTTCATATATAGCAATCCCTGAACCTGGGAGTATTAGCTAGGGATTGAACTATTTATTGTGTTGGTAATCATTTCTATTTTGGTAGGAGATTTCAAATAAGCAAAATACATAATCAATGTAACTTTTTAATTTTAATAGTGCTCAACATAAAAGGAAACACTTTCATAGTGAAAGAGGTATTTTAGAACCAAGGTAGCAATTTTAGAACCAAAATCTCTTTAGTTTATTTCAATGAAGCCACTTTATTGAGTTCATGATAGCTATTTTACTTCCCAATTTCCTGTAAGTTTAAATTTAGTATGATGTCAAAATCTGTAGTACCTCCATTTCTGGTACTAGCTCTAATCCCTTTCAAACGATGGTGGCTCGGAATAGAGAGTCAACTGCAGGTTAGATAGAAAGGCAGGGGAGTTTCCTGCCCTACAGGAAATAGGTAAGGAGTTGAGTGTAGAATTTGGCATCTAGGGGGCAGGGTGACCTGCACTAGGCAGGGCCACAGGGAGCTGCCTATGACCCTGCAGACAAGGGCATGTACTGCACTAAGTGTAGGGACTTAGCATTGCAAGTGCAGGGCATGTGAGGGTGTGCAGGGACTTAGCATTGCAAGTGCAGGGCATGTGCACACAGGCCATTGGCCAATGTGTGGCCAAGGAGTATAGACAGGGGGTTCAACCCTGTTTACAGCAGTAGCAAGTGAGGGGTTTAGGTGATCAGATGTGTGTGTGTATATATAATTTAGTTGTGTGTGAGTGTATGAGTGTTGGAAATTAGTGACAGGGACGTGGAGAATAGAAGAGTGTTGGTAAGTGAATTAGAGTGACAGGTTTGTGAGTTGTGTGTGAGTGTCTATTAGAGTGTATCCTAGTGTATAAGACATTGGGAGATAGGACAGGTGCTTCCCCTAAGTGATATTGAATGTATAGACTGCTATAGTGTGTCCCTATGTGAGACTGGTAAGGGAATATGAGTGTGGCAATAGTACTAGGAGAGGGAGGAAATTGATTTAAAGTTGTATGTATGTTTACCTATAAACATATAGTATTATATACATATATAATGATTCATACGTCATACTGGTAGTCTGGTATCAGTTGGAGTATCAGTTACTTCCTATAGGTGTCAGTGTCCGACTTGAGAGTGAGTGAAATGAAGAGAGATCCTAATCCCTATCACACAGGATTATGGCAGCAGTTAGGAGCCTTACTTGAGCCACTAAGTGGAGGGTAGGTTACTGCCTACAGCAGTGTGGGTAGGGGCAGGCCATGTTAGCCTGTGCACATGATGCACAGGCAGAAGATGGGCAGGTCCTGTATGCACCTACATTTGAGTGTGCAGGCTTGGGCAGGCCAATGTTGGCCAGGCATGTTGGCTACATCATTTTTTATGTTTTCCTTTTTTAACCTGGGTGGATTAACCTGGGAGTATTAGCTAGGGATTGAACTATTATTGGCTACATCATTTTTTATGTTTCCCTTTTTTATGTTCATATATAGCAATCCCTGAACCTGGGAGTATTATCTAGGGATTGAACTATTTATTGTGTTGGTAATCATTTCTATTTTAGTAGGAGATTTCAAATAAGCAAAATACATAATCAATGTAACTTTTTAATTTTAATAGTGCTCAATATAAAAGGAAACACTTTCATAGTGAAAGAGGTATTTTAGAACCATGGTAGTAATTTTAGAACCAAAATCTCTTTAGTTTATTTCAATGAAGCCACTTTATTGAGTTCAGGGTAGCTATTTTACTTCCCAATTTCCTGTAAGTTTAAATTTAGTATGATGTCAAAATCTGTAGTACCTCCATTTCTGGTACTAGCTCTAATCCCTTTCAAACTAGTTCTATTTATTGCCAGTAAGGTTCATAGACAAAGGGATTACCTCCCGCTTTACATGCTCAAGTTATAGCAACCTTTTAATTCTGAAAGAGCATGCCATAAAAAGAAAATGCTAAAGTAAATGTGCAAAATTGTGTATTGATAAACCACATATATCAGAACCTGGCTGTAACTGGGCCTGATAACTTAATGTTGCAAGCAACTCTATGTTATACAAGCTAAGATAATGTTGCAAGCAACTCTATGAACATCAACCACATATATCAGAACCTGGCTATAACTGGGCCTGATAACTCAATGTTGCAAGCAACTCTATGTTATACAAGCTAAGCTAATGTTGCAAGCAACTCTATGAACATCAATCACATATGTCAGAACTTGGCTGTAACTGGGCCTGATAACTCAAGTCACTGGATTGTTGCAAGCAACTCTATGCACTAGATTTTTTTCGCTTACACAGGTTTGTATCATACATGACATATTATGTGTTATTTGTGTACCTATATTATTTATTTTATTGTTTCTTTCTTAAAATTGTTTGCTGGTAAATGAGGAAGAGCTACATGTTACTTATTTTATTGTTTGCTTTCTTAAAATCCTGTTGCAAATTCATAGTTGAACCTACCATATTGCAATTTCTTCTTATATCATAATATATAGTTGGAAAGTAAGCATTTCAACAATTCTTCTAATAAAGCATTTTAATTGCAGGCAGAATTTGATATCCCAAGTTATCTCAGAAAAGATGTTAAAAGATCAATGCCAGATGCATTCAGGAAGCTGAAGTATACCCTGAGAAAGGATCATTTGGATAAGCAACCAAATTTGGAGGCAAAAATGTTGTCTATTCCAAACGGGTTTAGACAGGAAGATTGGGAGCAGTTTTATGTCAATGAGGTTGATGAAAAACAACTAAAAAGAAGAGCTAGAGCAGTTGAAAGCAGAAAGCTTAGTTTGTATGGTCATACTGGAGGTCGTAAGAGCAGTACAATGGTAGAGTATGAGATGGTAATTTTCCTCTTGAACCAACATTAGCATTTTACAATTTTGTATTCCCAATGTTAAGCTTACACCTCAAAACTATTCCATGATTTATCCAGAAGGCAAAGCGGGAAGATCCTACTATCCCTATTACACGGACTCAAGTGTGGATAGAAATCCATACGAGGAAGGATAGATCTACGTTGGCTAGTGCTGAACCGTTTATGGTGAGGTCATATAAAACTTTGTTATCCCTTTGTATTTAATTTAATGTTAGCTACTTATGATATTACAGAAATTAGTCAAAGAGAAACTTGTCAAATCCACACAAAGTGAAAGTGACAACAGTAGCGTCCACCCTCTATCGATTGATAATAATCCTTTGACTCAAGTGTTTGGCAAGAAAGCGAAGGGGCTGCCAGGTGTTGGGAGCTTTGTTTCCAAGAGAAAATATGATGATGCCCTTTATGCTCATATAATGTACACAGAGGAAAGAGGCGAGAGGGAGTGTCTGAAAAATAAGGTTGATGAGATGCAGACAAAGGTTAACTTTATTTTTGATTATTGTAAGGTGAGGCAACCAACTTCTTATATGAAGGTCCAAAAGAACATAATTACATGCTTATCAAAATATGAAATTTTATGCTTATAATTTTATTTCTTGTACCACAGTCACAGATTGGTGGTCCACCAGAACCTATTCTCCAACCAACTGGTGGGTCATCAACACAAGTGCCCATGCCCCATGCAGGTGGGTCTTCATCACCCATTCCTATGTCGCAGGCAGCTGGTGGGTCAGCAACACCCATGCTCCAAGAACTTCATGCAAATGTTGAGAAATCAACATCCATGCCTCCAGTGACGATGAACAATACAAATAGGCCATCTTTGGGTGAAAGGGATTCAACGACTTCGGCACACACTGAACCAACTCCTAAGGCAAGGTTGTGTGAATTGTTTGATTGGAATTGGAATTGTGTTGCAGTTGCAAAAGAAGTAATTGATCCACTGCATCGAGGTAATTGTCATAATTATCAACTGGACCCTCAATATGAAATGAAGTTGAGCATGTCTGTTCGAAAGATTTTTTTCCGCAAAGCTCTACAAAGAAACTCCCGATGCAAAAGTAATTAAAGACGTAGGAGTCGGCGAATTCTTCGTGTGGCCCAAGTCATACATCAAATTTTTTTGTGAGTATTTTTCTTATCATACTTTTCTAATGAGTAACAATATGTCATATTCATCTGTTGTTATCTTGATTTTACAGGAAACTGGAACTTAGATCAAGAAGCCTACTTTGTTGGAGAGTTCCCAGGATTCTCAAAGGAAGGTATTGAAGTGACTATTTGTGCTTTTGCATTTAACTTGATGTGAAATATATTAAAACAAATTCTGCATCTAAATCCATCATACTCTTCATTCTTCTCTGATCTGCAGAATTATTAATATATTTTGTGTGTGGGGTTGGGGTATGTCTGTGTGGTGGTTGTTTGGCTTTTGCTTATGATTATTGCAGTATACTATGATACTTAATCTCTGCCACTCTTTCCTGTTCCTTGCACTGGTACATATGTATCTAGACTGTATAATTGTGCTCCTAAGGTATTGGCATGACCCCCCTCTGCTACCTACCTTACACATTTGTCTATTATCCTCTTATAGGAAAGCCTATTCCTATACTAACCAATACATACATTTGCACTTTGACTGTGCACTGCAGGTGTCTTTATGCTTACAACAGTTTACTTAGACTGTTATGCCTTGCATTTATGACCTATTCTAAGGCACTCTACATCCTACAGCAATTTGGGGACCCCTTACTCAATAGTTGGGTATACAGGTATCCCAACTTTCTGATTTCATCTACTAACTACTCACCACCCGATATGCCCAATCCCCTTTACAGCAACCACACACACACTTGACAAGTATCAATCCTTACTCTTGTGTTTGGACTGCAGGAGAGCCAATGTTATTACTCCTATATTTACCTACTGCTATGTACCCCTAAATGGGTACCCTGTTTTCATGTATACGAACACATGAACCTGTACACTCTACATAGGAACTGTGGTAATTCTCTTGATATGCAAATGTATAATTACTCCTAAATTTGTATATACACCCACGCCTACTGCACCTAATCTGAGCACTGGATACACATATGAGCCTCTGTTCATATCTGAACATTGCATACACCTGTGTATTCCCATGCTCTTTTCCTTACTGATACTTACCTTCCTTGTACCCAGATTCCTTACCACTACATATACCTCTTTTCTTCCTTCCTGTCGAGCCCCGCACTGGACTGACGCCCGACTCAAGGATACCCTCGTATCTACGGTTGTACATTACTACAAGGATTTGCCCCTTATCAGTATGCTGGTTTCTGCAACTAAAACCCTGTCCTTATCCCTTGATTATTATCCCCCATAGCTTTAGATATATATACCTCCTCTCCCTTGCCAAAGTGCAAAAGGAAGTAAGAAGAAGAAGAAGAAGAAGAAGAAGAAGAAGAAGAAGAAGAAGATTTACTCCCCAACAAAAAGAGAGATGAGTTAGATAACCCTATAGTAATATAGACTGGGAATTTAGAGAGTAATAAGTAGGGGTTAGTGGTAGAAAAAAATGAAAAGGAAAAGGAAGCAGTAAGCAGTCCCACATACATCGACATATCTCAGTCCCACGTACACCGAGAAGAAGTATAATGTAGGCATTTATCATGTTCTTGTTCCAGAATCATGTGGGCATTCTTATGTAATCATGTTCTTGTTCCAGAATCATGTTCTTATGAATAATCATGTTCTTGTTTACAAAGTATGTTATATTTTCTTTGGTTTAAGAAAATTTTATTCTCTTCACAAAGTGTTGTTTGTATTTCCTTGGTGGCAAGTTACAGTGTCATAAGATTCAAAGATCCATTTTTTTGTAACTTAATATATCTAATATGCTTACGAGTTAACTAATTTATCGGTATTGTACCTTTTACAGAAAGCTGGAGCATCAAATGGAATTCCAAAGCAGGGTACAAGACCTATGAGCGTCGATTAGTGCAACATGAGACTTTTTGAACAACTATGTTATCTGTCTGATTTCTCTTATTGATTGGAGCATGTGAGACTTTTGGTTACAAGGTTGTGTTAGCTGATATTGCTTAAACATAATGATAATACATATTATGGATGAGTGATTCGTGTCTTTATGTGCACAAATGTTGAACTCTTTTAGTATTGATGCTATTAATTTTTGATGATGCTATCATGTATTGGCTATTTTTTGGTATCTAGCTTGCATAAAGATTGGAAGTGTATGATGTGGTTTTTGTTATTCTGGGAACCTATGCTATTAATTTGCCTTGATCTTCAAAAATGGAAACACGACTAATATGAAATGTTTTCTTTCAGAGTGTGTCCTGACCTCCAAAAATTGGAACTTTGTAGGAAATCCTAGACATCCAAATAAAAAGAATATGTCCATAAATTGGAATATTTCTTAGCTGTTCCAGTAGGTGGTGCAAAAACTAATATGAAATGTTTTCTTTGGAACACATTTATGGTGTTCCAAAACTGGAACACTTTTTACCTGTTCCAGTAAGAGACAAAAAATTAATCTAGAATGCTTTGGTAGACACACTTTTTTAGTGTTCCAAATCAGGAACACATATAAACCGCTCCAATATACATCATTTGGAACACCTTACTGCCGTTCCAATATACATTATTTGGAACACCTTACTTTCGTTCCAATATACATTATTTGGAACGCCTTATTTCCGTTCCAATCAATTTGACAGCCCACAAATAGGCACTAAATATAGGCGTTCCAGAAATTATTTGACACAGAATTCTACCGTTCTAAAATGGGCATTTTGGCATAGTGTTCCTCGTAGCCCGCTCCAGTTTCGTCGGAGGACGAGCTGTGGGCGACCAACGCTGGTGGTCTCCATTGGGGTACGTACTACGGTACGGGATCCTATGGCGTCCTAATTACGACACAGTCCTCTAGGACCTCCGCTGCAAGTGTGTATTGCCCACAACCCTCGCAGGAGTCTGTCCGAGTCCAGCAGATCGTTGACCGTCAGATTGAGTCCCTCCGTGATGATATGCTACAAAGGATCCAGGAGCAGATCCAGATGCAGATGGACGATGCCACGCTCATTGTACGATTAGATATGCTCGAGCGCAGCATCATGGAGCTCATGGATATGACTGAGAGGACAGAGCGTGGTGTTACTAATCTTAGAGCGTCGACCCAGCACATCATGACGGAGTTGCAGGCATCACAGCTGTCCGTGGAAGAGAGGATGACGATGATGCATGATTCGATTGTTGATAGCAGTTGAGGCTATTATCTACCCTGGATTCATACAACTAGCGACTAACAACGTTGGAGCAGGTACGTCCTCCGGATGTGCCTTCATCGTCACCGACTCTACCGACGTCACTGCCTACTTCGTCTACATCGACTCTACCGACATCACAGCCTTCATCGACATCGGTATCGATATCATGGGAGCAGTATGAGTTGTTTTAATCCTTGATGCACGGCGGTGCCCCTCCTCCTCCAGATCTGCAGTAGTCCTTGTTAAGGCTGTTTATTGATTGTTTATGTGTAGAGTATTTTTTGTGTGTAGACCCATGATATTGGGTTTGAATATTATACATTTGATGAGGCTTTGAAACTTTATTGGTTGCTTGTGTGTAGACTTATCTGTGCGGATATTTATTTATTGTACTGATCTGTGTAAGACAGATTTTCTTCAGACTGGATTTGTAATTCTAATGTGCCATTTTTTATATTTTATTTTAATATTCGTTCTAGATGTATGTGAATTTACAGGTGTTGAGTGTTCTACCGAAGGGGTCGACAAATCCAAGAAATTCAACGGAGGGTTGCTCCGGGTCTATTCATATTAATTGTTCATTATTAAACTGCAAGGATACCACACTAGTAGAATATGTCATTTTGTTTTCTATTATTTTAATTTTTTCTGCAGATTTAGCGACGTTTAGCGACTGTTTCTGACGTTTAGCGACGCGCATGGACGTCGCTAAGCGTCGGTGCCGCAGGTAGCTTAGCGACGTTTAGCGACTTATTGCAACGTCGCTAAATGTCGAAAACAATCGCTAAATGTCGCTAAGTCTGCAGAATATTACCGACAATTAAGTAGTCGATAAACGTCGGTAGTCGTAGCCAAAACGTCGCTAAATCCTGCAACTTCTATCGACGTTTAACGACTATGTTTATGTCGCTAAATTTTCGACTAGTAGTCGGTAAACGTCGCCAAATTGGCGACGTGTAAACGTCGCTGGAAAACGACGCAACAGCGACATTTGGCGATGTTTTCTTTGTCAGCGACTTGATAAAATACGACAAGCGTGAAAACGTCGAAGAATACATCGCTGACAATTGTTAGCGATGTTTTCCTACATTTTAGCGATATTTTTTGGCATCACTAATATGTGATATTCTAGTAGTGTAGAGTGCCAAAACAATTCACTATCTATTAGTACTCAACCCTGCCAGTGTTTTAGCGACGTATATTTAGCGACGGATGTATTCCGTCGCTAATAGCAACGGACTTCCGACGAAACAGTGATGGTCTTCCGTCGAATTGCAGCCAATTATTTTTTTAATTTGAAGGATAAATCTCGGTCAAAAATTCGTCGCTATATCGTCGGATATATAGCGATGGAAAAATAACTCGTCGCTATGTCGTCGCCTAGTTGTCAATATTTTGCAGAAAAATGTTAGAAAAATGGGCACAAAAATTGGACGACCACATAGCGACGGATTATCCGTCGACAAACTAGCAGGGTATAGCGACGGCCTGGCGATGGATATATCCATCGCTAAATACTCTAACATAAAATGAACCGACGGGGGGGGGGGGGAGGATTTTTGTTCCCCCTAAAATTTTCTCTCACCTCTCTCTCTCTCTCTCTCGCGCTCTCTCTCTCTCTCTCTCACTCAGGTATGTCTCTCCCTCTCTTTCTATCTCTCTTGGTGGTCGGGGGGGGGGGGGTGCACCCCGCGGGAGGATTCGTGGCCCCGGGAGGGGTTGTTTAGGGGAGCGGAGCGAGGGGGGCTGGGGGGTGTTGGAGGTCGGGGCGGGGGAGGAGGGAGAGTTTAGGGTTGGGCGACGGGTGGGGAGGTCGCGGTGCCGGGGGGTCTTGGCGGTCGGGGTGGGAGGAGCGGGGGTGTGGGCCTGGCAGGGGTGGAGGGGGGTTTAGGTTGGGGGTCGGCGGGTGGGGAGGTCGCAGGGGGGGTTGGGGAGCGGAGGGGGCCGGGGGGTCTTGGTGGTCGGGTGGGGAGGAGGGGGGTAGGGGCCCGGGGTGGAGGGGGTGGAAGAGTGGAGGGGCTGCATGGGGTCGAACGGACTGCATGGGGTCCGCACGCGCCCTGTTCGATCCAACGGTTGAGGACGACGGGCTCCCGATCCCATATATATTTTTTTTTCCATACACACACTAGTAACTCACAATAAGCTGGAATAAGCTATATATACACTGTTGTTCTGCAGTCTATCAGCAGTAACTCCCGTACAAATCTCAATGCACATGCATGCACACACACACTAATATGTATACACACACACACACACACTCAACACTCCCACACATCATCTATACACACACAAATACCAAGTACTCTAAATTTCGATTGATACCACACTTTTATGTCTATAAACATCACCCATAAATGACACACTCTCACACACAACACACACTTCCCTTATCAATCATAACACCAATGCACTAACACAATCACAAATACCAATCAAACACCCCTCTATTCCTTCACCAACACCATTATGACACCAACATCCAAACCATATATATATATATATATATATATATATATATATATATATATATATATATATATATATATATATATATATAACACAATTAGATCTAGAATAATATTGAGAAATTGACACAAAATAGGCTCCAAAACACATCATGGTGTATCATAATCCAACCACTCAATATCCAATTGTGGACACAATAACACAATCACAACTCAAATTGTACACAAAATTTCCTTTAGGAACACGTATCGAACACTTTATGTTCAAAATTCGTAAATAAAACAAATTGAGCATAGAATTTATCATTCATCATGGTAAAAATCTAGATCTACCAAATTAAAGGTTTCTAACACCTAGATCTAGCATTAGACAGTCAATTCCACCCATAGAAGGGTTCATATGTGTTCAATTTGGGTCATGAGGGTTCAATTCAGGTTCCTATGGGTTCAATTCGAGTCAATTCCACCTATGGAAGGGTTCATATGAGTTTAAGAATAGGTATCGGTATCGGTATCGACTATTTCTATGAGTATCGGTATTGATCGCTTAGGCGTCTAGGCGGTGTCTAAGCGGTAGGCAGACTCTCTCTGTCGCGCACCCGCCTACTGCCGTTTAGAACTTTGCCGATACTGCGAACCTTGATATAGAGTGAGTATCCTAAAAGGATATATATAAAATATCTTAGTAGTAGCTAGGTAAGTGTTGAAAATTAAATTTACTTATGCCAAGTCTTTTGGGCCTATCAGAGTTATAGATTTTTTTCGAAAATCTAGTATAATATTGATTACCTCAAAAGGCTTGCATAAGTAAGAGTGTATAGAGTGTATATCGTAGGCATATGAGTGTATAGAGTGAGCCTCCCTACTCCCCTTCTTCTCATTCGGGTCATGAGGCCTCTTATTATGCATCATATGATATCCATGTCAACCAAAGCGTAGAGAAGTGTAAAAATATTAATATTAACCAAGGATCGGTATCGAAATTGGTATTACCATGAATCTCATGGCTTCTTCTACCAGAGCATAATATAAAACCAAACATGTGAAGCAGAGCTTCACATTCACAATATTAGAAGGAAAAAAATTTGTAATTGGTGGTAGGGCGAGCCAGAATCCTTTTGATAGGTCTTGTTCCATGTCAAAAATATAGTAAAATCATCTTTCCCATTCTTTCCCCCGAACCCACTACGAAGAAAGACGTTCACTTCTTAAAATGTCCGATATATGTAGGTAGGAACAGGGGAAGGGGTCAGATTTATCCTGATGGGAGCAAGAGTAACAATACATCCACTATGGTTATTTCATATCCCCCTGCGGAAGTAGAGGGGGGTCAGAGAGGGG
Organism: Iris pallida; assembly: GCA_029216955.1. Lineage (NCBI taxonomy): Eukaryota > Viridiplantae > Streptophyta > Magnoliopsida > Asparagales > Iridaceae > Iris > Iris pallida. Next base: position 2,047,032 of record JANAVB010036017.1, on the reverse strand, counting down.
GCCTTCTTGAGAAGCAGGGAAAGTAGAGCGAAGAAGTAGAGGGGGGTCGGTATCGGACTATTTCTATGAGTATCGGTATTGATCGCTTAGGCGGCGTCTAGGCAGTAGGGGTGAGCAAATATCGACCGTTACCAAAAAACTGATCGAATACCGATTAAAAATATCCCGAAAAGCCGAACTGTGAAACCCGCTTTCTGGATTTAGATTAATCATTAGATATTTAGGATTATTAGTTTAGATTAGTTTATTATTATTATTATAATTATTATTGTTATTATAATAGTCGGGTCAGGAAAATATTATTTTTAAATTAATTATGGGATCTTTGATTGCTGCCTGTCCCGATCCCGTGCCGGGATCCGATCCCGTGCCGGGATCCGATCCCGACCCAAACCCGATTTTCCCGAATCCCGTTTCCCGAACCCATTCTCAAATCCTTCTTTTATTGTAATAAATATATATATATATATATATATATTGGTTTTTCTATATTAATAATAATAAAAAAACCCCAAACCCACTCTCTCACCCGACCCCCCTTTCACACAGCACTCCCCACGTTCTCCCCTTCCCCTATTTTTTTCCCCCATTCACTCACAACCACCATCAGCACCTTTTTTTAGCTATAAAGAAAAAAAACAAGAAGAAGAAGGAGGAACCACCAGCATTATCATCCCTTCACCATTCTTCTTCCCTTTCCAACTTCAAGCCATTACCATTCTCTCCCTTCCTCTCCAAGCAAAACCAAACTTACCACCACTTCAAACCCCCCTTCCAGCCAACGCTTTCCGGTCGTCCGCCCTCGTCGGTGACCCCCGCGACCAACCCCCACGATGGCGCGCCCTCGACCGCGAGCCTCCGGCCGGCCGCCACGTCCGGTCGCCTCTCGGCCTCTCGGCCGCCGCCCGTTTCTCTGTCCCGCGAGTCCGAGCCTCGCGCGTCTTCTCTCGCACAATCGGATCCGAGTCGGCCGACCCTCGTCGCGCCCACAGCTCACCCCCTCTCGGCCCGGGGCTTTTCGGCCAGCAGCCCGCCGCCAGCGGTGACACCGCTTCGCCCAGCGCCGCTCCCCGAGCGCTCCGGAAGCCCCCTCCTCTGTCCAGCGTGCCCCTGCACCGGATTCCGACCCCGATCTCCCGTTTCGCGATTTTCCTTTGCTGTCCGCGAGCTCTGGATTTTCCCGATTCCGCGAAAACTTGGTTTTATTCCAATTTTAACATTTGAGAGCTCTAGCCGAGCAATCCAAGGTATAATTTCGCGTTTCCGTTTTCGTTTACGTAGTCGATGATGAGAATTGGTCCCCGATTCCTTCCCGGGAATTCGGTTTTGGTGGACGTAGTAGTTTCGAATTTTTCGAAATCGTTCTGTGACGTTTTCTGTGGTTGGTTTGGATTTTCGGAATTTCGGGATTTCCGATTTTATTTTGGGTTTTCCGATTATGCTTAGGAAATGATTTCTGTGATTATATTTTCTATAAAAGTGTGTTTTCCCTGTTTTGGGATAAATATTTTTGGTGTTGTTGGCACATTTTCCCAGTATTGGGTTGTCCCAAATATAGAGAAAATGCTGCCCAATTTTCGTAAAACTTTATATATATAATTCAAATTCAGTTTCGAAAATGTTTATTAAATAGATTTTTGGGTGACGACCGTACCGGTCAATGGGCCCTAGTGAAATGCAAACGAAATCGGAATTTCCGGACGTTGAGGTATTAGCTAAAAATAGTGACGATTGGACCAAGTCTGAGACTCCTAAGATTTAATTTAATTTATTTATTAGTTTTGTTTTCAGTATTTAAAATACGGGACATTTTTCAGAGCTAACTAATTTTTCTCTAATTTTATTTATGTAAAGTTTGTAAGGACATAAGTCCAGATTTCTATTTTGTTAGTTGTGCCCCTGTATTGTGTAGACTAGGTTTTGCATTTCTTTTCTGGGTTGATTTTCATTTCTTTTCTGGGTTGGTTTCCATATTTGGACGCGTAAATTATAATTAGGATATTAATTATTTTGTATAAAATTAATAAAGATTTTCCCAAGTTAATTAAATGAATAAAATATTAGCAAGATAACAAGTTCATGTTTTATTACTAGAAGAAAACTAGTTTATATATATATTACAAAAATACAAAGTTTTTCTAAGTTAAAATGTAATTGTTATTTTTCTCCAATTAACTAAATTAACCGGTTTAACAAAATAATTGACAACGCACGTAGCTTGCGACGTAAAGCGTTACAGTAGGTTAAATAAAAGAACTTAAAATTCGACTAGGACACTACTACTAAAGCTTGTAACTAGCACACCTAGAATGGCTACAATTTTGGTTCTAAGCCAAGGTTCTCAACTGTAGGATCTCGGAGACGAACCTGACATCCTCCTCGGAACCGACTTTACCGATCCAGTCATAAACAAAGACAAGTTACGGTTATATTTTCTTATATTTTATTTAGTAATTGTCTAGCTGCATGTTTAAACCACATTGCTACACGGAACCCTCTCTTAGGGTTCAGATATTGATTGATATTGATTGTGGGGATTGGGGGAATAGTGTAACGTTTATGGCAAATACCCCCATATTGCATGATTGTGCGAGCTTACCCCTCTTACACACGGGGATAAGCCGTATCGCGTCACTAGGACGCTATTGTATAACCCAAGCCGGTCACAGACGATTACACATTCAAATCACATTGTTTTTAATCGTAGAATTACTGGAAGATATTGTTTAAACTGTTTAGCCTACACTTTTCCATTATTACTTGAAATATGAGTTACATATTCGTACTTGCTCCCTCCTGACTGCAGACAACATTTTTAGGTGATTTTGAGGATGCTGAGCTATTGTACAATAGCTATTATGACCCAGTTCTGTACCCTGTGGTGTTGCCAGAGTCCCCCTCGGAGGAGGTAGGACCTGAGGCCGACGAGCCGAACGCTTAGCTAGTTATTTTCAGTTTCCAGTTTTGTTGTTTTGAAACTTTGTTAATTTGAATTCAGCATTTTACTTCCGTTCTTTTTGTACTTTTCGAATGTTGAATAAAAGTTTTAAAATTTTCGTATATTGAGTTGTGACAAATGTATAGATGTTGTTGAGTTTACCTACATTAGAAGCAGTTTACAGCCGCCGTCTCACAATGGTGCAGGCTGGGCATGATCCGGTTCGATCCAATAATTTGGGATCGGGTCGTGACACGAACCGAAATTATGTACCGATACCGAATTACCGAACCGATTAAAATATGGTATAATGGTAGTGGTAACAATTTGAATGTAATACCATACCGAACCAAACCGATTATATATATATATATATATATATATATATATATATATATATATATATATATATATATATATATATATATATATATATATACATTTTTTTTCCTTAGAATGTTGTTCGTGATTAATTTTATATTACTCTTTTTCATTTTTATCTTTGTTTTAGTTGGAAATTAGTTTGTTAGAACTTAGAATAGATTTTGGTGGACATGAAGTTATGTTAAGAATGCTAGGAATTGAGTTTTGGTCTTTTGAGCTTATATTTTTGTGTTTTCATATAATTTTAAAATAAATTTTAGTGTACTTAAATTTATACTAAGAATTAAACTTAGTGATCGTGTTTGATCTTTTAAGCTATTTTTTAGGTGTTTGCGACTTACTATAAATTATTCTAATAAATTTGATTAATTGCTTGCTTGATAGAGGCTTGGCTTTGAAATTTAATGCTTCAAAAAAAGTAAAAAAAATATTTTTCTAGGTTAAGAGGTTCATATTAAGTGTGTTGATTGATCAAATGTTAAATAGTAAAATACTGATACGGAACAAAAATTGACCGAATACCGATTTAACCGAAACCGAAAAAATCGATTCTAAATGGTACAATATTGGTATTGATTTTTTAAAAACCGATTTAGAAAATACCGAAAAAATCCAACCAAATACGGACCGATTATACCGACGCTCACCCCTACTAGGCGGTGTCTAGGCGGTAGGCGGACTCTCTCCACCGCGCACCCGCCTACTGCCGTTTAGAACCTTGCCGATACTGCGAACCTTGGTATAGAGTGAGTATCCTAGAAGGATATATATAAGATATCTTAGTAGTAGCTAGATAAGTGTTGAAATTAAATTTACTTATGCCAAGTCTTTTGGGCCTATCAGAGTTATAGATTTTTTCGAAAATCTAGTATAATGCTGATTACCTCAAAAGGCTTGCATAAGTAAGAATGTATAGAGTGTATATTGTAGGCGAATGAGTGTATAGAGTGAGCCTCCCTACTCCCCTTCTTCTCATTCGGGTCATGAGGCCTCCTATTCTGCATCATATGATATCCATCTCAACCAAAGCGTAGAGAAGTGTAAAAATATTAATATTAACCAAGGATCGGTATCGGAATCAGTATCACCATGAATCTCATGGCTTCTTCTACCAGAGCATAATATAAAACCAAACGTGTGAAGCAGAGCTTCACATTCAAAATATTAGAAGAAAAAAAAATTGCGATTGGTGGTAGGGCGAGCCAGAATTTTTTTCTTCTTCTACCACCAATCGTAATTTTTTTTCTTCTAATATTTTGAATGTGAAGATCTGCTTCACACGTTTGTTTTTATATTATGCTCTGGTAGAACAAGCCATGAGATTCATGGTGATACCGATCCTTGGTTAATATTAATATTTTCACACTTCTCTACTCTTTGGTTGAGATGGACATCATATGATGCGGAATAGGAGGCTGAGAGAGTCGAATGAGAAGCAGGGAAGTAGATGGGGGTCAGAGAGGGGGCCTTCTTGAGAAGCAGGGGAAGTAGAGCGACGAAGTAGATGGGGGTCGGTATCGGACTATATATTTTTAATTGCAAATATGTTTACTTTGTCTTACGATACAGATTTTCACATCCAATCTGCGATGGTTCGTTACTTCGTTGATCATGCCATGTGGTAATTGTGGTAATAGACGTTATAAGAAGTGGTGACTATGAGAGATCATTTAACCTGTAAGGGTTTCGTACGTGATTACGGCCCGTGGTCATCGCAAGGTGAACTATATACGGAAAGACCGGATATGGTGTACGATGCGGCAGGGCCTAATTTTGATCCGGAGGATCCTAATCCCGAGGTGAAGGAGTTCTATGATATGTTTCAAGATGCAGATACTCCTCTATATCCTGATTGTGACACTTATTCCGTACTGTCAGGCTATATCGTTAATGGCTTCAAGTTTAAGGCAAGACTGCTGAGGGTCATTCACCGTTGGAGGGTCATTCACCGTTGGAGGTGGTTACAAGTTCCATATTACACATCTAATCATGTAGAAGAGGTGGAAGTATTCGAAGAGGAAAACAAAATAGATGAAAGCGAATATGAGGAGGAAGAGGAATATGAGGACGCGGAGGACGAAGAAGATGAATTTTCAGAAGATGATTGAAAATTAAATAAAATATAAAATATGTTTAACCACTAATTAATTTCCATACAACAATAAATCTTCCACATTACACGTCTAATACTTTTATTTTGTTTAATCCCTAATTAATCTCCATGTTTCCATCAATCTTACCAGATGGCACCTATGACCCGAGCACGTCGCTTGAGAGAGGCACAGATGGCTGCTGAGGAGGTAGTGGTACCACCTGCTGCTGAGGAGGTAGTGCTTCCTCCTGCTGCTGAGGAGGTAGTGGTACCTACTGCAGAGATGAAGGTCAAGGAAGAACTTCCTCCAACTATTAAGGAGGAAGTGATTCCTAAAGTCGAGATAGCTGTGAAGGAGGAGGTGGCACCAGAGGGCAGTTGCACCGGGAGTTCTAGTCATCCATCTCCTATGGATATTGATCTTGTTGGCGTGGATCCTACTTATGCGCAGTGACTGAGGATCGCTCTCTGCGCCTATATAGAGGACAGTAAATATATATATGATATGATTTTTGATCGAATTTATTTCAGGTAGACTTATTTCTGGGTTTGTCTTGGATGGTTTTACAACTCTTGATGTTTTTTATTTTCTAGACATGGTTATTTTCTAGACTTGGATATTTTTGGATGCTATTATCTAGACTTGGTTATTATCTAGAAATTCAACGGAGGGTTGCTCCAGGTCTCATTGATGTATGTTGGTTTGTGTGATGTATTTGTGATAGATATTTATATATTGGTGTGTGATGTATATTGGTTTGTTGTTTTGTGTGAGGTGTGATGCATATTGTGATATTTCGATGTTTCAGATGTTGTACGAACAGAGAATGCTCTGTTTTATGTAAAAAAAATTCAAAACTTTTCCAGTTAGCGACGGACTTGCGACTACCAAGCGACGGAAGACGACGGCTGAGCGACGGAATATTCCGTCGCTAACTGGAGAATTTTCAGTTAACGACGGATGTCGACGGATTAGCGACGGATTATCGGTCGACAAGGTTCTGGAAATATAAAGATTTCGAGAACCTAAGCGACGAATATTCCGTCGCTAAACTGTCGTTCTTTTGTCGAGTATTAGCGACAGCTAGCGACGAATTGGCGACGGATTTTGCGTATCAGAAACTTTCTGATACGCAGTTACCGATATATTACCGACGGACTTGTCCGTCGTAAAAAAGTAGTATCTAAAACTTTCTGATAATTGATTTGGCAGAAATTCGTCGGCTAGCCGTCGCTAAATGTACGATTATTGATGACGGCAATCTGTCGCTAAGCAGTCGAATAGCGACGGACTTGTTTAGCGACGGGCTATTTCCCGACGGATTTTTTCAGCCAAATTCTGTCGGTAATCCGTCGCTAAGTCGATTTGCGGACGGCTTAGCGACGGATATGGCCGTCTCTAATTCGATGTATTTTATTAGTATATCCAATATTCATCCTAACAATGTCATAGCTAGTAAATGTCTCCAACGTACACAAGAATCACCTTCCTCTTTTGAAAAGGTTGTGGAGTCCGCAAGAATCATGTTAGTTCTATCTTGGAGCTGTTCGGGTATATGGAGAATGACCCAATCGACAGTCCATACTCTCCGAGCATTCCTCAAATCAACTCGCCCATCCATTTTCGTCCTCTCTGAGACCAAGTCTTCCACCACCCAATCATCACTTATCTTACAATTTCTTGGTTTTCCTAACAGAAATTCTTTTTTGACCGCGGGAGGTGACCGCGCGCCCGCGTTTCACCCCCCACTGGCCCCCCCTGCACCACCCTGGGCCCACCCCACCCCCTGCCAATAAGCGTACGATATGTGGCCTGCGGGCCAGGGCTGCAGTCCAAACCTGCGGGCAACATAGCACTGCCATTTTTCTAACTATTTCTGTGTTCCTTTGGTCGTCTAGGAGGACTGTACATGGGTGTATTGGGAATTTGGGATGATGACATTAAGGCTTCCATATCCTTTTCATCTTCTAACCTTATCATTCTATCCTCTCCACGAGCTTCACAAATGGGGAAGAAGGAAATTTAATATTAACAAGAGAATGAGATGATGAAGAAGAAACTCATCCATATCCAATCTCTTCCCCCATCACCACAACTACCTGTTGTGTTGCAGAAGATAATTTAACTTCTGATCTCAAAAATTTACTAGCTCTTGAAGAAACATGCTAGAAGCAATGATCAAGATGCTAATAGATTAAAGAAGGAGATAAATGTACCAGATATTTCCATGTGACGACCACTAATCGAAAAAGAAGGATCGGGATCCGAACATTGCAGCTAGAAGATGGTTCTTGGATGACTGATCAATCAAGAATTGCAACAACCATTGAAAATCACTTGCAAAAAGATTTTCCGAGAGAAGGATTGCGTGTCTGGATGCCACATTCAACATCTCTAATAGTCAGATTACTCCTAAAGAAAATGTAGCTCTTGGTAGTATCCCAAGCACCGACGAGATTTAACTCACGGTCCATCATATGGGACCTACGAAAACACCAGGCCTAAATGGGTGTCTGGCCATTTTCTACTAACAAATAAAGTTGGACCACAATCGGTAAGATCTTTTCTGACACCATCCACCACTGCTTCCAGAATGCAACATTTTTGGAGAAATTCAATCATACCTACCTTGCTCTGATTCCCAAGAAAGAATGTCCAAGCAGCCCAGTGATTTTAGGCCAATTTTACTGTGTAATTTAGCTTACACGATCGTGTCGAAGATTTTAACATTTAAGCTTCGGCCAACAATTGCCAAGCTTGTTTCATCTGCACAAAATGCTTTTGTGCCAGGTCGACAAATAATGGATAATGTCATTATAACCCTAGAGATTATTCACTCAATAAAATTCTCATAAAAATCTAAAATCTCCTATCCTCTGAAGATAGATTTGTCGAAGGCATATGACCGACTCTTCCGGAGTTTCATAAAAGATACCCTTCATGGATTTGGCATTCAGGGACACAAATTAATGATCAGATTATTAAGTGTATAACATCGTCATCCTTCTCCATACTGATCAATGGTTGTTCCAGAAGGCTACTTTTAGACCTGGCAGAGGAATTCGACAAGAGTATCATTTATCCTATGAGCACGATAACCTATTTCATATCACGTTCGACTCCGCAGAATCAAACATCCTTGCAAGGCGTGATGTCGTATAATCCCAAGTTGCGCTTGTACAACACAAGTACCAAAACGACCGATTAAACAGCTAAGTCACAAAGTCGTCGCACAGAAGTTCCAAAAGAAAAAGTTAAATTAACACAAGATATACAAGAAATGATTCTCTTTATTAATTTTGAAATAAAAGTTACAATTGCTCGAAGCCGGGAATACAAATCATACGATCTCCAACCCCTCTCTCTCTCTATATATATAATATATATATATATATATATATATATATATATATATATATATATATATATATATATATATATATATATATATATATATAAAAGTTGAAATGAGTGGAATTTCTCAGATGATTTTATTGAAGGGCTCCTGCCACTACTTATAGAGAGTACACCTCCTCTTCACAATACAACTTCGGATGTGGGACTAAAGTCCCTTATTAGTTCTCAACACTCCCCCTCAAGATGGACGATAGATATTAATCATCTCCATCTTGTTACATAGCTTTGACAGACTCAATGAACTAAGACCCTTAGTCAGACAGTCTGCAACTTATTCTTCTGAGCGAACATGGTCAATCTTTAGTATCCCTTGTTCCAGCTTCTCCTTGATGAAGAATCGATCGATCTCGATGTGCTTCGTTCTGTCGTGCTGAACTGGATTGTTAGTTATACTTATTGCAGCTTAACTATCGCTCAGAAGACGTAATGGTGCTCCCTTGTCCAGCTTTAACTCTGTCAGCAGTGCTCTTACCCATAGCACCTCTGACACTCCCAGACCTATTGTCTTGTATTCTGCTTCATTTGTCGACCGTGCTACCACTGGCTGTTTCTTGCTTCTCCATGAGACTAGGTTTCCTTCTACAAAAACACAGTATCCCGTGGTAGACCTTCTGTCGTCTATGCAGCTTGCCCAGTCTGCATCGCAGTATCCCTCAACTTCTATGTGTGCATTCTTCTTGAACCTTAGTCCTTTTTCCGGTGTCCCTTTCAGATACCTCAAGATCTGAAATACTGCTTCCATATGACCCGTTATTGGATCATGCATGTAGCGGCTCACTACACTCACCGCAAATGAGATATCCGGACGAGTGGGCACCAGATAAATCAATCTCCCTACAAGTCTTTGATACCTTTCACGATCAACAGGCTCTCCTGCTTCTGCTCCCAGCTTGCACTTCTGGTCAATTAGAGTTATTGCTGCTTTGTATCCCAGCATCCCTGCCTCATTTAGCAGATCTAGTACGTATTTTTTCTGTGAGAGAATAATTCCCTGTTTGCCGTCACACAACTCGATACCCAAAAAATACCTCATCGCTCCTAAATCCTTCACCTCAAACTCCTTCGTGAGTTTTGACTTCAGCTTAGTAATCTCGACTTCATCATCACCAGTGATTATTATATCATCCACATATACAGCAAGTATAGTAATGTGGCCTCTTGTATGCTGGAGAAAGATCGTATGATCTAGATTTGTTTGATGGTACCCCATGTCTGTAACAGCCTTTTTGAATCTGTCAAACCAGGCTCGAGTAGATTGCTTGAGTCCGTATAGTGACTTCTTTAGTTTACACACTTTACCATGCGACGTCCCTCCGTCTGATTCTGTCGCATAGCACCCTGGTGGGGGTTCCATGTATACTTCTTCTTGCAGGTCCCCATGGAGAAAGGCATTTTTCACATCTAACTGGTATAGCTTCCATCCATAGTTTGCTACAATGGAGACCAGAGTTCTTATCGTGCTCATTTTTGCTACTGGGGCAAACGTCTCATCATAGTCAATGTCATATGATTGTGTGTATCCTTTTGCAACCAACCTCGCCTTGTACCGCTCTACTTTTTCTTCTGGCGTCTCCTTTACTGTGTACACCCATTTGCATCCCACAGCTTTCTTCCCTTTGGATAATGGAACCAGCTCCCATGTCTTATTTTTCTCTAGTGTCCCAAGTTCTTCCATCATTGCAGCTTTTCACCTTGGATTTTTCTTTGCTTCCTGCCAATACTTGGGCAAAGAAGTAGAGTCTAACGATGCAATGAAGGCTCGATAATTTGGAGAAATGTTAGAAAAAGACAAGAAGTTGGCAATGTCATGTTCATAATCATCATAACGACGAGGAGCCTTACCTGCATTGATGCGAGAAGATCTCCTTAAAGGAGAAATAAGTAGTGGAGAGGATATACCATCAGAGTCAGAGAGATCCGTATCAGAATCAGAGTGATTCAGTGCGGGGCAACATCTTCAAGAGCCGGGACAGGAGTAGGTACGAGGGACTTGGTATGGTAGGCACTGACACTGGGCACGGCTTCTCCCCCTGCGTAATATATGTCTCCCCCTGCGTAACATATGTATCGTCTTCTTCATCGGAGTCACTGCTATCTCCCCCTTTCGTCCAGTTCTCCACGACCGGGCACGGGACCGATCCGACTACCACGTTTGGACTTATTCTCTCTCCCTCACGTCTAACACCCTCCGTGTTAGGTGTGTCACCAAATACTGAACCTTCGTCTGAACCATAGTATGGTTCCAGTTCTCGGAATATAACGTCTATGCTTACAAACAGTTTTTGCTCAACCGGGCTCCAATATGCATATCCCTTCTAAGTCGTGTACCCGATAAAGACACATTTAACCGCTCTAGGATCCAGTTTACCAACTCCCGGCCTATTATCTTGGACAAAATACACACACCCAAATACTTTCGGTGGAACTGTGTAAGTGGTTACGCCAGTAAGCATTTCCAACGGCGTCTTCCAGTCCAATACCTGAGATGGCATTCTGTTGATGAGATAAGAGGCCATCAAGATAGCTTGTCTCCATAAGTGTTTTGGGACATTCATAGCCAGCATCATCATCCGTGCGACCTCCAGCAGGTGTCTGTTCTTCCGATCGGCCACACCATTTTGTACCGGTGTATAGGCACATAAAGTTTGGTGTAGTATTCCATGAGTGGATAAATACTCAACAACCTTCTTATTAGTATACTTCGTCCCATTGTCAGACCGTAAGCACTTAATTTTAGTGCCATATTGTGTTTCTACCTGGCGATAAAAATCTCAAAATGCTTCAAAGACGTCACTTTTATTCTTCATAAGGTAGACCCAAGTTACGCGAGTATAACAATCAATAAAAGTGACGAACCATCAAAAATCATTAATACCGGTTGTAGGACAAGGGCCCCATATGTACGAATGTATCATGTCAAATGCAGCTAAACTTTTATTCCCGGAGCTCACATACGATCTTCTGGTATGTTTTCCCAACTCACAAGCATTTCAAAATAACTTTTCTTTATTAGCCCTTTGATATAAGGACGAATACATTCAACTAATAACTTTAAAGGAAGAATGCTCGACATACTGGTGATGGAGGAGCAATTCGTCTTCTACACTGCTACGTGAAGCGTCTGGTTGTGCTTCTACTACTAGAGATGCCAATACTTTGTCCAGTCCGGTCCTGTCCAAGTACCATAGCCCCTTATGCCATGTGCCAGTCCCTAGTTGCCGTCCTGTCCCCTTCTCCTGAAAAGTTACCTTAGGAATATCAAAGAAAACAATACAGTTTAGATCAAGGATAATGGCACTAATAGATATAAGATTGACAGGAAAAGAAGGAGCATGTAAGATATTGTTGAGAGTAAGGAAAGGGGTGCATGTGACAGTGCCTTTACCCATTACAGGTCTGGAGGTACCATCAACAGTCTGAATACTCTCCGACAACGGTAGGTGAGTATAGTCCTGAAACTCACCATGGGACTCCGTGACATGGCGAGATGCCCAGAGTCTATAATCCAACCTGGCTGATGGACAGATGCAAGAGCACGTACAGGTATACCTGTGCTGGGTTGGGCAAAGCAAGTGATGTGATCACCCGAGGTAGATGACGTCCCAGGAGTGACATGACTGTCGGCCGAACCCAGCTTCGTGTCTCGCAACTTTACAAGAAACTCTCGCTCATGCGGGGTTATTTCTGCCAGTTGATTTTCTTCCCCTTCCTCCGCCAGATGTGCTTTGTGTCCTCCAAAATAATCTCCCCTTCTACCAGTATATCCTCCTCTACTACCACGACGTCCTCCACGTCCCCGTCCACGATCACTATACTGACTTCGCAGAAGTTTTGGACAAAATCTGATGTAATGTCCGGAGTCACCACAGTTGTGGCACACACCACTCACAGATGGAGGCTGAGTGAAGGCAGCAAGGGCAGACTTTTCAACCGCGGCTTGGTCCCCCTGGAAGGAGCCCTTGTTGGGCATCAACTTCAATCGAGCTTCTTCCTGGGTCATGACCGCTATAGCTTCCTCCAAGGCAGGAAGCGTGGGTTGGGACAGAAGAAAATTCATTCTCTGCTCAAACACAGGGTTGAGCCCCTTCAGGAACTTCATCATTCGCTGTCGCAAAATATAAGTCAGGAACGTCTGAAAATACTTCGTAAATGCCGGTTCGACTTGTGCATCTTCCATCCCAAGAGGATCATAGAGATCCAGATCAGACCATTACTTCTTCAACATGGCCGCGTACTCAGAGATGGTACGGTCGTCTTGGGGCACCCTATCAAGTTCATCATGAAGTTGGAAGACCCGCATAGGGTTGGCCGAGCCTGAGTACATATCTTTCAAAGTCTGCCATATATCAGCGGTAACCTCCATCGCCTCGACATTGCCCGACACCTGGTCGGTCAAGGAGGCTGTCAACCACCCAGCTACGACGTTGTTGACAATCTTCCAGATTGTAAACTCCTTTGAGGAGGGATCGGATGGCGCCTTAGTTTGGCCATTGACATAGCCAACCAAGCCACGTCCCTTCAGCATCCGCATCGCCTGTCTCGACCATTTCAAGTAGTTGGACGTTCCTTCCAACTTTTTCTCCAACTTTTTCAACTTTTCTATTTTGTAGGGCGACGGATCCACATCAGTATGGGTCACCCGTGGGGTTGCCGCGGTTAATCTCTTTGATAAGATCTCATCAACCAGGGCCTTCATCTCTTCTGCCGTCAATTTACCACAGATAGAATCCATGGCGTCTTCAACTGTGAGTAGGGAGGTCTTGTTGTATCCCTAGTCGTCATCCTCGTTGTCGTCTGCTAACTGCAGGGTGTTATGATTTCAGGTGTCTATGTCATCAACTATAGAGACCAGGGGGGAACAACAAGTGGCCTCCTCACAGAAATTCTTCGGGCATACGAGCAATTAGAACCGCGTCATGATGACGAGAGTAGATAGTGCAAGCATAACCAATTTGACCGTGACTTCGTGCATGATCGATATTTCCAGAACTCCGAGTAGGAGCTGTGCGAAAATAATAAACTTTTGCCAGCACTTCCAAAGAAGGTGCAAAAAATAAAAAACTGGGGCGCTGCACAGTAGTTCCGGGGGGGCAGTTCCGGGGGCACTGTACAGTAGGTCCGGGGGGTGCAGGTCCGGGGCGCTGCACAGCAGGTCCGGGGGGGCAGGTGGGTGGGGGGCGCTGGAATAGTAGATCGGGGGGTGGGGGGTTTGCTAGCGTCAGGGAGGGAGGGGTGGTCCGGGGCGCTGCACCGCAGGTCCGGGGGGGGGGGGGATGAGCTGGAATAGTAGATCGGGGGGAGGGGGGCTGGCGTCAGGGAGGGAGGAATTTTTTTTTTGGAACCTGGCTCTGATACCAAGTTGAAATGGGTGAAATTTCTCAGATGATTTTATTGATGGGCTCCTGCTACTACTTATAGAGAGTACACCTCCTCTTCACAATACAACTTCCGATGTGGGAATAAAGTCCCTTATTAGTTCTCAACAATATATATATATATATATATATATATATATATATATATATATATATATATATATATATATATATATATATGGTGGGGATCAGGTGACATATACAATTTCACATCTAATAACACGCAATCTCAACCGCACGCCATTTGAAATTAATGATTCAGATTTAAATGCACAATCTCTACCGCACGCCATTTGAAATTAATGGTTCAGATTTAAATGCATACCAAATTTATATGCATGAAAGTCAAATTTGACGTGCATGCTAATTAATAGTATGTTGTATTAATTAGCGGGTATTTAATTTGGCATGCATGCTAATTAATACCAATTATTCTATCAAATCTGAACAATTTATTTTAAATGGTGTGCGGTTGAGATTGCGTGTTATTTTAGATGTCAAATTGTATGTGGCACCTGATCCCCGCCCATATATATATATATATATATAAATATATATATATATATATATATATATATATATATATATATATATATATATAGAGAGAGAGAGAGAGAGAGAGAGAGAGAGAGAGAGAATAAGGGAGGTGAGGAGTCACCTCACGGTGAGGTGGCTATATGTCACCTCCCATACTATCATCATGCACTTGCACACTTTTTGGTGCATGATGATAGCAGGGGGGGTGACACATAGTCATCACCCATAGGGTGGCACCTCACCTCCCTTTCTCTCTCGCTCGCTCTCTCTCTCTCTCTCTCTCTCTCTATATATATATATATATATATATATATATATATATATATATATATATATATATATATATATATATATATATATATATATGGCTTACAATTTGTGAACAATACTATCAAAAATATTCCATACATAAAAATGTAAAATAATACAATTCTAAATAAATGAAACTAAGTTATTAATTAATTATTCAGATGTGATCTTCGGAATTGATGGTTTAAAATAAAATTATTTTCTTAATGAAGGAGACTAAGTTGACCATTAGATATATTGTAATTTTTTAAGAGAAGACAACACGAATTAGTTTTGGTAAAATTCATCATCATTTTCTCGGGGTGTCTTTTGATTCTCTAGACTAATTTCTTATTCTCTAGACTAACGGTCACACGAAAATATTTTTTATTTCACTTGCTTAGAGTTTTAATTATATGATACCTATTTGTCCTTATATCCTTAAAACTCAGAAATTTTATTTATAGAATTATGAGACATTATGTATCTATTGGATAAAATATGATTTGTCGAGCCTTTAATTAATGTGAGCAACTAGCTATCGTGGATACTACGTTCGATCTAGTATTTTTGTTGGAGAAAAAGATCATATTCTTGAAGATGGTGTGTGTAGCAGTATTCTAAACTATTAATAGAATATGTCTATAGAACTTCAGGTCTTTGATAGTTGGTAGTACAACCAAACATCCATAGTCACCTTACGAATTAGACAAACTTATGACACAAACTTTAGAATTTATTAATTTATAAGTGGTTTACAACTATAAAATATCAACATTCAGGTTGGTGTTTGTAAGCTATTTAAACATCGAACTTCAGGTCCATGATAATTAATTTGTAGGACAACTAAACACCAACCTCTTACTTTTTTGTCTTAGAAATTCTAAAGTATTATCGACCATATTTTGTGATTGTCAATTTTGTTTTGGCATTTCGGGGGCCAGTAACCCACTGCGACATGCAAAAATTAGTTCATGGGCTACTAGTTCGCGGACATGCAACATTATACCTGTCACGCTTGCACCCATTTGGAGTGCTGTAAATATATACAAGCAAAATTATTTGTAGATGACCAAAATTTACATATACAAATAACCATTGGTATAAATAATGAGATTATATATAAATTGATCACAAAATAATTCAACATTCTAAAACCACATTGAATATTTTGAAGTGACACCAAGTTGCTAGCTTTAAATATGTAATAACAAGAATGGAACTTTTATCAGAAAAAATGTGTGCTGCTACGTACAGAATACACATCTTAAAATTATGCAAGGTTTTACTCTAACGTTGCTCCATGTAGATTAGTCTGTTTGTGTTGTATAATAAAATATAATTGTACCAAACACTATATGTGTTTCACAAGTAGGTAGAAATGGTGACATGGAAATAGAGAAAGCTCCTCTCAATGATTATCGATTAATCTCTATAAACATGTTCAAAGTTCTATGTTACAGATCATTATATATGTAGTGACCTACATATTGATATATAGGATTTAAATGTTCTAAATGGTACAAACATTTTCTTGTTGTATTTATAAGGTTTGGAGTTGGAATGAAGTTCTCTTTTGTTATATGTTTTTAGAGCTTACTAGAACTCAACTTGCATATTAAAATTTACTGAAAAGGAGAAACTATGTATCAGGTGATTCATATTGCATGTCAAAGTGTTTGGACTTAGGGGTGCAATTCGGACGGGTTGGGTCGGGCTTGAGGTCAACTCGAGCCCAATTCGATGAATCATAAGTCTAGCCTGAGTCCAAGCCCAACCCGACCTCGGGTTCAACAGATGAAGCCCAAGACAAAGCCCGGAGGATCGGATTGGACTCGGGTTGGGTCGGATCTATCGGACTCTAATATAATATTTAAAATAATTTTAAACATAAGTAATATTAATATGAAACACATAATTAAATAGCAATCAAGTATTGATAATTTCAAAGTACAAACTGAAATACGATTTAGGATAAGGAGTTGAAGAATTTGGGTGAAAAAATTTAGATTTTACTATATATATATATATATATATGTATATATATATATATATGTATATATATATATATATATATATATATATATATATATATATATATATATATATATGCAAATGACCTCTAGCCTAGTGGTTAAGAGAGAGATGCATGCGGCCCAAGTGGTCGGGAGTTCGAGCCTCAGTGGAGGAGAGTTCGCCACAAGTACCCATTGCTTCAAAATATATATATATATATATATATATATATATATATATATATATATATATATATATATATATATAAGTCGGGTTTCAAGTTCTTTGGGTAATCCGACACATGAACCCGAGCCCAATCCGATTTTTGATCGGGTTCAAATATTTCGACCCAAACCCAAGTCCGAATATATTCAACCCTAACCCAACCTATTAACGGGTTTATCCGATCGGACTCGGGTTCAGCCCGCCCAAGTTGCACCTTGGTGCACCCCTAGTTGGAATGCAGTTCTCTTTTATTATCGCTACTGCCAGGACTTGTACAAATACAAACAAATCTTTCCTTGATATGAATATTAGTAATTATAGAATTTGAAACAAACTCGTAATATAGGCATATACATATACATATTAGATAACAATATGATTCATATTTGACATGCAAGATTTGACACATGCAAGTTGGATAGAGTTTGGGTAGAGCTTGGCTTGTTATGTCGATTCAAATATGCCTTCTTAAGAAGAGAGAGAATTTAAAATAAAACGTTGTCGAGTCTAAGCTGGATCTAGCCCAATCTTAACTAAAAATTGAATTTGATCTTAACAAAATATTTAAATAAGAACCTCCTATCTTTACTTTGATATAAATCACTTGTCCCTCACAATTTTGGTACAATGTCTGATCTAACATTATGTTTTGCGAAGGTAATTCGTATCTTATAATATAAAAAAAAAAAATTATGTACGCATATCCAACCATAGATAATAAAATAAGCACCTAATTTTTTTTTGAATAGATGATGAATGTTTCATGTTGAATAAAAATTACATCCTTTTCATATCAAATATTAAAGTTGCATTTAAATGAAAATTATCTTTAATCATCATCTGAATATGAAGTAGTGAATCGAAAAGACATGCATTGCCAACCAGTAAAATAAAAATAAAAATATAATGTAATATCAATTCTTAGCAACAATCACTTAAAAATATAAGATATAGATATTTAACTACTCATATTCTTTTATACTTATGTTAGATGTAGCCTATATACTTACCAAAAATAGAATTATTTAATAAATTTTTTTTCCAAATAAATGATAATTAACATAGATGATGTTTTATTTGGATTTCATTTATAGGAAAATACTGAAATAATTCTAGATAATCAACAACTATATAGATAGAAAAATAAGGATCAAATAAATTTAAATTTACTTGGTTATCTCATATCCAAGTCGAAGTAATATATTTAGATTTAAGTGAATGGTTTAAGTAGGATACATATAACGGAACTTTTCAGGTCTATAGATTTATTACCACAATTAATTTAATGCACCAATAAGTAAATCCAAATTCTGAAATCAATATCAACTAAGATCTAATTAAACATGGTAGATCTTAAAAGAAATAAATATTCTTGTATCTAAAATGAAAGAAATAAGGAGAATAAAAAAAATCAATAAAATTACATTCTGACCTTAGATCCAATCCTCCAATCGAGTTAAAAAGAAAAGCATAATAAAAATGTTGAAGATAAAGGATAATAAAAATGTTTCCTCTTTACCTTCTAGTTTGTGGAAAAGAGCTCGTTGTGACGGACCTACTATTTTTGCCCACACTTCGACCCGTACGATGCACAAGCTTTCTACTCGAAAATCCGTGTCTGCTTTTTCAAACTCTTAGCTAGATCGCTAGACGAATATGAGAACAATATATGTTGCACAAAAAAGAAAGATTGGAAGATTGAAAACGTCATTAGAGATAAGGAACAGATGAGCCACCCACTTATATATAGTGCTTCAATTACATGATCCTTCTGGAACTATCATATTCTAGGAATTATTTTAGAAAATATTCTCGGACCTATATATTTCCAAGGAAGCTTCTGGAACATTTAGAAAGATCATGAGTATTCATAAATATTCTACCATCTTCTAGAAAATTTTACAAACTTTTAGAGAATTCTGAAAATTTTCAGCAATCGGTAGAGGGTTATGCAGATCCGTCTCCGTGGGACGAAATTTTTTTGGACGTGACATCATGGTGATTACATGTTGAAAAATGGGAGAGAAAAGAGAATTGGTAGCATACTCATTATCTTGGGCTTTCTCATTGAGAAGAGAATAGGATAGAAGTGGTTGTAGACGTGGGGATAATGACATATTTGATTTTATTCCAAATCACAACTGTTTATTTTAAAGCATAATTCAACCATAACCGGCTGGAAGCAAATCCGGTCAAGCCCGGTGCGCGGTTCTGACCCACCCAACAGCCTGACCAAGCAAACAACTTGCATGGTCTCCCTTCCGCCATGAGCAGATATGTCAAATATGTAGGAGCCGCCATTGCCAGCTTTCCCAAAATGAATCATTAGTTCTTCGCCCACCACCACTCGCTGCTATCTATAAATAGAAACCCTCTCCTCTCCGCTTCATTCATAAGCCCAACGTTCGTCTTCTTCGCTTTGGAAGTCGAGTAGCTAAACCTAGCTAAAAATGTCCAACATTCTCGCCATCCCCACCACCATTCTCTTCTTGGCCATCCTCTCCCTCTCCTCCGCGTGCAATGTAGATGACCAGAAAGCCCTCCTCGCCATCAAGAACTCCTTCCCGGCCAACACCCTGCCGACATGGAACGCCTCCAAGGACTGCTGCAGCTGGGATTTCGTCCAGTGCAGCTCCGACACAGGCCGCGTCGTCTCACTCCAGTTCTGGGGCGACGCCAGCACTCCTCCCTCCGTCCTCAACGGCTCCATCCCGGAGTCTGTCGGCGACCTCCCCTTCCTAGAGATCCTCAAATTCGCCGGTTCCCCCGGCTTAGTCGGCACCATCCCTCCCCAGCTGGCCAAACTAACGAGGCTCCGCTCCCTCTCCATCACCAACAGCGGCATCTCCGGCCCCATCCCTTCCTTCCTTCCCCAGCTTGCGTCCCTGGAAGTCCTCCAGCTATCCAGCAACAAGCTCTACGGGCCCATCCCTCCCGCCATCGGGAGCCTCGCCAACCTCTCAACCCTCGACCTGTCCAGCAACCAGCTCACCGGAAGCATCCCCTCCACTCTCCACAGCGCATTGCTCTACCTATCCGGCAACAAGCTGACCGGCTCCATCCCTCCGTCGTTCGCCAACGTCTCCTCGTTCTCTATCGTGCACCTGGAGAACAACCAGCTGACTGGCGACGCCTCCCCTTTCTTCGGCAGGACGAAG
The DNA here is from genome assembly GCA_029216955.1 of Iris pallida. NCBI lineage: Eukaryota > Viridiplantae > Streptophyta > Magnoliopsida > Asparagales > Iridaceae > Iris > Iris pallida. The sequence goes on along the minus strand of JANAVB010036017.1, from coordinate 2,026,601 downwards.
ACCATTTCGAACATCGTGCTGTTCAACAACAAGCTCTCGTTCGACCTGAGCGGAGTGGAGTATCCCGAAGAGACTCTCGAGTACGTCGACATGAGCCGCAACCGGATCTACGGGAGCATATCGGAGCAGATACTGCAGGCCGCTAGCATCCTCTACTTCGACGTGAGCTACAACCAGCTCTGCGGGAAGATACCGGGAGGAGGTAAATTTGCGCAGTACCAAGGCGCCAAATACTTTGCGCACAACAAGTGCCTGTGCGGACCTCCGCTGCAACAAGCATGCAAGTGAGCATCATCGCATCACGCATATAATATATCCCATGATTGATAATGCTTCCATTTTTGTGTATTTTGAAACTTTTTTTTTTTAGCTTTGTTTTGTCGATTGTAAGGATATGCATGTAATGCTACGTACTATCATGACAATAAGAGATTGGGATGTATTTACTATAAATAAAATATAAAAAGAATTGCTGCCAGCCGGCTGATGTTGTTACAGATCTTAGCTCCGACTCCTAGGAACTTTTGGAGCATCCACAGTGGGACTAGTTTGAAGAGCTACATTTTTTATTTTTAGCCAAAATTGGCAGCAGTTGAGGCTGCAGTGGACTCTTGTCCACACTTAAAAAATTGCTAGTAAGTCAAGAGGTTCTCCAAATTTGGAGTGTGTTCTAGCTAGTGTACAGTAACCCAATTGGATCCGCCGAGGCAAAATGAAAGGAAAAAAAAAAGGAAAAAAAGAAGATGTATGAATTTTGTATATTATTTGGCGTGTGTCATTGTGTGTCAATATAAATGGGACACTCCAAAAGTAATAATTTTATATGATTTTCGAAATTTGAAGTATGGTGTGAAGTGTCCCCATTGTGTGAATGCTCTCACAAGACAATTTCATGTGAGTATTTAACATCATAAACAGGATTTCTCAACATATTTTCGGACCCCTTTGATGTCTTCTCATATATACAATATGGATAATTTGTTAGGACTGCTCACATTTGGTAATCATATAATAGTAATAGGATTGGAGTCAATTCTAATCCTACCTAGTCAATGTGTTCTAAATATAGGAACGTTGGATTTCTATATATGGACATATGATATGCTATATAAAGGGTCCTAAAGTTTCTTGTGTAGATATTAATTCTGCTCAAGGAAAGGTGTTGGGGTGCCACTGCTAGGTTGAGAGAAAGAAAGAAAAAGAAGAAATAGAGAGATTGAAGGAGAAAAAACTCGAGTTTATCATATCTTCTTGGGCGTATATATCTAGAAATTTCATGTATTTTCTTTATGTATCTTTTCTGGTAATTGGGATTACGAAGTTGTACCGATCTTGTAAAGTCTGATAATCTTATTTAGTATTGATCTCGCTCCTTCGATAGAGGTTTTTATCGGTTAGAGATTTTTTCACTTAATTGTTGTGTATTTTTGTCTTGAATTTTTTGTGATCTTATTTTTCTGCATAAATTTACTAGCATGTTTGGTTTACGGGTACTGGCTCGTCGCGGACGCTCATCTTGGGAAATAGTTATTATTATTTTTTGCATTTATTCCCAGTAAGTGCTATCCGAGCTTCAGTTGAAGATTCAGAAGATCGACAATGACAACTCAGAAGATTTGAGGTAGGGAAGTTCTACGGTAAAAAAACATTAAACAATGACATAGAAGGGTTAAAGATCATTTCGTGCAACAAGGCTTTCACAAAGTCTTGTTGGAGAAATCTAAGAAGCCAAAGACAATGAAGGATGACGAATGGAAGATGATTTGGAGATAAAAGGCTACTAGTTCCATCAGAATGTGTTTAAACGATAATGTTCTCTTCAACATCATAGATGAAAAACTGTGATCGAACTTTGAAAAAAGCTGGGAAGATTGTATATGTCAAACTTTGTCATAATAAGGCTTAGAGTAGTAGTTATATGGCCTGAGAATAAAAGAAGATGAAAGTCTAGTTGAATACTTGAATGTGTTCAACAGATTTTTGAACCACCATCGATACAAATGTGGAGGAAGACGACAAGGTACTATTGCTTCTTAATAGTAATATGATTGGAGTCAATTATAATCCTACCTAATCAATGAGTTCTAAATATAGGAACGTATGCCATAACTATAGAATTGGATTCTATATATGGACATATGACATGCTATATAAAGGGTCCTAAAGTTTCTTGTGTAGAAGATAAATTGTGCTCAAGGAAAGGTGTTTGGTAGCCACTACTAGGTTGAGAGAAAGAAAGGAAAAGAAGAAATAGGGAGATTGAAGGAGAAATAAATTGAGTTTATTATATCTTCTTGGGTGTATATATCTAAACATTTCATGTATTTTTTTTGTATCTTTTTTGGTAATTGGGATTACGAAGTTGTACCGATCTTGTAAAGCCATGTAATCTTACTTAGTATTGATCTTGCTCCTCCGATAGATTGTTTATCGGTAAGAGATTTTTTTTACTTAATTTTTTTGTATTTTTGTCTTGAATTTTTTGTGATATTTATTTTCCTGCATAAGTCTACTAGCATGTTTGGCTTATCGGCACTGGCTTGTCGCGGACACTCATCTTGGAAATTAGTTTTTTGCATTTATTTATCGGAGCTTCGGTTGAAGATTTAGCAGATCGACAATGACAACGAAGTCTAGGACAATGGTCAGAAGATTTGAGGTAGGGAAGTTCTACGGTAAAAAAAACAACATTAATGACAGAGAAGAATTAAAGATCTTTTGGTATGCACAAAGTCTTGTTGGAGAAATGTAAGAAGCCAAAGACAATGAAGGATGACGAGTTGGAGATGATTCAGAGATACAAGGCTACTAGTTCCATCAGATTGTATTTAAACGATAATGTTCTCTTCAACGTCATAGATGAAAAACTATGATTGAACTTTGAAAAAAACTGGAAAGATTGTATATGTCAAACTTTGTCACAATAAGGCTCTACTTAAAGTAGTAGTTATATGGCCTGAGAATAAAAGAAGATGAAAATCTAGTTGAATACTTGAATGTGTTCAACAGACTTTTGAACCACTATTGATACAATTGTCGAGGAAGAAGACAAGGTACTATTGCTTCTTATATCGCTTCCTTCTTCGTACGAGCACATAATGACTACGATTTTATATGGAAAGGGTACGATAAAACTGGAGGAAGTTACTGCAAAACTTTTATCTAATCAATTGCTAAAAAGTCCTTCTTCTGAGGGTGATCAATAGGCGGTGGTGGAATATGAAAAAGAAATTAAGGAATCTTAATAAGGGATCGGGAACAACACAGTCTCAATCAATACCAAGGAAGAAGGACTATGCGTGTTATTTCTAGTACCTCATTCCTAGCGGCGCGTTGACTGGAGGCTAGACCGAGCCAGTTAATATGGAAATCATCTTGGGAAATCCTTACCAGTATCGATTGACCGGGACTTATAAATTGAGTCTATTTCATTCATGGATTTGCTTAGATGACTTTTGGTCTCAAAATATAGTGAATCGTGCTTGGCGAATGAACTCTATATAAGAGCTTCTTTCCATCATTTTTATTGTGGTTTTGTTGGATGTTTTCACTACTTGGTTTTTTGATGAATGTGTTTTCGTTTTGTTTTTGATAATTAATTTTTATTGTTCGCTTTCATCAAATTTTGCATTCATTCTGAATATTGAAAGAAGGAGATCGAAGTATGTTGATCAAGTGTTAGTGCATTTTCTTTTTCTCCGGATAAATTCATTGGGTGAGTTTCTTTGACTGGGCGATCATTTATCTTCACATCTTAATAAAAGACCTCTTTTGCTTCCTTATTGCTTCCCTATGATTAATGATACCATTAATAACAAAATATAAGTTAAAAGAGATTAATCACATGTTAGAATCATAGAACTTTTGCTATGCTTGCTCAATAAGAATGATGGACACATATGTTTACATGTTGTTTAACCGTTGCAAGTAAAATATTTTGTGTGACAGATATGCATGTCATGCATTCGTCTGGACAACTTTTGCATTATGTATAGTCTCTCGGTCGGTTCTTGAGGCACTGGGAACCGCTCGGCCTAAGAGAGGATGGGACACCCTGATCAGACTTGTACGTGCTTGTTATAAGGGGGTGTCATGTCTATTAGATGGGCCTATACGTCCCAGCTGCCCCATGGGAAGTCGCCCATGGACCAACATGTTATTAGGTCGCATGCATATGAAAATATTATTTACAAGCCTAACAATATAGAAATGAATATAGAAATTCGATATATTTCATATATAAATGCAAATTGTGCTAAAACTTGTCTATTGTTGGGATGAACAGTCAGCCATGGATAAGAATTATGATATAAGTGATGCTTTTATTGTCTATGTTCCCTCTTATAAATTATTTAAAAAGAACCTAGACAAGTAGAAAGATCACTTAACAATAGTTGCTAGCTTCACATGTTTACTTAGTGTTGATTTAGATTAGTTCGGTTACGATTTCTCACCAGTTCACGATATATATTGACCCACATTTGTGGGCATCCTTATGTAGCGGAAGACAGAAAGATATTAAGAGGTAGTAGTGGAACCTTGTTCGACAGCTCGAAGTTTTATACTTCGAGAGTAGTAGTTTCTTTTGGAGGTGTTTTATCATTTATTTTTAGTAAAAGAATATGATGTATGGACATTGTGGAAATTTTGTGTTTTAAAAAAGATGTAAGATTAGTACGGCATTTTGAGTTGGCTAATAAGATTACTTTGTAATCACGTACAAGTTATCAATAAAGAAGTTATTTAGTTCCTATCTAGTATTATAATTTGGTTTTTTGTATTTAAATTCTGCTGCTTTTGTATCTAATGCGTCTATTTCGTTGTTGTGCAAGACCATACCTTGTACAAACGTAATTTAGGTGTGTGCGATATCATGTCTGATAGCAACTTTACGGTCTTCCGGAAAAGGGACGACATTGTTATTGCAAGAAATTTGGCCACATCGAAAAAAATTAGCCGCAACATACGGAGAAGAAAAAAGGATTATGAAGATTCAAAAATGGTGGCGTAAGGACGTGATGTAAGCCCCTAAATATTGTTATTTATTTTAAATAAGGATTTATTATTTTTAATGGCATTTATATCCTTAAAATAAATTATTATAATTATTAGAAATTTTCTAGAATTTTTAATGATTTTTAAAAATAAATTTTATAGCTTAAAATATCAATCTGCAATTATTATATTTTAATTTACAATTTTTTAAATTATTTTAATATCAATTTGTAAATTATTTTTTTGTTTTAAATTCAGTTTGCAAATATAATTTGCAAACTGAGAGACAGTGGGGTAAAAATGTTAAACCCAAACTTGCGGGGGCCTTACTGCAAATCACCCGTCACGCCCCCCCCCCCCCACGATTTTCTCTCCTCCCTCACCTGCGCCCGACGACCGACAACCGGCTGACCGACCTAAACCCTAAATTTCTGTAACCCACCCCTAATTCGACCGACTTCCCGACCCTATAAAATAACCCCGACCCCAAACCCTAACTCTAGACCATTTTTTGACTACCCCAACGCCGGCCGACCCCCTTTCTTCTCCGACCATCTCGCCGAAACCCTAGATCTTGGAGCGCCACCCCTACAAGCCACGTCGACGCCTCCAACTACCACCAATCGACGCGCCTTGTCGAGACGACCACAGCGCCATTTTTTTCCAACCATCCCGACATCTCCTTTGCCGTACAACGCCCCCGAAAGCCACTGCTCGACGGACACGTACGTGTCATCTCCCCCTTCGTGTCGTTCTGTGTCTCGTGTTGGTGTCACTGGACTCGCCTAAACACGAGGAATCTACTGATGTGCTTGGACACGAAAAACTCGTGTCGTGTGAGTCGTACACGCCCTAGACACAGGACTCGTGTGTCTTCGTGTCCCTAACTGTTAGGACACGAAGACACAGAAGAATGGGTTAACGGGTTTAATAAACTAATTATTGGGTTTAAAATCCATTATCCTAAATTCATTATAAAACTAAGTCCTATCCCTATCAAGTTAGCTTGAGCTGACCCCCTGGCCAGCTCGAGCAATGTTAAGCCCCCTTGTTCCAACAGGGGAGTTCGAGCCCCCATTTTGTTTCTTTTTGTTTTGTTTTTATTTTATTTGTTTTATTATATATATATATATATATATATATATATATATATATATATATATATATGCATATATGTATTTATATATATATGTATATATGTTTTTTTTTTTTTTTTTTTGTATATGTATATGTATATGTATATGTATATGTATATGTATATGTATATGTATATGTATATGTATATGTATATGTATTTATATATATATATATATATATATATATATATATATATATATATATATATATATATATATATATATATTATTATATATACTGTTATATATAATGTATATACTGTATTTATATATATGTATATTTGTTATATATATATATTCATTATATATATATATATATATATATATATATATATATATATATATATATATATATATATATATATATATATAATGTATTTGTTGTATATGTATATATATTTCAAATTCGATTTTGTGCAAATTGTCATTATGTGTAAATTCATAAATTATTTTATTATATAATTTTATGACTTGTATATTTTACCACTTTAAAATATATTTATATATATATTTGAATTCCTGTATTTTATAAATCATGGCCATTTGATGTCCAACCTAGCATGGGTTTTTGGGCCCAAATGTGTCTAATATATTCTAAGTCTGTACAAGTCATATTGGACTTGATTCATGGCTTTGGGTCCCGTATCTGGACTTCGGTTCAATTTCGTATACGTGGATAAAATAGTAAATAATTAATTAATTATTTTCCAGAAATTATTACTTGCTGTTTTTAAATTTATATATATATATATATATATATTAATTGCTGTAAAAATCTGGAAAAAAATTGTATTTAAATACTATGTTATTTTAACTAATTTAATATAATTTTTTAAGCATTTAATAAGTAATTTTGGCATTTTATAAAAATAGGAAAATAGAACTCATTTTCAGGATACATATGTTTGCTGATTTTTAATAAATATCCATGAGGGTTTATAAATTCCAGAAAAATTAGTATAAATTTCTATAATTAACAAGGATCATTTTTGTACTTTATTTTATGTATAATTGAGCTTTTTGTCTATCTCTGTGAAACCCATAATTTGCAGATAATTAATTAATTAGTGTTTTCATAATATTTCAAAATTATTATTATTAATAATAATATTACTATTAATTATTTTTGGGTGAAAAAGGATTTTTAAAAAAATATAACAACTTGGCTTTTTATTTTCGGACCCAGACCCGAGTCCGAGCCCAGACCCAGGCCTGAGCCTGAACCCAATCTCTTTTCCTTTCCTTTCTATTTCTGATTGGTTTAAAAAAATAAAAAATAAAAATAAAAATAAAAACCTAGTCTTGGGCTGGTCCCGAAGGACCAGCAATTTTTCCCCACAACTTGGTAAATAATTACCTAGTCTTTTTCCCTAAAACTCCCCACCACCACATGATTTCCCCCACGTCAAGCCATCACCCCCTTTATTTTTCCCCTCATTCCCTACTCCCTCACGACACATCACAGGAGGAGCTTTTCTCTCAACCTCTCTAAAAACTTCCCACTCTCCCCAAATCTCACCATCTCTCTCTTTCCCCACATGTTTCCCTAACCCATTCTTCTCTGGACCGAGCCCTAACCCCCAATTTTCCCGCGCCACCCCCGAGCTCGGCGCCGCCCAAGCGCGCGAACTCCCCCGGCGAACTCCCCGCCGGCGCTCCCCCGTCCAGCGTGCGACCCCGCGCCTCCGCGCGACTCCTCCCCGTCCGACCGCGCCTCTCCGCGGCCGCGCGACCCTTACGGCGTCCGCGCACGAGCCCGACCGGCTCTCCGAGCTCCGCAGCCCCCTAGCCCGTGGCCGCGCCCTTCCGGCGAAGTCCCGCCGCCCGCGCCAGCGGGCCAGATCCGCCCGTGGCTCATCTTCGCGCTGTCCAGCACGCGGGATCCTCTCCCGCAGACCTCTCCCGCGCCCTTTCCGCGCGTGGCCGACCCCGTTGTCGCCACTACTGCTGTCCGGATCCGCGAAGTTCCTGCTGTCCAGATCCACGACCCCGTTGTTCGAACGTCGTTTCGGCTCTCCCCAAGTTTTTCCCGCGGCTCCCCGCCAACGGAATTTGGTAAATCCTTGTTAATCACAGTAGTTCGTCCCTCCCGTAGAGTCCATGATGAGAATCGGTCCCCGGTTTCCCTTTGGGAAATCCGGTTAGCTGCGTAGTATATTCGGTTAGCTGCGTTAGCATATTTTTGCGATTTTGTCTGCTGGGTTTTGTGTGGTTTGGTTTGATTGTGGGATTCCCGGGTATTTCGGGAAGTTCTGTTGGTTGGAAAATTATTTCTGGTGGTTTGGAAAGTGGATTCGGTGGTTATATTTTGGGATTACCATTGGTTGGAACAATTGCAGGTTTCTGTGGCACATTTCCCAGTTTTGGGTTGTCCCGAAATAGAGGAAATGCTGTCCAAATTTTTACAAAACTATATTTATTTGATTTCAAAATTGGTTTTCGGAATAATGAATTTTAAAACTGAATTTTCGGGCGACGACCGTACCGGTCTGTGGGCCCTAGCGAAATGCAAACGCACCGGTCCGACCGGGCGTTGTGGTATTAGCTGGATTTGGATGATGGACCGAGTCTGAGACTCTAACTTTTATTTTAAATTATTTTTTAGGCTATTTATTATAGTTATTTATTTACTGCATTTTATTTAGTAATTAAATTATTTTTCTCTTATTTGATGTAAAAAGGATTGTACAGGGCATAAGCCCACTCTAGGACGTTTAGCTGTGCCCCTGTATTGTGTAGCGTAGTTTTTTACTTTCTTTTCTGGGTGGATGTGATCTTGGGTGGTTTTGATTAGACGTATAAATCGTAGTTAGAGCGTAATTTTATAATTAATTAAGAATTAATTAAATGGATAAAATATTAGTAAATAACTAGTTCATGATTTATCATTAAAAGAAACTATATTTTTATAGATATTAAAAAAAATACAAAGTTTTTCAAAGCTAATTGATTTTTGTTGTTATTTCCAAATAATCCAATTAACCGGCTTAATCAAACGCACGTAGTTGCGACGTAAACGTTAGCTGTAGATTAATACAACTTAAAACCTGACTAGGACTTACTACTAGAGATTGCAACTAGCACACTTAGCCTGGTTATTAAAGGTTCTAAGTCGAGTTCTCAACTGTAGGAACTCGAAGTTACAACTGACGTTCCTCCTCGGTACCGACTCGTCCTTCCAGTCAATCTAATACAAGGCAAGTTACGATTTGTGTATTCCTGTATTTTATTTAGTAAAGTTAAGATGCATGTTAAATCACACTGCTGGCACGGAACTCTACCGACTGTTACTGTTACTGAATCTGGGACTGGGGGAATAGTGTAAGCGTTTATGACCAAAGCCCCTACTGAACTGACTGTGTTAGCTTACCCCTCACACACACGGGGATAAGCCATATCGTATCGCTAGGATACTACTGCTCAACCCAAGCCGGTCATAGACGTTTGCATATTCAAAACACACTGAACTGTTTTAAACTGCTGAAAATTGTTATTTTAAACTGTTTATCCTGCACTTTCCAATTACTATTTAAGATATGAGATGCATATTTTGTTCTTGCTCCCTCCTGACTGGAGACAACATTTTAGGTAACACTGAGGATGACGAGCTATACTATAATAGCTACTATGACCCGGTTCTCTTCCCTGCGACGGTACCGGAGCCTTTTCCGGAGGACGCTGAACCTGGAACACTGAACCTGATGCTTAGATAGTTTCCCTTTTTCTGCATTTTTCTTTTATTTGGAGTTTGTAGTTTTATTTCCAGCATTTCCCTTCCAGTTGTATTTTTGAATATTTTATCAAATAAAGTTTCAATTCCGAATAGAACAGTTGTGACAAATGTAATTGTGTTGTTGTGAATACCTGCAATGGAACAGCTTACTGCCGTCGTCTCACCACGGTGCAGGCTGGGAATGGTCCGGTTCGACCCATTAACTTGGGATCGGGTCGTGACAATCTCAAAAACTGTTGGAACACAGTGTTTAGTCTGATTTATTTATTGAATAGTTATGACTTACAATGTTTTGTGTTGATTTGAGTTATTGTAGTATTGGACCTCACCCTACACTAGTGTAAAGGCCCTAGAAAGTTAGTTTGGGTATTGTGTCACCCCACATTGGTCTCCTATGCTAAAGTCATCATTTGGCTAGGTGTCCAGTCAGAAAGTCGTGTCGCACAACTAGTGTCATAATGTTTAACTTAGTATGAAAACTAAGTTTATGTATTATTTCTACAGTGACGAGTCACCAGACATCTATAACATTTCTATCACTACCTTACTTTGCTAAAGGCAAGTACCTCTACAAACTTTACATACTGCTATAATAATAAACTGTGATCCAACCATGTTAAATGCTGATCCTTGGGGTAGCAAGTTAAATCTTCACATGTTATATTTATTTTCAGTCCCTACCATGCTTAGGACAGTTCTTATATCTCTCACATACTTAAACAACGGGGTTATAGGAAAACTGTTAGTAGAGTACATGATCATGCCCCCTTCTCCGTATGTATTTACCGAGCATTGTTACATTCTATATGTAACTTTGTTGTATGTTCTGGTCCCGCATTTGTGTATGGATATACACCGATGCCGTTATGTGTGCGTATGTACACATCGAAAAATTGATATGTACTACTGTACATCTTATTTACCTATTGACCGATCACGTACATGCTACAGTTTTAAATTTTAAAACAAACATATGATGCCATGATAGATTATGATATGCCATAATTCCTACACTTCTGTTCAGTTCATGTTTCTTATATTTAGTTTGTTAGAATCAGTACTTGCTCCCGTCCTGACAGGATAACGTTGTAGGTATACTTATCGAGGAGGAGTTGCTTTGTGATTCTTATTATGGGGTTGCTATCGAGGATCAGGCTTTACTTTACGAGGATGTACCCGTGGGGAAACTCGTCTAGTTTGTGTAGTTGCTCGGGACTTCTGAGTGTAGTCATGTTTTAGACTGCGTATTTTGTAACTGGACCTGTATCCAGTTTTACATTTTGGACTTGTACATGGAACTTATTTATATACAAGATGACTTTTGTGTTTGGAACATTTCTGACTCATTATTACATATAGAACTGTTAGCACACTTTGGTCTTATCTTATTTGTCTTTAGAACAGCTTACTACGCTTTATCTCAAGCGTAGGCTGGACATGATTCGGCCCGGCCCAACAATTTGGGTAACGGATTGTGACATATTTTTAGTGGTGGCCCACGCAAGTCCTGACTAAATTATTTGGTTACGTCATTGTACCAAGCATGCCTGCAATTAGGAACTTAAGGTTGAAGAACAGATGGCAACTCTAGAGGGGGTTGAATATAGTTTATAGCGATAATAGTCAATTAAAAATTAAACTCTTTCACAAGCTAAAATTAATCAGAGTAAATGCGAAAATAAATAAGGAGCAAGAAAGCATACGCAAACACAGCCGATTTTAACCTGGTTTCCCTCGTGGAGGACTAGTCCAGGCCTGAGAACTCTAGCTCAGGATTAAATCCACAATTTGTGAAATAGTAGTTACACCCCGTGCCTTTTCTTCAGAAGAGCACGTCAACTTCTTACAAAGGATCGCAGTGGCGATGCTTAGAATTTTGCAAGCGACTTCTTGAACTCTTGCACAAGACTCCTAACTGAGAGATGCTGAGCACTCGAGGCTTAGGAAGCTTGTGGCTAGTAGATGAAGAAGGGTATGGCTTGTATTGAGCTTTTGAAAGAAGAGAAGAGAAGATTGGATGAATGAAAATGAGAGAATTCATGGCCTATTTATAGGATATTAGCAGGCAGAATTCGGCCAGAATTCTGGTAGGATTTTTCAAATATTTGGCCGTTGGACAACTAGCAACCAGCCAACCCTAAAAATTAGGGTGCTGATTTTTAGGGGACAGAGTTCGGCCCGAACTCTGTGTGGAGGCAGAGTTCGGCCCGAACTCTGTCTCCAGAGCACAGAATGGGTCTTAAGGTCCAATGGGCTTATTTTGATGTGTGGAGCTTATGGATTTTGGGTAGGTTATAGATAAAGTCTCAAGAGCTCAGCACAACTCAGCTTACATCAGTCTAGACTCAATAAATATAAAAATATAGACTCAACAATGACTTGAAATTGCAAGAACTGAGCTGTCGTCTAACTTGAGCTGGATGTAGTCGTCGTGTGTCTAATTAAATTATTACAAGTATTATTTAGTCAATGTTATCAATATTTGGTTGACAGTGACTTTGTGTCAACAATCTCCCCCATATTGATAATTGACAAAATAATAATTGTATATTCAATATTCATACCTGGACACATGTAAAGCATAGCTCCCCCATAATCAGTACCGAGCTTAAAAATAGCTCCCCCGTAAACAATGCATCTTGTTGGCCTGATAAGAACATTCTTCCAAAAGCACATATAGACAAAAAGAATATAGAATATACATATCTCCCCCTTTTGGCATTTAACAATTGAAGATAAGTAATAACTGGCTAACACACCAAAAATAAGAGAAGAAACTGCATATAAACTGATACAACGACCAAATGTCTCAAGAGTCATAATGACATAAACAGATAGAACTACCAAAGTCTCAAAAGTCACAACCCATAGTAAGTCTAATACAAACCAAGTACATAAAAGCAACTAAAAGCAAAATGCATAAACCATAATCTATGATCCTCAGTAGCAGTAGCAGGGAGCAGTCCATATCCATCATCGAGTGCGTGAAGGCCCAGCGTCGTCCGATGGATCAGTAAAGGAGCAACGAGGGTCCACGAAGGCTGCATCTGGATCCAAGTAGCGAATGACCCAAGGGTTATCGATACGATAGCCCTCACGACCGGGATCTCGCTCCATAGGAATGGGCATGAAAGGATGGCGAGACATGGAATACCGAATATCATGCAGCGAGTTACTGATGGCACTCATCTGCAAGGTAGTTCGGTAATACAGCTGAGTCCAACGATCATCCTCCAAGGTGAAGCGATCTCGGAGCATAGTCTGAAGAGACTCGAGAGTGGCAGGAGGAGGAGGAGGATCCTGTCCAAGAGGAGGGGCATCTGGCTCATCATCAGAATGCTCAGACACTACTGGTGAGCCAACGGCCGCCTGAAGCCGCCTTGCCTTAGAGAGGAAGGCAGGGGCAGGTAAGAATGGATACTCATCAAGGGGTACATGAAACGCAAGAAAGATCATAGGAAGGTATAATGCATAAACCAAATATCTTGGTTTCTTCCTACAATTAATCATCCAATCCATCATTGTGCGTGGAAGATTAAAGGGAACATGGAAGTGGAGATGATACAATGTCGAGATTTCAAAATAAGTGACTTCATCGGTAGAACCCGCTTTGGGTAGAATGGTGTTAAAAATGATCCAATGAAGTTCATAGAAATAGGGATTGAGGAATTTAGCCAAAAGCTTACGAGGACGTGTGTTAGGGCTACACAAGTCGTCCTTGAAGCTTTCAAGTGAAATCCCTTCGGGAAATTAAAATGATCGGGCTTCCATAAGCTTTTCCCAAGAATTAGGCTCTTGAAGTTCAAGATATTCGGCCAAATCGAAATCGTCAAAAGAGATATCAATTCCCGCAACCCGTGAATAAATATGTGTATCATCATGGGTGAGGTTGCAGTAGAACATTTGAATAGCACTACGATAAATGACCGAATTTGTGGTAACAAGTTCATCAAGGCAAAGGTCATGAAAGAGTGCATCATATTGTGAGAATATAGTAAAGTTGATGGGGTGTCCCGCAAACACCGGACGTGTCCGAAAGTCACTAAACTAATCATTTGAGGCGTCTAGTGATACAAAAATTCGGTCGTCAAAAGTGTTTGGATCATGCGGACGAGGAGGATTGAACAATGGATGGATTTGTTGTTCAATGGCCGGTGCAACGGGTGGTGCAATGGGCGGTTCAACGCGAGGAGGAGCATTCGACGAGGATGCTCCCTCGGTCTGAAGTCTCTTTTCGCGGTTGAACAAACGTGGAGCCATAACACAATAAAGATAATGAAGGAAATTGAGATGTAGAAAAGTATGAAATTATACCTCAAACTTAGGATGAACAATGAAGGAGAATTGAAAAAGAGGCCTTCTCCTTGAGTTTGGAGAAGAAAAGGGCTCTAGAAATAAGAAATTAGGGTTAGGGTTTTGAGAGAAAGGTGTTTGAGAAGTAGAAAATGTGGTAATGAAGAAGAAGAGGGAGGAGAACCCAAAAATATGGGAAGGGTTTCAAGTGGTCGGAGCAAATAATGGCCATTGGATCTTAATTTTGATCAACGGCTGAGACTGTTTCCGGTTCTGGAACAGTCAGGCCGAATTCGGCCCGAACTCTGGTAAGGGCAGAGTTCGGCCCGAATTCCGGATCCTGGTCACAGAATAGGAATCAGGCTGATATGAAAAAAATGGTTAAGTAAGAAAGACCAAAATAAGACAAGAATATAAATACAAGAAAAGATCCAAGAAGTAAACAAATGAATAACAGAATGTGAACTCGAAACAGCAATATGAAGTTGAAAAAATAGTATTTCAGCATGTGATAAATAAAAATGAACCGTATAATAAACAAAAAATTATATCATAATTCAATATTTTGAAGCTGCCATGGGTTAGCTGTAGGGGCCGGATCCCAGCTAGCGGTAGTCCTGAGGACTAGTGCACCGTGTCGCTTAGACTTTTACGCCTTGTGGTCAGAAGGACCCTTTCGGCTTGTACCCATAGCAAGTTCATCATAAGAGAATCAAGATATATTCGATATTTACGCAAGTTTATTTTAATTTACAACAGCTACATCTAAAATTCCAAGTTCACGACAAAGAAAATTGAAGCGCTCTTCGGATAATGGTTTTGTAAAGAAATCTGCTAACTGATGATCATTGTCAATAAATTCTAAGTTAATCGTGCCATTTTGCTGATGATCACGTAAAAAGTGATGATGAATTTCAATGTGCTTCGTGCGTGAGTGACAAATGGGGTTCTTAGTAAGATTTATAGCACTAGTGTTGTCACAAAAGATTGGAATGTGCATGAAAGATAAGTTATAGTCTTCAAGGGTTTGCTTCATCCACAGAATTTGTGCACAACAACGCCCAGCTGCGATGTATTCAGCTTCTGTTGTGGATAGTGTAACAGAATTCTGCTTCTTGCTAAACCAAGAGACTAAAGCCTTTTCTAATAAATGACACGTACCGCTCGTACTTTTACGGTCGACCTTGCATCCGGCGAAGTCAGCATCAGAGTAACCAATGAGGTCAAATGATGTTGACTTGGGATACCATAGGCCCACTGTAACCGTACCCTTAAGGTATCGAAAGATACGCTTAACAGCGGTCATGTGTGATTTCTTAGGATTTGCTTGATATCTAGCATACTGGCAAACGCTAAACATAATATCAGGGCGACTAGCAGTAAGATAGAGTAGACTGCCTATCATACCTCGATACTTACGTTGGTCCACGGGTTTGCCGCTATCATCTGGTTCAAGTTTGGTTGAAGTAGCCATTGGAGTGCTGATTGGTTTGACGTTGTCAAGGTCGAATTTCTTCAGCATGTCCTTTGTATACTTCGATTGACAGATGAAGGTTCCATTTGACATTTGTTTGACTTGCAGCCCAAGAAAGTAGTTGAGCTCCCCCATCATACTCATCTCAAACTCGGTCTGCATACACTTGGCAAAATCTTGACAAAGGGTTTCATCAGTAGAACCAAATATAATATCATCTACGTATATTTGTACTAAAAGAATAGTGTCTTTAAAAGATTTTATGAAAAGTGTGGTGCCAATTTTCCCTTTTGAAAAACCTTTCTCAAGCAAGAAATTGCTTAGCCGTTCATACCAAGCTCTAGGGGCTTGTTTGAGGCCATACAACGCTTTCTTTAGCTTGAACACGTGGTCGGGAAATTTATGATTTTAAAAAGCCAGGAGGTTGTCTCACATAAACTTCCTCCTTAATAAATCCATTCAAGAAAGCACTTTTAACATCCATTTGAAATAATTTGAAATTTTGAAAATTTGCAAATGCACAAAGCATCCGAATGGATTCTAATATAGCAACAGGAGCATACGTCTCATCGTAGTAGATACCTTCCTCTTGGTTGTATCCTTGAGCTACTAGACGAGCTTTGTTGCGTGTGACTGAACCATCTTCATTCACTTTGTTTCTAAAAACCCATTTAGTGCCAATGATCGAGTGATTTGCCGGTCTAGGAACAAGTTCCCATACTTGGCTCCTCTCGAATTGGTTGAGTTCTTCTTGCATAGCAGAAATCAAAATTCATCATTAAAAGCTTTTAAAATGTTTTTCGGCTCAATTTGTGAAATAAAGGCAGTGCTAGCAATAGAGTCTCTTAATGATGATCTAGTAGTTACTCCACGTGAAACCTCACCGATCACCAAATTTTTTGGATGTGATGGCTTGAAAGAGAATTTCTTTGGCAAGCCCTCCAGAGAATTGGTTTCGGTTGTGGTATTCATTGGAGTAGAAGTTGATGGCTCAACATCATCATCAAGAGTAGCTGCTGCACTGTTATCTTTATCAAAAGTCACATTTGTAGACTCTTCCATAATTAATGAGCGTTTGTTAAAAACTCTATATCCCTTGCTCTTGGCAGCATAGCCAAGGAAAATACCATCGTCAGCTTTGGCATCAAATTTGCCTAAGTTGTCTTTGGTGTTAAGGATAAAGCATCTACAACCAAAAACTCTAAAATAAGAAACATTTGGGGTTCTCCCAAACCAAAGCTCATAGGGTGTTTTCTTCGTAATGGGACGAATAAGTACCCTATTTAAAATGTGGCATGCTGTACTGACAGCTTCAGCCCAAAAGTATTTCGGAAGTAAAAACTTGTTCAACATGACTCTAGCCATATCGCCAAGAGTCCTATTCTTCCGCTCCACAACACTATTTTGTTGAGGAGTTCTTGGACAAGAAAACTCATGATCAAAACCATTAGAATCACAAAACTTTTCAAAATCAAAATTTTCGAGTTCGCCTCCATAATCACTTCGGATTCGAGTAATCATGTAGCCTTTTTCGTTTTGAACTTTCTTTGCAAAAATCTTAAAAATTGAAATAGCATCACTTTTATTTGTAAGAAAGAAAACCCAAGTAAATCTTGAAAAGTCATCAACAATAAAAAAGGCATAGAGTTTTCCACCAAGATTGGCTACTCTACTAGGGCCAAATAAATCCATATGGAGAAGTTACAAAGGTCTAGAAGTACTTACAGAGTTTATAGAATAAAATAAAGACTTAATTGCCTTATTCAATTCACATTCGGCACATACCGTGTCCTTTTTGAATGTGATATCGGGCAAGCCTCTAACTAGCTTCTTAGTCGATAGCCTGGATATAGTATCCATGTTGGCATGACCAAGACGCTGGTGCCATAATAATCTTTCGTCCTTATGAGCATATAGGCATCTACCTGCATTGTTAGTATCTATAGACAAATAAAAAATATAAATATTATCCTCTCTTACCCCTTCAAAAGCAATGTCTCCTGTTGACCTATCATAAATAAGGTATTTGTTTTGTCCAAAGTTAATGTCATATCCATGGTCAGCAAGATGACTAATGCTGAGCAGGTTATGCTTTAACTTGGTCACTAGGCAGACATCCTTTATTACGGGAGAGGGAGGATAGCCAATAATACCATTACCTATAATATAACCTTTTAGGTTATTGCCGAAGGATACATATCCTTCTCTCTTCATCGATAGTAATGCGAAAAGGTTTGCGTCTCCCGTCATATGCCGCGAGCATCCACTATCGAGAATCCACTTACTCTTAGTTGAGGAGGGAAGGTCCACCTACATCAAGAGTAGAAGTGACCTTTGGTACCCAAGTTCTTGAGGGTCCTGAAAAGTTAGTTTTTAGAAACCATGCATATATCTTTCTATCTACTAATCTTCTAATTCTACATTGTGGTGAAATGTGTCCATGTAAACCACAATAAGAACATGTAGCATTCCTATTTATGTTAGGAGCATGCATATGATGTCTATGAGTAGAATGATGAGGAGAAGTATGATGATATGTAGAATTAGCATGGTGATGATGACTATGTGTAGAGTAATATGGAGTGGCATGGTGATATTGTCTATATGGAGTAGCATGGTGATGATGTCTATATGTAGAGTGATGGTAGTGCTGTTTTTGTGCAACATGGTGATGATTGTATCTATGTGTAGCATGATGATTTTATGACATATGATAATTATTTCTACGTGCACGTGGTATGTGTACATTATGAAAGTGTGTGTATATATAAGCATGATTATGAGCAGCATGTGGATGACGTGGTTGACTAGTATGAGTAGTGTCATGCTTTGTGTGTGTCTCATGTGATTGGGTTTGAGGTTGAGCAACCTGTTTTCCCAATTTAGTCTCTAATTTCTTAGAGACAGCTTGCAGTTCAGTAACCTTAGCATTCAAACCATGCATCTTAGTAATAGAAATCTTGTGTCCACTCTTTTCTTCGGCAAGCTCCGTGTTGAGTGCTGTGATTTCTTCTGTTTGTTGTTCAATGTGTGCTTCGGCATCATGTAAACTTATTTTAAGCTTAGATACCTCATCTGTTACATCCGTGGGTGAAGTGTCTATAATGTTATCAAACAGTAAAGAAATTCTTTGAATTTTGACTTCATGACTTTTGATCTTGTCCTTAGCATGTTTGTATTTGCCAATGACCTTTTTGTGATCATTAAGCAAATCGGTGAAAGCATCGCCAAGTTCATCAAAAGTGAAGTCATCAAGAGTTTTGTTTGATACCTTGTCGGATGTTGCCATTAGGCACACATTTGCAGTATCTTGAGGAGAATCATTTTCTTGCTCGGAGTCACTAGCTTCACTTTCACGCCAAAGGCTCATGTTGGCATATTTCTTTGAGGAAGTCTTCTTGTATGGTTTCTCGTAGCGGTTGCTCTTATTTAAGAATGGACATTCTTTTTGGACGTGTCCTGTCTTCTTGCAACCGTAGCAGGTTGGCTCTTCTTCGTCGTCTTCTTGTGGTTCCTTCTTTCTTCGGTTGAAGCGAAAAAATTTCTTGAAGTTGCGGACGAGGAGAGCTTGATCATCACCTTCTGAGTTCTCGTCATCCGTCTCTTCGGGGTCAGCCCTCCGTCGGTGAGCTTTGAGTGCGATCTCCTTAGCCTTAGGAGCAGGCTCTTCGAAGTCCTTGAGGTCAAGCTCATGAGTCATCAGCTTTCCCATCAAGGTCTCCATGGACATGGTTGTGAGATCATTTCCTTCTATGATGGCTGTCACCTTAGGGTTCCAAATCTTTGGGAGCCCCCTAAGTAGCTTGCGAATCTTCTCGTGATTTGAATATTATTTGCCAAGCGAAGACAGGGGGTTGATGATGTCGAAGAATCTTGTGAACATTTGCGTGATCGTCTTATTTGGCTTCATCTTGAAAGCCTCATATTCTTGAGTGAGACGACTTATCTTTGATTCCTTGACTTGGGTGGTTCCTTCATACGTCACTTCTAGAAGTCTCCATACTTCGTGAGATATGGTGCATGTAGATACCCTGTTGAACTCATTCCTGTCTATAGCACAGAATAAAGCGTTAATAGCTCTCGCATCTAGACTTGCCTATTTTTTCTCCTCGTCAGAATATTTGTCATGTGATTTTTTAACGAGATCACCATTGACAACTATTCTGGCGGGCTTTTTGTAAACGTCAATGACGATAGTCCACAGGTCAAAGTCTAGCGACTTGAGATAAAAGCTCATCCTTGTTTTCCAATATGTGTAGTTAGTTCCATCAAATAGGGGAGGCCTATGAGTGGACTGCCCTTCACCGTGATTGGAAATCAAGGATTGTGTGGTTGCCATGGATCAGCTCTAGGATGTTAGTCCTTGTTGAGAGAACAGAGCTCTGATACCAATTGAAGAACAGATGGCAACTCTAGAAGGGGGTGAATAGAGTTTATAGCGATAATAGTCAATTAAAAATTAAACTCTTTCATAAGCTAAAATTAATCAGAGTAAATGCGAAAATAAATAAGGAGCAAGAAAGCATACGCAAACACAGCCGATTTTAACCTGGTTTCCCTCGTGGAGGACTAGTCCAGGCCTGAGAACTCTAGCTCAGGATTAAATCCACTATTTGTGAAATAGTAGTTACATCCCGTGCCTTTTCTTCAGAAGAGCACGTCAACTTCTTATAAAGGATCGCAGTGGCGATGCTTGGAATTTTCCAAGCGACTTCTTGAACTCTTGCACAAGACTCCTAACTGAGAGATGCTGAGCACTCGAGGCTTAGGAAGCTTGTGGCTAGTAGATGAAGAAGGGTATGGCTTGTATTGAGCTTTTGAGAGAAGAGAAGAGAAGATTGGATGAATAAAAATGAGAGAATTCATGGCCTATTTATAGGATATTAGCAGGCAGAATTCGGCCAGAATTCTGGTAGGATTTTTTAAATATTTGGCCGTTGGACAACTAGCAACCAGCCAACCCTAAAAATTAGGGTGCTGATTTTTAGGGGACAGAGTTCGGCCCGAACTCTGTGTGGAGGCAGAGTTCGGCCCGAACTCTGTCTCCAGAGCACAGAATGGGTCTTAAGGTCCAATGGGCTTATTTTGATGTGTGGAGCTTATAGATTTTGGGTAGGTTATAGGTAAAGTCTCAAGAGCTCAGCACAACTCAGCTTACATCAGTCTAGACTCAATAAATATAAAAATACTGACTCAACAATGACTTGAAATTGTAAGAACTGAGCTGTCGTCTGACTTGAGCTGGATGTAGTCATCGTGTGTCTAATTGAATTATTACAAGTATTATTTAGTCAATGTTATCAATATTTGGTTGACAGTGACTTTGTGTCAACAAAGGTAACTAGACAACACTAGGAATAACGTTCTAGAACACCTAGAGGATTCCTAGGATTGCAACATAGGAAACGCATCACATCATATGCTCGTTATTATAAATTGGATTTTCTTGTTATTTATGATTATTAACTTAAAAGAGTCCTTATAAGTGTAGAAGCATGAAAAAGAATAGTAAATCATATGCGGCCCAGATTCAGCATGCGGCTCAAAAGCTTGAAGAGCCTTATACGGCTCGAAAAGTCCCAGAGAGCCGCATGCGGTTCAGGAATCTTATGCGGATCAGGAAAGAGCCACGTGGCCTTATGCGGCTCAAAACATGCCGATTACAGCTGGCCATAAATTGCTCTCTGTAGCTGGCTCATTAAATGCTCTGACGTAATACGACAGCTCTGACACAAAGGATTGACAGCTCTGACATAAAGGTAAAATGATGACTCTGACATAATGACGTGCTCCTAGAGAGATGAAAAAATCTTTATAGCTGGCACGATCCACCAATTCCAAAGCTCCTTATGCTGATCGCTTCAAAGACTTTCATGCGGCTCAGTTGTGGGGGCCACCCTTATGCGGTTCAGATGGGGGCCATCCTTATACGGCTCGGTTGTGGGGGCCACCCTCATGCGGCTCAGTGTGGGGCCACCCTCATGCGGCTCGGTTGTGAGGCCATCCTCATGCGGCTCGGTTGTGGGGCCATCCTCATGCGGCTCAGTTGTGAGGCCATCCTCATGCGGCTCGGTTGTGAGGCCACCCTCATGCGGCTCAATTAGCAGACCACCCTCATGCGGCTCAATTAACAGACCACACTTATGCGGCTCTGCCAGGACGCCCCGTTCATGCGGCTCGCAGCATAAATGGCAATTGGGACACGTGGCAGAAGATTGACTAAGACTTATCCACTCGGATTTATTACAACCAACAAATCATAAAAATGCTGATTTATTGCAACCAACTCAACAGCCCAGATTGATTTCCAACAAACAAATCAAGGTTAATCTTAACCAATCCCCAACCGCCCACTTTTTAAGGCGCTGTTACAATGATGCGGCCACATCCCATTCATCACAAATTCTTATAAATAGCAAGGTGTTGTTCCCTTGCAAAGACACAGAGAAAAGCACACACAGAGCCCGAGCATAGAGACTAGCAACCCCCACACACACAGAGAGCATTTTCTGGCCAGAGCAGAAGCTACGTCCGATCGTCCAAGGAGTAAGGCAGAGTTGATAGCACTCTCCCGAACCTCTACCGTCACCTCCCAGAAAAACTAAACAATTGAACTTAGATTGTTTTTTCTAGGTTTTGTTCTTAGGCTCTCTTTGTACGAGCGAGTTTGTATTGTGAATTAAAGTTCAGTCCTCCCATAAAACTGTTCTGTTCTTTGATAATCAATGGCAAACACGATGGCAACTCTGCTGGGGAGTAACTTCTCCACGGCTGAAAAGTTGGTGACGCAATCGGACGTAACCAAACTTGGCTACACGTAACAGATGCTGGTCGTCCGCTTCGACCAGCAGGCATTTGAAGAAATGCTCTCCGACTGGAGCGCTGGCCCGGTCCAGAAGCGAGCTCACACGAAGAAGGCCCGCAGGGAGTGGAGGCCCAAATCTTTCGCTCTTTTCTAAGCTCTGGAAGAGGCGTTCTCTGCTGCCCAAGACGGCGAAGAAGACTCCCATGCGGCCCCACTTCAGGCTGCAGAGGGCCCTGCTGTTCTCAAGTCCGGCAGAGGAAAGCACTACGATGCTGGACTTGAGGAAGCAAATGGAGACTCTATGCGGTGCAGGAAGAAGCCGCATAAGGGTGTCTGCCGCATGAAGAAGGATCATGCGGCCAACAATTCCAGCCGCATGAAGGCTCGTGTGGCCACTAAATCCAGCCGCATGAATGTTCCTGCGGCAGCCAATGCCAGCCGCTTGAATGCTAATGTGGCCACAAATGCTAGCCGCATGAATGCCCATGCGGCAGCCAAATCCAACCGCATGTATTCTTATGCGGCCACAAATGCTAGCCGCATGAATGCTTATGCGGCCACAAATGTCAGTCGCATGAATGCTCATACGGCCACCAATCCCAGCCGCAAACCATCTGCTTCATGCGGCTCGAGTTTAGTCTTCGACCGCCTCTCATGCGGTCCTGACCTCAGATGCTCTTATAAGGATGTGCCAGACTCTGTGCGGCACCATTTGGACTCTTCCTACTATGCGCCCTTGGGTGCTAGAGAGAAGAAGTCTAGGGCAGCACGGGCTCGTCGAGCTCAGTCAGCTGTCCCAACCTCTGACCATTAGAGAGCTCCGCTTACTGTTAGGCGGGCCTCTGATGGAAAGTTGTACAGAACCGACCATGTCCAGCCCCTGGCGGCAAACGGACAGAGTGGTTCCCAAGAGTCTTCTAATCAGGGAGCAAACATGGGGTCAACACACTCGTATGCTCGGGACTCCCGGGCCCATAAAACGAGTGACTTGCGTGATGTGATTCTTCACAAGTACAAGGAAAGAGAAGAAAGCTTGGTGTACAGAGAGTCCTTTCATGGACATCACTGCACTCAAGTTATTATCAACTGCTGCTGCAGCAAGGCGGCAGTACAAGAGGACCGGCAGTCCATCTTCCAACGACTGTAGCAGCCAGTACCGGTCCTGCAACAAAGCTCAGGAGACGAGGTG
This sequence comes from Iris pallida, assembly GCA_029216955.1. Lineage (NCBI taxonomy): Eukaryota > Viridiplantae > Streptophyta > Magnoliopsida > Asparagales > Iridaceae > Iris > Iris pallida. The sequence goes on along the minus strand of JANAVB010036017.1, from coordinate 2,002,976 downwards.
CTTCATGTCGCCTCCTGCAATTTTGCTCAGAAGATCCCTACCGATAAGGCGGGAAAGAAGATAAATATTTTCAGCCCGACGATCTCAACTAGCGTGGCCAGGAAACTCGCAACCAAGCGGCTGTCCCACAACCACCTCAGGAGGAGTTTACCAGGGCACCCGCTCAAAGACAAAATCTTCAACAATGGGGGATTCTTCAACTGCCCCCCAGGGGGTAGCCGAAGCTGGGGGTAACACCCCTCAAAATATCTATGACAATTCGATGTTCCAAAAAGATCAACCAGGGAAGACAATTCCCCCAACAGATACAACGGACCTAGATGTCCATAGGTCCCAAGATGAAGCAACCTCCGATGCAGGGGGTAATACTTCCTTCGAGTCCGAATCAGAGGAGAACATCACCACGTACCCCGATGACTTCTCTCTGCGAGGGTATGATTCGGAGAGCACGTCTTCTACCGTGCCTTCCACCGTCCCTCGTGTAAGAACGACATTCATGACTGGGAATGATCAAGACGGTCCCAGCGATCGACAGCACCTCGACACTCTTGAGGCCATACTTCACACCTTAGTGAAGTCGGTGGAAGAAATCAAGGCAGTCCTACCAACTCTTCAAGGAAAGACACCTGATCAGACAAGTTTGGGTCCTGCCGTCAATGCGGACTCGAACACAACTGCACCAACCCGGGTGACAATCTGCCTGGAATGACGGCTTCCAGTGCTACAGACGAGGCTAGGGAGGCAAGAAGAGAAGTCCAGGAGCTCCGTGCGATGTTCCACGCACGAGAATACTCTCAGGACTTGAAGATACGACAACCGTATCCCGCTGCATGGAGGGATGTCCCCTTTCCTCCGCGGTACAAGCCGTTCAACATCAACCCCTACGACGGGAAGACCTCTGCAAGCCAGTACATAACCTATTTCGAGGTCATAATAGACCACTTGCCCTACGATGATGTAATCCTCACGCGATTGTTCGTCGGGGTATTGGAGGGGGTAGCATTTAATTGGTACCGTAATCTGCCGGACAATTGCATCCATTCCTTCGCCGACTTCAAAAATAGGTTCCTTGAAAGGTTCTACGAGGTAGGACAAGATGTGACAATGTCCACCCTCATGGACGTTGTTTAAGGTGAGAAGGAGCTGACAAATAACTACATTGAGCGGTTTCGCCAAACCGCGATAAAATTGCCCTCTGGCAATCCAGATTCTTCCTTGATTAAAATTTGCCAAAAGAGGCTGCTTCCCACGATCAGTCTCTGGATGGGCGAAAGTCAGTTCAAGGACTGGAAGACTTTCATCATCAGCGCCACTAGCGCACACGACAAGTTAAAGAAAGCTCGCCAACTGGAATTGTACATCTCGGAAGGAGAGGACAAGGGCAAACGCCCTAATGCCAACAACAACAACGGTGGTAATTCCTCTAACAGCCGAGACAATAAGAGCAAACAGGCTATGGTGGCCGACACAGCCTCGAAGCCCGAACCAAAGCCGGCAGAGAAGCAGTGGCCGCAGATGACTTACTTATTTGAAGACAGCCATGTCAAGCCCATCCTTGACATGCTCATACAAGGAGATCGAATTCAGTTCCCTCCTCCAAGGCGTGAATCTCGTTCTGCAGAGATGGAGAGCCCCAAGTACTGCCACTACCATCGCTATGTCCACCATGCCACTCAAGACTGATTCCAACTGAAGCGGTACATCCAAAACCTCATCGATTCCAAGGCTCTGGCCATTGACTTCGAGGAGGTAACTGTGGTGGCCAATATGGTGTCTGTCCAATTCGACAGCTTTCCTCCGACAAATACTCAAGATGGAGTAGTACACGTCCCCCGGGCAAAGATGGAGGTCGCTAATCTTCTACCTTCCCGAGACCAGGCTGCTGGTTTAGTGCCTCTCACCACATCACGAGGGGAGGTCATGTGGGTCCATCCGGACCTGGTACCTAAAGTGACTCAGTCCGCACCACCCTCCACCGGCAAGAAGAAAGGTGGGAAAGTCAAGTCCTGCCGCACAATCTTGGCAGATGTCGAAGAAGCTACGGCTGTCGTCACACGGTCTGGTGTACAATCCTAACCTACACCGGGTAACTCGGCTGAAGAACTCAAGTCGGCCGTTGCTGACGCTCCAGGACCTTCTCAGCCTCCGTCGACCGAGAAGCCGAAGCCAAAGGAGACCCGCTTTGACAAGCCGCTTCGCGAAGGCGCACCACATGGACTGGAGAGGCCCTACAATTTTAACATTCTTGCGCAATTGGCCAACACACAGGCCAAATTGTCATTATATGAGCTCCTGAGACTCTCCAAAGATGTTCGCGTCGTACTGAGTGAGGCACTCCAGAATGCCGACGCATATCTGGCTCAGGTCAATCTCACTGGGGAGAGCTCGCCTGCGGATCTCCAAGATAGCGCTTGCACATGGGCCATGCCCAACATTATGTTCACTCCGTAGGACATGCTTATCAAAACCAACCTGCACGATCACCCTCTGTATTATACAGGATATGTCGGCGGCGTCAAGGTGGATCGGATGCACATTGATCCCGGTTCTTCGATAAGTATTATCCCGAAGAGCTTGCCTTATCATCTGCGTATCCCTATACATCGGCTAACTCCTACCAGCACCGCCATCAGCGGTTTCAATTCTGGAAGAAGCTATCCCATCGAGAAGATTCGTCTGAAGTACCAAATTGGGGACCTTCAGTCGAAAGTAATCTGCTATATCATCGACGCAGACACCTCCTACAATATTCTTCTGGGGCGTCCGTGGATATACGATTATATGATCGTGCCTTCTATATTGTACCAGTGCTTCAAGTACGTCGACAAGCACGAATTCGTGAGGACAAAATTTGTCGACATCGATCCCTTCAAAGGGGTCGAATGCTACTATTCAGATTCCTCCTTATATGAGAAGTCAAAAAGGCACTTGATCAATGAAGATGTTCAAGTACAGACGGAGGCCATTGCAGGGCCGAAGGAACCTTTGAGAATCCATCTCCAACCCCGCAAATCAGGTAAGACGGCACCTCTCACAGCCACTCTGCGTTGAGAAACAACGAGTCTTCCGGTGCTCACTGCACAAAAGAAGCAGATGATAATCCGATTGCCAAGGTCTGGCCAAGCGCTGAGACCCACTACGGAGCCGCTGATAATCAGGCTGCCTAGAGCCGATCAACAACAAACAGAGGAGCTCAATCCCTCTGTCAAGCCGATGATGATTTGTCTTTCCAGAATGAGTCGGCAGCCGAGCGCTAAGCCGGGGACTGCTAGCGAGCCAACAACTCCTCGCCCAACACCGAGCACCAAACTAGGGGTCGCTAGTGCGCCAACGACTCCACGTTCTGCTCCACCAGTGGAGCCTCTGATGATTAATCTGCCCAGGTCGTCCTCTCAGTCTTCATTGATACATGGGGTGGCCGAAGAAGAGTTAGAGCTGGCCAAGTATGTGGCTGCTCACACTAATGTTCCGTCCGCAGATGATGTAATTCTACCGAAAAAGATACCTTACTTCATCAATAAAGGGTTATCTTTGAACTACCTCCAGCTTAATAAGCTTTGTACAATGTATGCTATGGAACACGGTATAGGCACCAACCTACATACACAGGTGACAAATGTCTACACCGCAAACCAACTTACTCCTGTGGAAGACGTTTGCTTCATAGTCGAGGGAGAGGATCATCCAATCATTTTCGGCCGGAAGAATTGTTTGCCATTAAAATTCTTTTATTGCAAATTTTAATACAAACAGAACAGTGTTACAATATAGGACTTAGATGTAGTCCTAGGAGTACACTTTTTTTTATCTGGGTCCCTTGTGCCGATGGAGTGAGTGGTAATGCTTTGACTCCGTTGACGATCTGACGACGGTTATCGGTTCTCTGAAGGTCTGGATTGCTCTGGGTGCTGGAGCTTGCTGAGAGGAGGAAGACGTTGAGTGTCTGTATCTGCCTCTCTGGTGGTGTGTTCGTTCGTTTTTTCGTCCGTTTGTCCCGTAGGTGAGAAGGAAATGATCCCTCTATTTATAGCTTTGCAGGTTGGCTGCTTATGCGTACATATATAGGATGCACCTGGACGTGGGGCGCCATATGGTGATGGCTGATGGAGGCATATGGACGCTGCGCCCTGATTGAGGGGTTGAATTCTTCATACTGCTGTTGTGAGCTGGCACGTAGCAGAGGAGAAGATCTTTCTGTTGCTGAGATCTTGGGTGAGTTGAGTCAAAGGACACGTGTCATCGACCCATAGCTCAGAGATCTCGGATTTGATGGGGAATGATCTGGTGGGATGTGCCTGGGATTATGCGCATGAGAAGGCTTTGGCTCGTAACCTTTAGGAGTCACGAACCATTCGGGGCGCATGGCTTTTGAGGCGCATGCGAAGCTTCAGTAGTGACTTTACTTCTGTCTTTTGGGATCAGAGAGAAGTCTGAGGGAATAGTTTTTGAGGCGCACGCAAATTCAGGCGCATAGCTACGGAGGCGCATGCGAGTGGTTTGGGCAGCCAAGTTGCAGTAGCCGTTAGAGGGAAGTAATGATGATGCTGACGTTGGTGATGCTTCGTCTTCTGAACTGTTCAGACTTCGGGAGACTATAGAAGCGTAGAAATACTAAAGAAAATGATTCATGCGGCCAGGAAAGATCCATGAGGCTCAGAGAACTCATGCGGCTCAGGGAATCATGCGGCATAAGGAGCTATGCGGCCAAAGGCATTCCATGCGGCTCAGAGGACACGTGGCCTGATAGTGCTCCCCTCCGACCCATGCTACATTAATTGCTATGATGGCTGACCCCTCTGAAAAGTTGACAGCCCTGACACAAAGGCAGGTAATTATGACTCTGTCATAATGATGAATCTCTAGGGAAGAGGAAAGAAATCTCTGACACAAATCCCCTGAGAGCCACAAAAATGCCACGTGGCCTTGCCACGTGGGCATTCGTATGCGGCTCGCTTCTCATGCGGCTCAGAATAAATCCTATGCGGCTCAGACCATAGAAGCCTCATGCGGCTCGAGCAAAGGACTTCCTATACGGCTCAGAGTGAATCCATCCTATGCGGCTCAGGTCATGAAAGCCTCATGCGGCTCGAGCGAGGACTTCTCATGCGGTTCAAGAGGATCATGTCTATGCGGCCCAGGCGGATATATACCTATGCGGCCCACAAGGATTACTCCTCTGTGGTTAGAGGACTCAAGTGAGGGCCACTGCCCACGCAGCCCTGACACGTGGGCTTAACCATATGCGGCTCACATTCATATGCGGCTCACATTCATATGTGGCTCACTAGTCATGCGGTCCAGATCCCCCCAGCAGCTCCTAGGACACGTGTCCTAAACCGATTAATTCCTCAGATTTGCTGCCATTAAAGATTGAGTCAGATCCCAATAAATCTGGGACACGTGGCAGAAGAATAGATCTGATTTATTCGCAGATATCAGAAGATCAGTATAAGGAAGATTTATTCCAATCAGCATTAATTGCTCATGGGATTTGGTGTAATCTACACCTAATGGCCCAGATTCATCATAATCAAAACGAATGGCCAAGATGGACCAATCCCCAAGCCGCCGCCATCTCTAAAAGATAATCATTGGCAACCCTAATGATCACATCCCACTATTATAAATAGCAAGGTGCCATTCCCTTGAAAGAGATATACAATTTCAGAGAGAAAAATACGTATATACAGAGAGACTCCCCAATAGTCAGAGAAAAGAATACACAGAGAGAGAGAGAAGCCAGAAGAGCAACAAAGGAGCAGGAAGAGCATTTCTTCGTCAATGCCAACCATCTTTTCACAAGGAGCCAAGGCTGCATACCGATCGTCCAAGGAGTAAGGCAGGGCTGCCATCGCCTTTCCGAGCCTCTATCGTCACCCCCCAGAATCTAAAATAAACAATTGTACCTAGACTGCTGTACCTAGGTTTTCGTCCCTAGGCTTTCTTTGTACAAGCGAGTTTGTAACGTGAAGTAAAAGTTCGGTCCTCCGATAATTGTTCTGTTCTTTTATATTTTATGGCAAACACGATGGCGACTCTACTGGGGACTAACTTCTCCACGGCTGAGGAGTTGGTGACGCAATCGGATGCAGCCAAGCTTGGCTCTACTCAACAAAAGATGGTCGCCCGGTTCGACCAACAGGCGTTCGAAGAGATGTTCGCCGACAAAAGTACTGGCCCGGTCCAGAAGCGAGCCCGCACAAAGAAGGCCCGTAAGGAGTAGAGACCCCGATCCTTCGTTCCTGCTGAAGCACTTGCAGAGACACCCTCTGTTGTTCAAGACGGCGAGCAAGATTCCCCTACGGCCCCACTTCAGATCATAGACGACTCTGCTGTCCCCAAGTCTGGCAGAAGAAAACACTATGATGCTGGACTTGCAGGGGCAAAGAGGAACTCTATGAGATCCGAGCCGTATAAGGTTATCAGCCGCAGGAAGAAAGCTCATGCGGCTACATCCTTCAGCCGCAGGGAGAAATCTCATACGGCTACATCCTCCAGCCGCATGAAGAAAACTCATACGGCCATATCTGTTAGCCGCATAGCTTATGCGGCTACAGTTGCCAACCACACGAATGAAACTCATGCGACTGTGGGAGTCAATCGCTTACAGAAAACCCATGCGGTCGCAATTGCCAACTGCATGCAGCCAGCCTGTACGGTCGTGACTCCTAGCCGCACAAAAATAATTCGTCCGAGGGCAGAAGACAACCGCATGCAGACAGCCTGCACGGTACCCAACTCTAGCCGCATAGCGTCCATTTTACGCTTCTCTCGATCAGTCTTCGACCGTCTCTCATGCGGTCCTGACCCTAATGATTCTCTGGATGATAAGCCAGACTCTGTGGTACCCAACTTGGACTCCTCCTATTACGCACCCACAAGTGCTAAAAGGAGGAAGTCTAGGACAGCACGGGCTCATCGGGCCCAGTCAGCTGTCCCAACCTCTGACTAACGGGGCATCCCGTTGACTATCACACGGGCCTCGGATGGGAAGTTGTATACAACCGCTCGAGTCCAGCCCCCGACGGCAAACAGACAAAGTGGTTCCTCTGACCTGCGGGAGGCGATCCTCCACAAACGCAAGAAAAGAGAAGGAGTGTCGGTGTGCAAAGAGTCCTCGCTTGGACATCGCTGCACCCAAATCATCGTCAATTGCTGCTACAATAACGCGGCAGTGACGGAAGATCGGCCGTCCGTCTTCCAAAGGCTACAGCACCCGAACTCAGAAGATGAGGCACCTCCTATTGTCTCCTGCAATTCCGCTCAAAAAGTCCCCACCGAAGGGAGAAGGAAAAAGGCGAGTATCTCCAATCCCAAGATATCAACCACCACAACTAAGAAACTATCGTCTAAACGGTTGTCCTCTACTGGTGTATTCCAACACACCCGTTCAAAGACGAAATTTACCGCAATGGAAAATTCATCATCCACATCGCTGGAGGTTGAGGGAACTGGGGGTAGCACTCCTCCGAACATCCGCAACAATCCGATGTTTTAAAGAACCGAGCCCGGACAAACAATTCTTCCATCAGGGGCAACAGACGCCGATGTCCCCGAGGACATTCATAACTCTCAAGACGAAGCAAGCTCTGGAGCTGGGGATATCGTTCCCTCTGAGTCCGAGCCCGAAGAGAACATTCCCACCTATCCCGATGACTTCTCGGTGCATGGGTACGATTCGGAGGGCACATCCTCCACCGTTCCTTCCATCCCTCCTCATGTAAGGACGGTCTTCATGGCGGACAACAATCAAGGTGGTTCCAATGATCGCCAGCGCATCGACAATCTCGAAGCCATATTACTTGCTTTGGTCAAATCTGTAGACGAGATTAAAGCGGCCCTGCCCACCCTACAAGGAGGAACGCCTGGTCAAACAAGCACGGGCCCCGCGGTCAATATAGATTCAAACTCAGCGGCACCAAACCCGGGCAATAATCCTTCCGAAATAACAGCCCCTACCGCGACAGATGAGACCCAAGAAGTAAGGAGAGAGGTCCAGGAGCTCCGAGCTATGTTCCATGCCCGAGAAAATGCTCAAGATCTCAGAATACGACAACCATACCCTGCTGAATGGAGGGATGTTCCATTCCCACCAAGATATAAGCCGTTCAATATCAACCCGTATGATGGCAAAACCTCAGCAAGCCGGTACATCACTTACTTTGAGGTCACCACCGACCATCTGCCCCATGATGATGCGATCCTCACACGGTTATTCATCGGGGCATTGGAAGGAGTCGCCTTCGATTGGTACCGCAATCTACCGGACAACTGCATCCACTCCTTCGCCGGCTTCAAGCGCCTGTTCTTGGAACGATTCTACAAAGTAGGACAGGACGTCACTATGTCCACTCTCATGGACGTCGTCCAAGGGGAGAAGGAGTTGACAAGGAATTACATCGAGCGGTTCTGCCAGACCGCCATGAAGCTGCCTTCCGGAAATCCATACTCCTCTTTGATTGAAATTTGCCAAAAGAGACTGCTTCCAACGATCAGTCTCTGGATGGGCAAAAGTCAATTCAAAGATTGGAAGGCGTTCATCATCAGTGCCACAAGCGCCAAAGAACGACTGAAGAAGGCTCGCCAACTGGGATTGCACATCTCAGAAGGAGAAAACAAGGGCAAGCGTCCCAACAACGATAATAGGGGTAACCCCTCCAACAATCGGGACAGCAAGAAAAAGCAGGCTATGGTGGCCGACACGACCCAGAAGCCCGAGTCACAACCAGCAGACAAACAATAGCCTCAGATCACTTACTCTTTCGAAGACGGCCACGTCAAGCCTATCTTGGACATGCTCATACAAGGAGGTAGAATTCAGCTTCCTCCACCAAGACGGAAGCCTCGGCCGGCTGATTTGGAGAACCCAAAGTTCTGCCATTACCACCGTTATGTATACCACGCTACACATGACTGCTACCAACTAAAACAGTACATCCAAAGCCTCATCGATTCGAACGCTCTGGCCATCGACTTCGAAGAAGTAACCGTAGCAGCCAATATGGTGTCCGTACAATTTGGCAGCTTCCCTCCGACGGAGACTCAAGACAGGGTAATCCCCATCCCTCTGGCGACGATGGAGATTACCAATCTTCCACCTCCCCGGAAACAGGCTGCTGGTCTAGTACCTCTCACCACCTCACGAGGGGAGGTCATGTGGGTCCATCCAGACTTGGTGTCAGAAGTAACTCGGCCCACACCATCTCCCACTAACAAAAAGAGTAGAAAAATTAGGACCTGCCACACAATCTCAGCAGACAACGAGGAAGCTACAGCCGTCGTCACGCGGTCCGAGGCACAGTCCCAACCTGTGGTTGACAGCCCAGCTGAAAATCATCAACCTACTACAACTGATGCTCCGGGACCGGCTCAGCCTTCGACGACCGACAAGCCTAGGCCGAAGGAGACTCGCTTCGACAAATCCCTCCGAAAGGACGCAGCCCAAGGGCTTGAGAGGCCCTATAACTTTGACATCTTAGCACAATTGGCTAACACTCCGGCCAAATTGTCACTATACGAACTCCTAAGGCTCTCCAAGGACGTTCGTATTGCATTGAGCAAAGCACTCCAAAATGTCGATGCTTATCTGGCTCAATCCAACCTCACCGGGGAGGACTCACCCGTGGATCTCCAAGACAGTGCCTGCACGGGAGCAATGCCCAATATCGTCTTCACTCCGCAGGACATGCTCATCAAAACCAACCTACAAGATCGCCCGCTATACTACACGGGATACATCGGCGACGTGAAGGTGGATCGGATGCACATTGCTCCTGGCTCTTCCATAAGCATCATCCTGAAGGGTCTGCTACATCATCTCCGCATCCCAATGCATCGCCTGACACCTACAAGCACCGCCATCAGCGGTTTCAATTCGGGTAGGAGCTACCCTATTGGAAAGATTCGTCTGAAGTATCAAATTGGCGACCTCCAATCTGAAGTCACCTGCTACATCATAGATGCAGACACTTCTTACAACATCCTCTTGGGGCGCCCATGGATACACGATTACATGATCGTGCCTTCCACGCTACACCAGTGCTTCAAATACGTCGACAAACACGGCTTCGTGAAGACAGAATTTGCTGATATCGATCCCTTCAAAGGGGTCGAATCTTACTACTCGGACTCCTGCTTATACGAAAAGTCGAAGAGGCACCTTGATGAAGGAAATAAAAAAGCTCATACCGAGACAGCCACGGGATCAGAAGGACCCCTGACGATCCACCTCCAAGCTCGCAAACCGGGCAAGTCTGCACCCCTTACCGCCACTCTGCGAAAGGACGCAATCAGCCTCTCAGCGCAGGAGGAGCAAATGATAATCCGGCTACCAAGGTCCGGCCAAGTGCCGAGACCCACAACGGAGCTACTGACAATCAGGCTACCAAGAGTCAGCCAACCACAAGCAGGGAAGCTCAACCCCTCGGACGGGCCCATGACGATACGCCTTCCCAGGAAGGGTCGGTACCCCGATGCAAGGTCTGACACTTCTAGCGAACCAGCCACTCCTCGCCCCACATCAAATGCCAAACTGGGGGTCGCTAGTCTGCCAACAACTCCACGCTCTGCTCCATCAACTGAACCACTGACAATCAAGCTTCCAAGGTCATCCTCTCAGTCTTCATTCACACAGGGGGTAGCCGAAGAGGAACCGGAGCTAGCCAAGTATGTGGCTGCCCACACTGATGTCCCCTCCGCTGATGATGTAATCCCCCTAGAAAAGATACCTTACTTCATCAATAAAGGGTTATCTTTGAACTACACCGAGCTCAATAAGCTATGTACAATGTATGCTATGGAACACGGTATAGGCGCTCTTCTACACACACAGGTGACAAATGTGTACACCGCGATCCAGCTTACTCCAGTAGAAGACGCTTACCGAATATTCGAGGGAGGAGATCATCCGATCATCTTCGGCCGGACGAACAACCCGCATCCCCTCGCCATAGAAGAAGTCGACCTCGGGTCAGATGCCGGAAGACTGCCTCTGTATCTCTATAGCCCTCAATCCAAATATCTCATGCAGAAATAGGGGTATAATCTGGAGACGACACCAGGATTGAACTACGGCACTGGGCGACGATTACCTTTGAAGCCGCCAGTCCCGGCGGGCAAACCACGGAACTACTATAACAAAACTCGATGCGGGTTAGGGTATGTAATGCCTACTACGACCCCTGAAAGTTCAGATAAAGAATGCGACTGGCAGTCACATTCAACCGGATCACCAACTTCCAACTCAGATACCAGCATCGGAGATATATTCAGACAAGTCATGTCAGTCAACATGGCATTCGTCGATGCTTACGAGGAAGACGAAGACATCCCCGAAATCCTCGAGCTAGAGCCATGGGCCCAACAATTGGACGCACAATGGGAAAAGCGGTTCGAACTGAGAGAACCTCCTACTGAAGATGAGGTCATACAAGTGGATCTCGGCAGCGAATCTTCTTCAAAACCGATTTTCATCAGTAAAAGCCTAACTGACGAAGAATGGGAGTCGCTGTTAGAACTTGTCAGAGAGTACATTGATGTGTTCGCTTGGAGCTACGAAGACATGCCAGGGTTAAATCCTGACATCGCTCTTCACAAACTCAACATTCGACCAGATGCGAAGCCGGTCAAGCAACAACAGCGACGCTTCCATCCAGGCATCATGGACGCGATCGAAGCCGAAGTCAACAAACTGATAGCCAACGGCTTCATTCGTGAGGAGCAACATCCCGATTGGGTTGCCAACATAGTACCCGTCCTCAAGAAGAATGGGAAGATTCGAATCTGCATCGACTTTCGCAACCTGAATGAGGCGTGCCTCAAAGATGAATTCTCCCTTCCTATCACAGATATCATGATCGACAATACTTGCGGCTTCGAACGTATGTCATTCATAGATGGCTTCTCGGGGTACAACCAAATTAAAATGTCTCCTGACGACGAAAAGCATACATCATTCCGAACACCGATTGGCACGTACTGCTACACAGTCATGCCTTTCGGTTTAAAGAATATTGGTGCCATATATCAAAGAGCCATGAGCATCATCTTTAGAGACCACTTACGCAAGACGGTGGAGTGCTACATTGACGATATAGCCGTTAAAAGCCGTAGCAAGGGAGACCATCTGCAGGATCTAAGGACGATATTCGACCTAATACGAACGCACAATTTGAAGATGAACCCCACGAAGTCCTTTCTGGGCGTATCCAGCGGGAAGTTCTTAGGCTTCATCATCACTGCAAAGGGTATCCATGTAGACCCTGAGAAGACAAAAGCAATCATGGAGATGGGTCCCCCAAAAAATCTCTGCGAACTCAGAGGCCTTCAAGGGAGGCTAGCTTACATCAGAAGGTTCATTTCCAACCTCTCCGAACGATGCCGACCATTCACGCACCTCATGAAGAAAGGAGTCTCATTCGTATGGGACGAGGAATGCCAGCGTGCTTTCGACAGCATCAAAGAATATTTGTCAAATCCTCCGGTCTTGGTGGCCCCAGTCCCTGGAAAACCATTCCTGTTCTATGTACGAGCAATAGAACACACCCTCGGTGCCCTGTTGGCACAAAACAATGATGCAGGCCATGAACAAGCCATATACTATCTCAGCCGAATGATGGTTGGGCCAGAGCACCGATACACCGCTGTAGAGAAGGAATGCCTCGCCTTGGTGTTCGCCATTCAGAAAATGCGACACTATGTCACCGGACAAACGATACATGTGATCTCACGGGTCAACCCTCTCAGAGTCCTCATGACCAAACCAGGGGAACTTAGCTCTCGACTCGCTACATGGGCAATATTGTTGTCCCCTTATCATATGATCTTTGTCCCACAAAAGGCAGTCAAAGGTCAAGCCCTGGCAGACTTCTTAGTAGCCCACCCAGGCTCGGAGTCCTCCAGAATATATGAAGAGATCCCAGATGAGGTCGCCGACTCGCATGCAACCTCTTACGATAACATATGGCGAATGTTCTTTGACGGTGCTTCAAGGACCGGACCTAAAGGCAATATAGTCGTCGGAGTCGGGGTAGTGCTGGTCTCCCCTTTCGGATTGGTGATCAACCGCGCCTATTCCCTCACAGAACCCTGCTCTAACAATGTGGCCGAGTATAACGCTCTGGTCATTGGCCTCCAACTTGCAAGAGAACTGGGGGTAGAATACCTTGAAGCATACGGCAATTCCCAACTAATCGTCAATCAGATCCGGGGTTCGTACGAAGTCCGTCACGAAGACATGATCCCTTATCACCAAATAGCGATCGATATCATCTCGTCATTTGAGGGGTTCTTCATCGAGCACGTCCCCAGACTCCGAAATATTGAAGCCGATGCCCTAGCTGGTCTTGCCGCTTCCCTAGCAGTTCTGAATTATGACCGCCAATCAGTGGAAGTGATAGGCCATAAACTGGTCTGTCCCAAAAACAATGTGCAATTCGTGGCAAGTTATTCTGCACAGACGATCAATGACGTCCCAGATTGGAGACAACCATTCATCGACTTTGTCGTCTACGACATCCTGCTCGAGAACTCAAAGGAAGCCACTTCCATCAGAAGGCGTTCTCTCAGATTCTTCTACGATACAGAGACGAAGATGCTGTATCGCCGCTCCTACGACGGATTATTACTTCGGTGTCTGTCAAACGTAGAAGCTAAAGAAGCAGTACGAGAAGCTCATGATGGTGTCTGCGGGGCCCACCAACCCGGCCCAAAACTACAAGATCGCCTTCGTCGAATGGGCTACTATTGGCCCACGATGGTGGCAGATGCGATAGACTATGCAAGAAAATACAAAGCCTGCCAAGTCCATGCGGACTTCACTCACCAACCATCCGAATTTCTACATCCGACAGTAGCGTCCTGGCCATTCGAAGCATGGGGAATGGATATCATTGGTCCAATCACCCCACCTTCCTCCCGAGGACATTGCTTCATACTTGCGATCACCGACTACTTCTCCAAGTGGGCAGAAGCTGTCCCACTCGCAGAAGTCAAGACTTCAAATGTGATCAGCTTCCTTAAGCATCACGTCATCTACCGCTTTGGACTGCCGCGAAGGATCATCCATGATAATGGTCCGCAGTTTGCAAGCCACGCATTCTATCGGTTTTGCGATAAACACCGTATTCAGAATATCGCTTCGACGCCGTACAGCCCGGCAGCAAACGGGTTAGCAGAGGCGTTCAACAAAACGATCATCAAACTACTCAAGAAGTTCGTCTCCTCCAACAAGCGCGACTGGAACGAGAAGCTCGATGAATGCTTATGGGCTTATCGTACCATAATTCGAACAGCTACCGGGAATACGCCATTCTCCCTAGTGTACGGGAGTGAGGCAGTTCTCCCATTAGAGACTCAAATACCCTCACTCCGCGTCGCTCTCACTTATCAATTGACAACGGATGACAACTACCGACGTCGACTACAAGAGTTAGAGGCCTTAGATGAAAAGCGCCTCCTAGCTCAGCAAAGGATCGAGCTATACCAAGCACGCATCTCAGGAGCCTTCAACAAGAAGGTCAAAATTAGAACATTCCAAGTGGGTGATCTTGTGCTGGCAGTCCGGAGGCCGATGGTCATGACTTACAAGACCGCCGGCAAGTTCCAGCCAAAGTGGGAAGGTCCATTTATCATCGAGGCCGTATTCTCCAATGGTGCTTACCGCCTCGCCAAGCAGAACGGAGACTTGCTCATGTTGCCCGTCAATGGCAAGTTCCTAAAGAAATACTATGTTTAAACAATATTCTCCAGATCCTCGAGTCACGTACCCGCTGGTACCACTGAACTCGTCTATAAATTTTCAGATTATTGAGTCATGTATCCGCTGATACCACTGAACTCACCCTCACAGTTTTCCAGATTCTCGAGTCACGTACCCGCTGGTACCACTGAACTCACTCTACAAAATTTCTAGATTATTGAGTCATGTATCTGCTGATACCACTGAACTCACCCTCGCAGATTTCCAGATTTCTGAGTCACGTACCCGCTGATACCGCTGAACTCACACTCTCCAGATTTCCGAGTTACATACCCGCTGGTACCGCTGAACTCACACTCTCCAGATTCCCGAGTCACGTACCCGCTGGTACCGCTGAGCTCGTACCCACAATATTCCAGATTTTCGAGTCATGTACCCGTGTGTACCGCTGAACTCATGCCCTTCTTCCACAAAGATATCCCAAATTTTCAAGTCATGTACCTGCTGGTACCTCTGAACTTACACTTTGATTCCAACATTCATGGATTGTCGAGTTATGTACCCATCGGTACCCCTAAACTTACATCCTGGTCACTCTTTTGAAAGAAAGTCATGTATAACCATACCGCTGAACTTTTTTCCTATAAGAGATCCTCCCTCGTGATCTAATACCTGCACTCCCAGTGCACAACAAAGGTAACAGGTCCACAAACTTCCAAGACGGCCATGTCCTTATTACCTCTGAGCCGTTCCACTTCCGCCAAAAACAAATCACCCCCTACGTAGAACTTCTATGTCCTCATTACCTCTGAGTCGTTCTATGTACCCTCCTTCATTGAGCCCACTCCTGTCATATCCCCATTACCTCTGAATGGGAAGGCTCCGTCGAAGAAACCTTCATACTTGCCATGTCCTTGTTACCTCTGAGCAAGTACGACGATCCCCTTTCGACCTATTATCTGTACCCACAATCGGAGTACGCCAAGGGTAATAGGTCCACAAATGTCCTCTGTTGACCATCAATATCCTCCGTCGAGTTCACTCCTGCCATGTTCTTATTACCTCTGAGTAGGAAGACTCTACGTTTAAAAAACCTTCTCACTTGCCATGTCCTCGTCGCCTCTGAGCAAGTATGTCGGTTCCCCTTCATCCTGTTATCCGTATCGTAAACCAAGGTACGCCAAGGATAATAGGCCCACAAATATCCTCAGCTAAATTTCTCAGCACAAATCTATCACCTCCTCAGGCCCCAGGAGCCCAGCTGCTCTACGGCATTCCCTTTTCTCAATACCAAAAGCACCCATGACCACTTCGCTATGGCTGCTTCAGGTACCCTGATCAAAACTTGTTACCTCTACCTAAAACCAAGGTACGCTATGGGTAATAGGTCCACAAATATATCCCCTATACGGGGGTAAACATCACCACAATATCACAGGCGCAGCAAGCAATACAAATGAAGGGTAGAATTGAAAGTACTCTTTATTTAAAGGAAGAAAAAAGCATTACATGTTTCGGGATCATGTCCCCTCCAGAAAGAAAGAAAACAGAAACAAAACAAGAAGAAAAAGTCGACTACATTTCTGCATTGCACAACTCCAAGAGACGATTTTTCACTAAGACAGTCCCCCGATCAAGCCTCTGCTTAGCTCGACGCTCGGCTTCTTGGGATAACTGCTCTGCATCATTCAGAAGAGTATATGCCTGCCAGTTGTCCTCCATCTTCTTGAGGGCAAGCTCTAGATTAGCAGAAGCCCTACTATACTTATCAGCCTCCTGGATAGCAGTCTCTTTCTCAAAATGAGCGGTCTCAAGCTCTGACTCTAGGAAAGCCAGTTTTCTCTGGAGTTCAATGATATGTTCCAGGGTATCGGCTACCCCGCGGGAAGCATCCGCTTTCCGAGTTGAGCAATCTTCAGTCCGACGGCTCCATTGGTCGTGCAATCGAGTCAGATCTCGGCGGTCCTTCAATATAGCCGGTTTAAGCGATTCCCGGACAGCCATCACCTTCTCCACCGCAGTAATGAGAAAGTTGCGCTCTTGATTTATGGCCGCAGGTAAATTAGTCTGTTGCAACAAGCAAAACTGAGCCACGAGACAATCAGCTTCTAATAGCTTCGACTCCAAAAGCGCAGCCAATTCCCTTTATCCAGGGAGTGTCTTAAGGATGACAATCTGGCCTCCGGCGCATCGACGGGCTAGAGTAAAGGGAGTCCCCCTTTCCACTGCTGCCTCGACCCCTTTCTTCAAATGACGGTAGAAGCTGGCAACCATATCCTGTAATGCGTCATCCAAGACCTCCGTAGAGGACGGCGTCAGAGGGAGAGTGGCAGACGGTACCGGAGGAGCAGCTTCAGAAGTTACTGCACCCGCCACCAAGGAAGCAAATTTCGTACGGAAAGATGCTTGGATGGCGCGCGGCTAACTCCTCTTCCGCCGCCCGAAGAGCCTGGATGCTCGGCAGGGAGGAAAGGTTGACCCCGAAACTACATTCGCAGAGGAGGACACAGGGGGCATCGCCTCTTATTCCGGTTGTATTACTACCCGGGACCCCGAGCTCGACCCAGACAAGGGCCCCTCGACACAAAGAGGCTCTGTCAGGCCCTTTCCGGTAGGGTACGATCTAGTAACATCAGTCACTGGCAACGAAGGGTTGAGATCTGAACATCCAAATCAACCATTAGTCGACACAATCTGAAAGAAAAAATGACAAGAACACATAGGCTTATTCACGAGCTATGGTTCGATTTGTATTACCAGGGGAAGAACGCGGAGACGACGGCTCGTTCACAGCCGGCGTAGTTTCCCCACCCATAGAGTCATCATGTGGGGGTTCGGACATCTCAGGGACGGGCGCAGTAAAGCCCCCATCCCCCTGGGTTGAGGTTCCAATACGATGGGAATCTTCGGTCGCAACTGGAAGCACCCCAGCAGCAATGATAGCGGTGCACACGCTACTGACTAAATGAGATAGGGCCGAGTCAGCCTCGGTAATCGGGTCCTGCGGGGCGAGCTCATCCGACGCCTATAAAGAGCAAAAGAAACAATAATTAGGCCATAACATAGAAGAAAAAAAAGGAGAAAACAGCTAAAGCCCAAATCACCTCAGGAACAACGTCCTCATCATCAATAAATAGCCGACGACGTCTTACCGCAGCGTGCTTCGTGGAATAAGGTCGGTCATCGACGCTGTTCACGCGCCCGCTTCGCCTACGCGAAGGGCCAGGTACCGCAGATGGTTGATCCTCCACCACCTCGTCAGACAAACTAGACGAGTGACCCACGGCCCTTTTCGCCTGTACGACAGGGGGGTGATTCCCAACCTCCTTGCCCGAAGAATGAGAGGAGTCATCAGTGTCTTGATCGTCATCCTCCTCATCCGCCCTAGTAGACTCTGAGTCCGGCACAGGAACCCTGTCCGCCCCCCTCTTTCTCTTCTTGGACCCTTCTGGCTTCTCAGCCAAACCGGTGCCAGTAATGAAGCTATTATTCATATCAAAACAAACAGGGGGTCTGCTCGCCGCAACTTGATAAAGGGCCGCTATATACAAGATATCACCCTCCACCGTGGCATCAGGGAGTGAAAAGCTGGCTCGGATATGGGTCGCATTATAATAATGCCAAGCCCGGACACCATCAAGCACACTGTCCTCGAAGCTCAAGCAAGCGCTAGGGCGATCCAGGAACAATTGGCTATACCCGAATTGACAGAAAAATCTACTGGACAGATAAGGCTCTAGGTATACTCTATTCCGGTAGCGATACACCAAGTGCGCGGGACGGATGTTGCGTAACCAAAGAAGCATCTTCTCGGATAAAAGTTGTGGGGGATCCACGCCGTCAACATATACCCTCCTCACTTCGCCGGGGGTGAACTCAGGGAGAGATACGAAGAATTCGGGCCCATCAATTCTTGCCAACGCCCTCCGGCAGGTCGGCATGGTATCATGTTCCCAAGGCTGATGACGATACCGGAAAATAAAGGCGTCATCAACAGAAACATTTTTATCAGGTCCCGGCCTCATCAACGACCGATAGTGCATCAATAACCACCCCATAAGGTAGTGGTATAGTAGTTCTATCCGTTTAAAATCCATTGACATATTGCGAGCAATGACTTTGGATGAAAAGGCGCGAAGGCCGTGGTGTATGCTACACACCATGGCCGGGAGGAGCGCCAGTCTTACCTTGAAGACCAATTTTACAGCAGAAATAATGAAATGGCGGCTGATCCTTTCTATAGAACCCGCGCCGCCCGAGACTACACAGTTGCGTAGCCACACCATCAAGAACCCAGCTAAGATCGCCTTATCAGACATCTCCCGGGTACCATAGTGGAAATAACTGAGGGAGTCAGTGCTACTCCCAAACCGGTCACGGGTAGACTTCGACTTCTTGACCTTCGACTTCATATCCTCCACCTCCTCCGGGGTTCGAGGAGTTCGAGACAAAACTTGACCGAAAGGACGCAACTTGAAAAGATACAAAATGCAGGCCTTGGTATAAGGAGCGTTCCCTTCTGAACTATTTACTTTCTTGATAGCCATCTGATGGCAAGCGCTGTGATGACACAACAGTTCTTGGTACATGGCAACGAAACCAGGAAACCGTTGGTCCAGTGCTTCGAGTTCTTCGTTCGTCGGTGTATACACTTCAAAAGCTTCACCTCCCTACGACAATCTAGACACAGTGTTCATTTCATAAAGAGCAAGTCCCAGCTCTCCTCCGGGGGCAAAGAAAGTCCCTGTACGCCGATTATACAGCTCCAATAGAGCCATAAACAAGGGCTTGTTAATGGCCAACCCGTAGCAGGTACCCCTGATGGCATAGTAGAGATCAATTTCCTGGAGGAAGTCCCCGTACGTCCTTAAAATCCATGAGGTAAGATTAGTCCATGTGGGGATGGGGTTGATCCAATTCAGCAGCGACAACCTGCCTATGGGATAAGACCCCTTGTGAGCGAGCTGATTCAGAAAAGTATCAGCTAGGGTGAAGGTAAAATTAGGGTCAGTTGTGTTTACAAAAGTGCCCGGGAGCAGCCCCATCACAGTCCGACTTATGGATTCCTTGCCCGCACATACTAAACCCGTGCGTCTGTTGTAGTGAATTTTGCTTACAAACATTCCCTGTTGGGTGGGAGTCAGGGAACCTACCATAGTCCTGCCCCGCGGTACCATGTTAAACCATGATAGTGGATAATGCCGCTCCATCTCAGGGATATGAATCTCTACCCCGTCTACAGAAAAATCCCAGTGCTCTGAGACGTCCAGCAATCGGGAGTTTTTTATGGAAAAGGCGTCCCCAAATAGAAAAGCCGGTTTCAGAAATTCTCCATCCAACTTCTCCGAATTCATCATTGAACAAAGAAAGCAAAAAGGTTGTTTATTAATAGCAGCCACTCTCTCCTTAGGCTCGTTAGTGGGAAGCTGATCCTCTATACGACGGATTAACTCGTCAACCTGCACGTTTGCGGCATGCTGAGCTGAACCCACAAGGAGCTCTCCTGCTGGGTTGGTTGGGAGGTTCACTGAAAGAAAAAAAAAGAAGAGAGAAAGAAGAAACATGATTAAAAGATTGCTAAAACAAAAAATTACTGAACAAAGAAGCTCTCGCCAGCCTATGCGGTTCAGGTCAATAATGTCGTATGCGGCTCCAGTCCAGTTGGGACTCAAGAAATACAGTGTCGAGGAAGCCTATGCGGTTCATGTCAATACAGTCTCATGCGGCTCAAATCAGATGGGAGTTCCATATGACTCTAGCTCGATAGCTTATGCGGATTGGACGAATACACACAGTTCTAACAGGAGAACTCATGCGGCGCAAAATGCTATGCGGTTTAGCCTACTAAAAAACATAGGCGGCTCCGTTCAGAGGAGATTTTATGTGTTTTAAATCCTTCTTCTGCGGTTCAAACATGGGGCATTGTTTATACGGTTCGGGCATGAAAAAGTCATGCGGCCCGTACAGCATATGCGGCTCGGCCATCAACTTGGGAGGAGGCTTGTGCATAAATATGCAACAGAGCCATGGGTACTCAAGATCCAAATGCAACCCTTACCCTTGAAGGCCGGACGAGCGTCAGAGGACATTTCGGGCGCTTCACGCTCGACGGCGGACGAGGACGTCACCCTCTTGCCCTTCGCGGCGGCAAAAATAACTTTAGAAGACTTAGGAGCCATTGCTTCGATGAGAAGACAAGGAAGATCAGAAAGAGAAGACAAGAAAAAAGAGTGAACGAAAGAGATGGTAAAGAAGTCCCTCCGGCTAAAGTCACCCTTATTTATAAACAAAGACGGAGCGTTTCGATCCCCGTAAACCGACTCTTCGGTTATCAAAAGAAGCCGCCGAAAATGAACGCCAAGCTCCTCGGATCCCGCACCAAAAAGCGGCCTTTAAAAAATCAACAACATTTAAGTGCTAAAGATTGCCGTACGTGGCAAATAATGATGTGGCAAGAAGCTATGTGGCTGAACAGTCTCCTGCGGCTAAGTCACTTATGCGGCTGAATAATTCATGCGGCCGAGACTTCTATGCAGTCAAAATTCCATATGCGGCTAGAGAAAACCGGCCATGCTTCTTCTTCAAAGTATTTCAATTTTACAAATTAAAAACTTTGAAGGGGTCCTGTAGAAGCATGGAAAATACTAAAGGAAATGATTCATGCGGCCAGGAAAGATCCATGCGGCTCAGAGAACTCATGCGGCTCAGGAAATCATGCGACATAAGGAGCTATACGGCCAAAGGCATTCCATGCGGCTCAGAGGACACGTGGCCTGATAGTGCTCCCCTCCGAACCATGCTACATTAATTGCTATGATGGCTGACCCCTCTGAAAAGTTGACAGCCCTGACACAAAGGCAGGTAATTATGACTATGTCATAATGATGAATCTCTAGGGAAGAGGAAAGAAATCTCTGACACAAATCCCCTGAGAGCCACAAAAATGCCACGTGGCCTTGCCACGTGGGCATTCGTATGCGGCTCGCTTCTCATGCGGCTCAGAATAAATTCTATGCGGCTCAGACCATAGAAGCCTCGTGCGGCTCAAGCAAAGGACTTCCCATGCGGCTCAGAGTGAATCCATCCTATGCGACTCAGGTCATGAAAGCCTCATGCGGCTCGACCGAGGACTTCTCATGCGGTTCAAGAGGATCATGTCTATGCGGCCCAGGCGGATATATACCTATGTGGCCCACAAGGATTACTCCTCTGTGGTTAGAGGACTCAAGTGAGGGCCACTGCCCACGCAGCCCTGACACGTAGGCTTAACCATATGCGGCTCACATTCATATGCGGCTCACATTCATATGTGGCTCACTAGTCATGCGGTCCAGATTCCCCCAGCAGCTCCTAGGACACGTGTCCTAAACCGATTAATTCCTCAGATTTGCTGCCATTAAAGATTGGGTCAGATCCCAATAAATCTGGGACACATGGCAGAAGAATAGATCTGATTTATTCGTAGACATCAGAAGATCAGTATAAGGAAGATTTATTCCAATCAGCATTAATTGCTCATGGGATTTGGTGTAATCTACACCTAATGGCCCAGATTCATCATAATCAAAACGAATGGCCAAGATGGACCAATCCCCAAGCCGCCGCCATCTCTAAAAGATAATCATTGGCAACCCTAATGATCACATTCCACTATTATAAATAGCAAGGTGCCATTCCCTTGAAAAAGATATACAATTTCAGAGAGAAAAATACGTATATACAGAGAAACTCCCCAATAGTCAGAGAAAAGAATACACAGAGAGAGAGAGAAGCCAGAAGAGCAACAGAGGAGCAGGAAGAGCATTTCTTCGTCAACGCCAACCATCTTTTCACAAGGAGCCAAGGCTGCATACCGATCGTCCAAGGAGTAAGGCAGGGCTGCCGTCGCCTTCCCGAGCCTCTACCGTCACCCCCCAGAATCTAAAATAAACAATTGTACTTAGACTGCTGTACCTAGGTTTTCGTCCCTAGGCTTTCTTTGTACAAGCAAGTTTGTAACGTGAAGTAAAATTTCGGTCCTTCGATAATTGTTCTGTTCTTTTATATTTCATGGCAAACAGAGACGTGCTGCCAACTCTGTCAGTTCAGTATTTAATGTTTTTTGACATTCGATGGACAGCTGAGTGGGCGCATCGGTTGACGTTCCACTAGGCATGGGGACGCATGGGGGCGCATCTCCTGTGATGCACTTGGTGCTGAAGGGCGCGTCTGTGTGATGCACTGTCTGGCCAGCGCATCCACTTCATGGCACGTCTTTAATGGTACGACTGTTACGATCTTCGAGTGCTTTAAATAGCTGTTTTGACTTAGTTGAATTCGAAGCATCTGGTTCATCCATTTAATGCAAATTCATTGTACGGAATTCGGAGAGCCATCCACTTGGCGTATGGGTTTAATTTGCCCGGCCTATAAATAGTGGCATGGAGAGAGTTTGCTTCTCATTCTCCCACGTTCTTCCGACATGAACTTATTTACTCGGGTGCATTCTGTTGATGAGATGCTCCCGAGGGTGAAGATGCGACGCAATGTCTTCATTGATGCACTTGAAGGTGACTATTACGTCCAAAAATCGGAGTCGAGGGCTTCTGAGGCAGGCAGAAGGTGCCTGTTGTATCCAAAGATAGGGATGCACGAGCCTCGTCTCCGTCATGTGGGAAGAGCCGCAGATCGGAATTGCGGTGCTGCGGCTTTGGGGGCTCTTTCTTCCTTTAAAATGGGTGTCGCCCATTCTGGTTGTGTTGAAAGCTTCTCTTTTAGCCGCGGTTTTGATTACGGTCTTCCTTCGCCTTTGGAGGCTCTTTCGAAGCCTTCCCTGGCCACAGGTCAGCTTGCGGTACTCTTCTCTTCCTCGGTTTTGGGTAGCTCATCCTCCAGCTAGAGGGTTGATTGCCACCCTCGTTCTGCTCAATAAATGCTTCATTAGTCGAAGCATTTAGACGGCAGTAAGCCTGGCTGGAAGAGCGGCATATAACTGGGCTGCTGAAGGGATGTACATAACTGAGCTGCCGAAGGGATGCACATAACTGAGGATGCACATGACTGAGCTGCTGAAAAGGATGCGCCTTGCTGAGGGCGTATGATGGGATACGCCTGACTAAGGACGCATAGTAGGATGCGTCTGACTGAGGGCGCATGGTGGGATGCGCCTGACTGAGGGCGCATGGTGATCGCTGTGCCTGGCTGTAGACTTAGGATCTTTTCTTTTTGTAGAAGTTCTCCTTTGCACAACCTTTTCTAGACATATAATAGACTTTTATATGTAATAAAAAGTCCTTTTTCAATGTCTATATTTGTTGTCTTTGCTGTGTGAAGTATTTTGTTCGAGCTCTAGGGCGCATGTAGGGTTTGTTGCATAGGATTTCTGGTCCTGAAATTCCATGCTTCTACAAGACCCCCTTCAAAGTTTTCAAAACTTTTGGACAAGTTTTGGAATACTTTGAATAAGAAGCATGGTGGTTGGGGCGCATGACTGCCGAGGCGCATAGATACTCCGCGCATCAGTGACGGGGCGCATGCTCTGCCCAGTTAATGCAAATAATAACGCCTCGATAACCAAGAAAGATAAATGATGATCTTTTTGGTTTTATTTGCGGTTATCTCTTCACAGAACCCGAGGCGATGGCTGAGGTCACACTTCATCGGTTCACGCGTGCGACCATGCCTATAAATAGGCGAGAGATGGAGGGAGAGTTCTTCCTCTCCTTGGCTTTGGTTTTTTAGAGTTCTTCTCCACAAAAACCCTAGCTTTCTTCTCTCAAGGAATGGTTCCCAAGACTCCTCGTGGCGGTGTTAGCAAGGGAAGAGGTAAAGGGAAAGAACCCGTAGAGGCTGTTGTGGCTGATGTTCCTCGTCCACCTGTTGAAGTGCGGCCATCGGTGGTTGGTGAGTTTCATCATCCCGTTCTTGTATCATATATACACCGACGTGCATGAACCTTGAGTCTTGATGATGTGCTGAGGTTTGCCGACACGCATGGGTTTAAACCCTGATGATGCACCGAGGCTCTACTGCTGGCGCACATGGGTTTAAACCCTGGAGATGCACCGAAGCTCTACCGCTGATGCACATGGGTTTAAGCCCTGAAGATGCGCCGAAGCTCTACCGCTGACGCGCATGGGTTTAAGCCCTGAAGATGTGCCGAAGCTCTTTTTCTAGATGTGTATGAGCCTGATGCACTCTTGATGATAAACGAGGCTTAGATTTTTTTGTTGTGTAACATCACTGAATCTTTACCTTCTTTGTTTGAACACCAGTGTCGATGACTGTCCCCCTCCTGAATGAGGTGCTTCTCGATGCTGCCCTCTGTCAGATGGGAGTAGATTACGATAAGGAGGTGATAAACCCTGCTCAATCTGCTATCATGCTGGATCAACCACCCGAAAGAATGACTCAAATCGGGGAACAACCGTACGGGTTCCTCAAACGGATGATGGAGCGTGGTGTTTTGAGGTCTGCTACATCTGATAAAGTGACCTTCTTGAAGCCTGTGTTCCTGTTTGGGGACCGCCTTACCTCTACTGAAGTAAAGGTGTTGAAGGTCAAGTAAGACTGGTTCTTTACGGCAAGGGGAGTGCACATGGCCGTTAAGCCAATGGCCTCTGGCGGCTTTCTGTCGACTTGCTTCCAAAAGGAGGATGTCTTAGGATCTAACCCCCTCCTAGAAAGGAGCGGTAGCAGGTATCCTCAAGATCGACTCTACCTCTGATCAAAGGGATACTTTGGCTGCTATGCGAGCTGGGCCTTCTTTTACCTGGCGGACTCTACGCCCTGGGAGCATTTATAGTGACATTCCCGTCAATACATTTGCCTTTGGCGCTTCGACTTTTGCCAATCGCATGTTGTTGATGGAGCGATCGTACCCGAAAGATGAATTTCGGATAGAGGATTGGTGTCATTACGTTGCCAAATGGGACAAGCTGACACTCTGGATGTTGTCACGGTTTCAAACCGAAATCCAAGAGATGGGGCTGAATGCCGCGATCCGTGCTACTCAGGCAGGTGTTGGCATCAACCGGCATATGTTTCTCGCGCTCCTGGAGATGTTTGATACCCATACCGGGACCTTCTTTACTCCGGTGGGGGAGCTAGGCCTTGCACTTCATGAAATATACGAGGTATCAAGGATCCCTTGGGGATCAGAACCCTATGAGGAGTACTTCCCGACCAACGAGGAGTTCCAAGTCCAGGAGGAGAAAGCTGAAGAAATGATGGCCGTCTTCAAGGAAGTGGCGAGTCATCATTACTATATACGGAAGAGGGATAAGAGCGGATCGTAACCTCATGTGACCGCCTGAAGGGATTACATCTTTAGGCAAGACAAGCAGGATCCTTCTCAATTTACCACTCTGCCAGCGCTTTCCCATAGCGAAGTGCTTTCCGAAATGAGCAGGTTAGGTGAGAAGAATCCTTAGGAAAACGAGGATCGGGAGTCGGATGAACGCTCCTATAGCTGTTTTTGGCACCTTACTCATCGGATGTCGTCGAAAGCAGTATTAGCTGCATATCTGATGGTTTGGCTTCAGGATTACGTTTTCTCGGGCGGGTCAGGCTCCGTGGAGAGGGTGACCCGGAACTTAATCCTGCCAGCAGTGAAGTTGGTTTTCGGCCGGCGTCTGGCCCTTCTTCCTGCGATGGTGTGTAACTTGCTACGAGGTTTACGGGAGTTTGCGGGAAATGTGGTTCATGATCGCGGTAGGAATGAAAACTTCCCACGTGCCGAACTGCCATTTCACATCCAAATGTAATGAGTTCGGGTTCGGAAGAAGACCATAGGGCCGAAGATGCATTCCTTCGCCGTTTCCACCAGAGGAGCTGGTTGCATTCTGGCGTCCCTGTTTGCAGGAAGGTTTTATCCCGCCTTCAGGGGTAGGAGATCACCAAAGTAGGACCAATCTTCTCGAGTTTTGAGTCCGATGAAGATTTGATGGATTCGGGTGAAGACGCCACCACTCTGCCTTCATGGGGATTCTGCTGGTTGTAAAGTATTCGGCCATCCCATCTAGTGTATCAGAACAGGAACCAGTGCTACCTGGAATCGTATTTACCGAGCTATTTTTTGCGGCAATTCGGCTATGCTCAATTGATGTTGGATAATCCCAGTATCACCCTGGGGTATGCTGGGAGCTTGCTGGACGGTGCACGAGCTTGGCATTACTATAATGCCGGATGTACTGGAGCTCGCTTTACGCTGCCTGCCCAGAATCTGCGGCCGCCCATTCTTTACTCGGCCGCCAAGTTTTACTGCGTTATGGCTGCCGTGCCTCCCGGATATGATAGGGAGATAAGTCTTATCGCAGGCACCCCATTAGCGATGACTGGAAACACATCGGCGAGGGTTCGATCGTACCGTCCGCCAGAGGTGGGTCATCAATGTGCCTCTGCCGCATCCCCAGGGGGTCAGGCCGACCCTTCGGTTGATCAACCGAAATGACGTGCAGATACAGAGGCTGGATCTTCTGCGTCGAAGAGGCAGAAGAAGGCATCGTCACCGACGGTGTCATCGGACTCAGCATCTGCAGAGGTAAGGATGTCCTACCTAGTCTGGTTTAGGTTCAACATCATGTAACCAATGCTTCCTTTTTATAGGAGCCACTAAAAAGGAGGCCCCGTACTCCAAAATCTGGTGGAAGCAGGCCAAAGAAGATGGCTGGCTCGTCTGAAGTGCGCATCCCGCCGATTATGATGTCTCCCATGGAGGAGAACCCGGATGATGTTGTTGTCGTGGAGATTCTAGCATCCCCAGATTATGTCAGAAGGGAAGCTGAGGATGCAGCAGCTTCCAAGATGATGAAGGCCGCAGTGGGGGCCTTGGATGCCGAGGGTCTAGCAGACACGGGGCTTCCTGGTGATGAAGTGGGGTCGAGTTCGTCGTCTTCGGATGACGTCGCTCCAGAGTTGCAAGAGTCTGTTGCGGGGGCGACAGATGTGGTTGGAACAGAAGAGAGGGTTGATTCCCCTCCTTGTCATGATGAAGGGAGGTCGGCTGTATCAGTGCAGAGCCCTACCCCAGACTCAGCAGCAAAAGCTGAGGTGGCTACCGATCAGGAGGTAGCGACAGATCCTGTCCCTGTAGAGGGATTTGATAAGGAAAGTGAGACTCGGCTGCCGGTCTTGACTTCAGGGGTGAGTCAGGTGACAAGTGTTGATCTTCCCGTTCTGTCAGGGGAGGTACTGGCTGCTGATAGCACGTTGGGGGCTGATAAGGTGGCCACTGACGTCGGGGGTTCTTCCGAGTTTGGAAAGGATAAGGGTTTGATGGAACCCTCTGTTGCCCCTTCCACTTTGGGTACTATCTCGACGCCTGCCTCGGCTTCTTCGATTCCTTTGGCTCCTCGGGCTAGTAGTCAAGCCCCTGTTGATAAAGAGCCTGTTGATATCGAGGGTCCAGCCTCGCGAATTGAGGCAGGCGGGCCTTCTTACGGTCCGTCTGCTAAAGCAGCTCCTCCAACTCCTGCTATGACGCCGTAGGTGCTGGCGGATGCAGATGAATATGTGAAATTCATCGTCAAGGCAGTGTATAAAATGCTGCAGAGGGGCGTATCGGCCGTGATGGACGCCAATGGGAGTTTTACGACGGCAAGAACTCTGGCAATGCCTCATATCAACCTGATCCGTCTTCTTCAGGGCCATGATCATATGGCCGACATTCTAGAAGCCTCAGTGGTTGAGTTGGACCAGCGGTTTTCTGAATTACAGCGCATTCGACGAAACGACCTCTCCGTCCTGATAGATACGGAGAAGGAGAAGCTGATCGCCGAGACTGAGTCTTCTTACCAGGCCACTGTGAGTGTCTGGGAACGCGAAGTGGCTGAGACTGAAGCTGCAGTGGAGCGATTGTCTCAGTCTACACGGGAGACGGTGGAGGCACGAGCTGTGTTGGATACTAGTATTATGGAGATTGATTCCCAGATCCACCGCCTTGAGGACCAAAGGGCCCGACTTCTATTAGATGCCGAACGTGTCCTGGCTGAACACGTAGCATTCAAGAAGGAGGAGGCAGCTTTCACCCACCGGGCTCTTACTTTGTCTCAGCAGCGGCAGCAGCTGGATGAGAAACATGAGAATGATACCTCTCCTGAGGCTATTGAAGCGATGCGTCAAGAAGCTGAACGTCGGTTTTGGCGACTGTAGAGACTCGAGCGGTAGACTTAAGGCGTCGGATTGAAGAACTTTAAGCCAATCCTGGGGATGTTTAGGGTTGTAGTCTCTTCTTTTTATGTATTTGCAACTCTTGCTGGGGATGGTGTAGTCCTTTACTCTCCTTTTTAGAAAATAAAGAAGTACACAATTCTCTGTGATGTGTTCATTTTTGCTTTGTCATGAACTTTGATGATTTGTGTGGACCTATTATCTTTTGCGCACCTTAGTTTCTAGGTACAGATAATAAGTTGGAGAGAATCGACATGTTTGCTCAGAGGTAATATGGACGTGGCAAATATGGGATTCAAAATGATAGAATCTTCCCACTCAGAGGTGTTATGGACGTGGTAGGAATGACTCTAGAGGATACGCGAAACTACTCAGAGGTAATGTGGACGTGGAAGTTCTGCGATTAATGTACGGCAACGCAGGGGTTGTCTGTACGGGATGTTTACTCAGAGGTAATGTGGACGTGGTAAACATGATGGGTAGCGTAGTCTTATGGGATGTAAGATTCTGCTTTGTAGGGTATAGGAGGACAACTCAGAGGTGGTGTGGACGTGGTTGTCCTTCTACTAGAGGATGCTACGGAACAGCTGGGTTCCGAAAGTGTATAATTTTGTGGAAGGGAATTGTCTGTGAGCCCTGATGATTGGGTCCACAGATCCCCTGGTGGAAGCACATGTCTGTAAGATGTCAAGAGTAGTACTTCTTCAGGAACTTGCCGTTGATGGGCATCATGAACAAGTCCCCATTGGATTTGGCGATACGGTAAGCACCGTTTGAGTATACTGTCTCGATGATGAAAGGTCCTTCCCACTTGGGCTCGAACTTTCCTGGTGTCTTGTGAGTCAACACCATCGGCCTCCTGACTGCCAGAACCAGGTTGCCTACTTGGAAAGTCCTCTGCTTAACCTTCTTGTTGAAAGCCTGTGATATACGGGCTTGGTAAAGTTCGATGCATTATTGAGCTTGGAGACGCTTTTCGTCTAGTGCCTCCAGTTCCCGCAGACGACGACGTTGATTGTCCTCTTCTGTGAGTTGGTTTGTGATCGCTACACGGAGAGGGGGTATCTGGATCTCGAGAGATAGTACCGCTTCACTCCCGTTGACCAGGAAGAATGGTGTATTGCCCGTCGGGGTCCGTACCGTTGTGCGGTAGGCCCAAAGGCATTCGCCGAGCTTTTCGTCCCAGTCGCGTTTGTTGAATGATACGACCTTTTTGAGTAGCCTGACGATAGTCTTGTTGAACGCCTTGGCCAATCCGTTTGCTGCCGGATTGTAGGCGGTTGATGCCACATTTTGAATGCGATTCTTGTCACAGAATCTGTTGAAAACATGGCTGATGAACTGAGGACCATTATCGTGGATGATCCTTCGGGGTACTCCGAAATGGTAGATGACGTGGTGCTTGATGAAGCTGATTACCCTGGAGCTTTTCACTTCTGCCAGTTGTCACGCCCCGATCCGGGAAATCGCTCGTCCTCGCTAGATTTTACCCGAATTATCGTCCTCGCTGGGGCGTGATGCCGCACGAGCTTGGAGTTGCGCTCGTGCAAGGCAAGATAACAGGTTCACATAGAACTATCTCAATTTCATAACATAAGCAGCGGAAGGAAAACATAGTATACAACAAGAATCTCTTTTATTCATATTGAACTGAAGGTTACAAAGGCTCTGAATAGCCCAACATATATGCCAATTGGCTACAACGCTCATGATCTCTCTAGCTCACAAAGGATTACACGGTTCCATATATTATGCCTCTTTATAGCCACCAAGTAGTCTTTGGCCGAACATCTCTATGTCGCAAGTCCGAACGCATATGCGGAAGCTTCTCTTGAACGCCAAGGACTCCATGCCTCGGCACGTCCAAGCCAAGCTCCGCCCCGAGCCGATCATAACCTGAACTTGCACATAAACTAGTGGGGGTTTAGTGCTTTTGTCCTCGCTTCGCACTGATCAAGACCCGCTCGCACCCAAACCAAACACTAAATCATTTAGTGGAACATGCATCTTAATTTGTGATCTTTCTATTTAGCCTTAGGATCGATTTCATGGCAATACTTAAACATAGCACGTTATCATAAATGTGTCCCACATCCCGTGTTCCTGCAGCAGATACAGTTAGGCATAATAGGAACATAAACATAGTGATCGTGCACATTCCGTCCCATATTCCTTAGCCTGCAGTGGTTAGAACTTAACATAAGCAAACATACGATTCGTTCAACCGACCAATCATAAACGTAAACATATGCATAATGGGTGGCAGGCCCTGCGCCTGCACCCAGCTCTCATCTCAGCCCACCGGCCCTATCTATATGAAGGTCACGGTATTTCGCACCGTAATGGACTTGGCATCTCATATGTGTAAGCCTACAATCGCTTCGATACGGGTTGCTAGCCCAGTATCCGAAGGATCCCAAACTTACGGATATTATAGCTTATCACAGCACTGGACGGTCGCAATCCGTCCGAATGTTGTGCACCATAAATACCACACATAATTCCCTCCTAGGCCGAACGGTCCCGGCACCCCGGCATAACCGTTCGAGGGAAGCCGCACCCGTGCACGGGCCATCCGAGTCCATTGACCATGCAATACGTTCCATATCATACAATCCATAGCATACCAACCGATCTCATATTCCATAAACATAGTCTCGCACATAAACGGTTCCCCGTGCCATAAACGGTTTTCCGTGCCATAAACATAATCTACCATTCATATGGGGAGCTCCGTCGGCGTTATGCCCCAACACATCCATATTGATGCACGACGCCCAACGACTTAGTCGTCTCGTACTCGTATTCAATGCGTCTCGTTCATAATGTTATTCGCATAGCCTACCTCCGTATTTACTCAGTCGTTTAGTAGCTTAAGTGCACAAAGGCACGCTCAGCACCATAATCAATGTTCTACGCCTAGAGTTCAATGTTCTCGGAGCCGTGCACCTGATGCACATCTCAATGTTGTCTTTCAATGTTCTACCATCATGCCCTATCGCGACTCGTACACTTGATGCACGTCGCTTCAATTGTTCGATTGTTCATTGTTCTACCTTAGTGTTCAACGCATACTTAGACACTTACTCGCCGAGCCACGCTCGCTAACTCATAACATATTACGCATACCATAACACATTTTATTAGACGTGAAGGAATAGGAAGAGAGAGTCAAGAACCCGCCCACCTTAAGCCGATATGCCTTGCCGTTTTGCCGATTGAAGCGTCTCGCTTCCATGACTCGATCGCATAGCTAACTCCCGGACTTATCCATTCCTTTGAACTACTCGGTTGATTTGGCCTATCGCGCCCATACCACGTTCCGTCATCCAGCATAAAGGCATAGCCTGCACACCAGATCAACTAACATCAGCACCTGCTCAAACGGAACTTATCCTTTGCATCGATTCGATTCATAGATTCCAACCGACTCAAAGCTTACCTTTGGCCAACGTAACACTTGCATCGATTCATATCGATACCTCATCGGGTCAACGCAACTCTTCGAGTCAACGACTCATCGTAATGCACCGATGCGGAGCGGGGCATTACACCAGTAGAATTGCTTCTGCCCTTTTGGAGAAGTAGTCGGTGATGGCTAGGATAAAGCAGTGTCCTTTCGATAAAGGAGGGGTGATTGGTCCCACAATGTCCATGCCCCAAGCTTCGAAGGGCCAGGAGGCGACTGTAGGATGTAGTGGTTCTGACGGTGTATGAATGAAGTCTGCGTGAAGCTTGCACGCATGGCACTTCTTAGCATATTCAACAGCGTCAGCGGCCATGGTTGGACAGAAGTAGCCCATGCGTCGCAGTCGATCCTGCAACTTAGGGCCAGGTTGATGGGCCCCACAGGTTCCATCGTGAGCTTCTCGAAGGGCTTCGGCTGCTTCTTCGTTGGACAAACATCGGAGGAGAAGTCCGTCGTAGGAGCGTCGGTACAGCATTTTAGTAGCCGTATCGTAGTAGAATCGAAGTGAGCGCCTCCTGACTGAGACGGCTTCTTTCGGGTCCTGTGTCACGACCCGCACCCACTGTGAGGGTACGAGAGCGTAACAACACCCAGCCTACGCCGCAGTGTCGGCGGTAGAACGCTGTTCTAGGTCATGAACTATAACTAACATAATATGAATGCTCTCCATAAGGAGGCCAACACAGAGGTACAACTCAATCACAATCTAGAGATAGAATATGGCACGATAAAATAGATAAGAGAATCCTCAACCGAGGTACAATAGAAATGAATTACAAGTCTCAACATCTCTACAATATACAAACTCTGAATCAAGAACAACAACTAAACATAAAAGGAAAACGGTATAAACTATCTATACTAAGCAAGGTATCGTCCTCAGCAGCTGCCTGAACCTCCCCTGGGGTCCAGGTCGCGAGCGTCAACTAGGAAAACTCCAAGTAAGGGTGTAGGGTGCCTCATCACCCTCTGTAAAATTTTCAACAGGTCCAGTCAGGACGGGAGCGAGCACAAAACATCTCACGCAGTTCATATCATGTTAGGAAATATAAAGCATGCAATAGAGTAAGGTACATGAAACGCTGAAAGTAAGAAGTATACGAAAAACAGTAGAGATTTGATAACAGGAAATATCTAAATATGATAAATAAGAACTGTAAGCCTACTATGATTTAGAGTACAATATGGTTATGTAAACGGTCTAGGAAAATGCAATGGTAACTCCATTGTACGTGGGTGTACAATAGACATATACAATAGTTATACATTACTGTACAATAGGATTTGATTACATAACCAATTCTACTCCCCCTCCCCAAACCAATACACAATGATCTACTCCGGTTACGTTATCTTGCACAATAGTGTATAATGTTATACAATAGATGTACAATATTATATAATAGATGTATAATGTTATATAATGGATGTACAATGTTATACAATGGATGTACAATGTTATACAATGAATGTACAATATTATACAATAGATGTACAATATTATACAATAGTTGTACAATGGTCTATCCCTGGGACTCATGTGATACTGAGAGTACAATATGTACAAGGAGTATACAAGGATATGGGTATTCAATAAATATAATATGTAAGTGAAACGCACATCACAATATGCATTTAGTGAATACAAGGAGATAACATCTCAGAAGAAGATCCGTATAGTACCAATCCGTAATAATGATCGTGTCAGCATCAAGTACAGTAATCTAGAACAAGAATATAAATCCAGACAAGTATGAAACGGTCAGAGAATGTACTCGCCTCGTATCTGAATGTCTGAAGTAAATGTACTGTCCGAGATGAGGTACCTGACTCCTAGTTAGAGCAACACAAGTCAAGATGTACACAGGGAATGATAAATATAATCTACAATGCATCTGCATGCTATTTAGGTCAAACTAGACTAAAGTTAATACTTGGTCAACTCCAGTCAACTAGACTAGTCAAACTAGGTCAACTAGGTCAAATCCTAGCCCAACAAATCTAATAAGTCACATTTGGCCTAACCAAGCCTAGTCTAGCAATCACACACCAATCACAAGACTATACAAGCCAAACACAAGCCATCACATTCAATATTATACATAAGAGAAAGGAAGCTAACATGTAAAGCTATGCGTGTGTGTGAACATGGAGGTGTACATGAAAAGAGAATTC
Source organism: Iris pallida (assembly GCA_029216955.1). Lineage (NCBI taxonomy): Eukaryota > Viridiplantae > Streptophyta > Magnoliopsida > Asparagales > Iridaceae > Iris > Iris pallida. The sequence continues at coordinate 1,968,486 of JANAVB010036017.1, read as the reverse complement.
AACACTAGGCCCTATATCACATATATGTATATATAACTATAGGAAAACTCTATTTACCATATTAACACATTTAGCCATGTATAGTGTATATATATATATATATATATATATATATATATAGAGAGAGAGAGAGAGAGAGAGAGAGAGAGAAGAGCATGTGTATGTGTTCATGGGTGTGTGTGTGTGATGAAAGTGCACAAGAACATGTGTGTATTATCATGGAATGAGTGTTAGGCAATGTGTGAGTGAGAGTGTCAATGAGTGAGGGTGTGAGGGTTATATAGTGTAGTGTGTATTGTGTATGGAGTGATAGTGAGGCATGACAGTTGTGTAGCAAAGTGTCAATAGGAAGTTAACATTCACATATATGAGTTCTCATGTATCTCTTATTTAGTGAAACAAAACTAAATTCCAGTTTTATTCCTAACAAGGCTACATATATTACATCTATTATTATATTACATTCATGCTTGCATTCATTCATCATTCATTTATTCTCTTGCACCACTATATGCACCATACATTACATACTATGGAACCTACATATTCATTACAAGCCATACTTATACATGCTTACATTAGATAGGATACTTACACCTCATACATCATTTATTTAAACATTTACTCATGCTTGCATTCTCTATTTAATTACATAATGTATATACATTAACATGGGTTAAAATCAAATCGAACATTATATTACACACAAGGGTGCACAAAATACATATGCCGAATAGTAACTCCTACTAATAATCAATACTATACCATCTCAGCATGAATTAAAATCTAGGATTAAAGTATGTTATAGATCTATGTGTTAGCTTTCCGAAACTTCAAACGGATCACGTTTTCGTTTTCGGAAACTCCCGGAATCGCGAAAACATCGAGAACGCGTTTGTCTTTCGTACAGCTGACACTCAAATAATTCTCCAGAAAGTTACAGAAAGAATTAGGCCTATTAATACATGTTTTTGGAAAGCTAACTTCAATACGCTTCTTTTAAAAAAACGGGAGATTAAACCGAGCTTTGAGCTAGAAGTTATGACATTTCTAAGTTAGGGCTGAAATTAAAAACGTGGATAAAAATCATGACGGATTTGGGTAGTTTGAGACAAAAGAACACAAGTATATAACATAATATATCAAGAACTCACTCTCTACACTAATATATATATATGAGACACTATAGAACACATCTCCAATACAAAAATATGAGATTAAACATGTAATAATTCATTCATACATAACAACAACACATAGTATGTCTAAATTTGGGATTTTCCCACATGGACACAACCACAACACAAAGGACACTCCTATGACCTCTAAATGGACACGAAATAGACACAAATGGAGATACAACCATGGGGGTCATTCCTATGGGTTCAAAATAGACCTATATGCATGAGGAAATAAAAAGGAGAAGGGATTTATACCTCCCGGTAGATCGAATCGAAGAAAAGCCTTCCCGGAGCGACACCGATACGTAGAGATTCCAAAAGGACACGAACGAGCTCCAAATCCTCCCAAACTTGGGTAACTTCCTCCTTGGTTAGAATGGAGAAGAAAAGAAGAAGATTTGGTGGCAAAATGGAAGGATTTGGTAGAGAAATTGCTAGGGATTCCTCTCTAGAAATTTGGGGAAGAACAAGAGAGAGAGAGTGTGGATGAGAATAATGAAATGAACTTGAGCCTATCCTCTCCCAAAGTGGCTGACCATATGGGGCTATTTGTTCTATTATGGTAAGGTCCAAAATGCCCCCACTAACCTATTCTACGAGTATTAGGAAAGGGCTAATTGGTTGGGACTAAATTAGTCATTCTAAAGTCTCTAATCACACTAACCTTATCCATAATAATTAGTCTAACCTCTAACTAAAATATTTCTATCATGTGGACTAAATTTAATATTATGTGGGCCATGCCTAACTAGTGTGTGGGTTCCAGTAGAGTCAAACTGCCCCCGGGTCCCCGTTTCAAGTCGGATTGAGTTGAAATTCGAACCCGACTCAAATAACCCCAAAACAATATCATAAATAATAAAATGATATCAAAATAATTCAAAGAGGTCAAATGTAAAAATATCCTTAGGCCAAAAATGATATTAAAATATCATAATCACATGGTTAGGCTCTAGGTCAAACAGTCTCTAGGATTTCACTAGCAAAACGTTAAAACCACAAGTCATAAATTTAAATAGTTTAAAATAATTTAAAAATCACTAAAAATCATAATATAAAATAAATATCATTAAATAATAATTATAATTATAAAATTTTAAAATTACCCTCATCTGGAAAACTAGGTGTTACAATCCTACCCACCTTATAAAAATTTCGTCCTCGAAATTAAGATGATCGTACCCTTTTCTAGGCCGAACATAGACAAGGGTCAATCACTAGTCAATTTCCTCAACATCCTAGTACTTGGTCATCAGCTGGTCAACTTCTTAGGACTTTTACCTATGCTAGCTACCTAGTGTTGGCAACTAGGGATTAGCAAAGAAAACTCTCTAATAGACTAGCTCTTAACTTCCAAATCCTATCAAGTCACCCATAACTAATTACCCACAAGCTAAGCACACCAATCCCAAATACCACATATATATATGCTCAAGAACAACAACCCATCGTATATATCCTAAGTATATCATCTATATATATAGACCTCTTAGTCTTAGGTGAAACTACAACTATGCTCAAGGGCAGGCTCTAGTTACTGGGTGCCTTACTGGAAGGGTAAAGGAAAACAATAAATAATCATCAAGGTTGTATGGCATACTAACATCCTATACGTAACTGGTTGGTATCATAATAACAGGGAATTATCTGCAATGGGTTACTATTCTAGCACCAATGCTAACTATCACCTCTAGGGTACAAACACTCTACAAGTCACCATATCTATATACTATGAAGGAACTACCTATGAACAAGCTCTACAATCTAAATATCCCTACTCCCAAGTCATTTATAACAACAAAAAGGGGTATGATGTTTTAAACCTTCTCAAGATACAATCTGCTAATCATATGCGTCTGTCCAAAATCATGTTGTCCAGAGTCTTCATCATGCTAGTGAGCAAGGCTACGATAATCACAGAGTCCTTGACTAAGGTACGTACCTCTAGGTTCATGGTATTTAAAATTTTCGTATAGTCGCATGCGACGGCAAAAACCTTAAATTCCCATACCCAAGAAATACATCTGAAATCTGACTACATGTCCTCACTATGCCAACTAACATGACTATCGAGGATTCTAGATCCCATAATTTAGGCAACCTAGCCCATATGATTTTCTCAGAAGAAAAAAAAACAAACACAACAAAAGAGTAACATGACAAAATTAATCAATCAACAAGGAACAGATGGAATCGGATTTCAAGGTAATTATAAAAGACAATTGCGGGAATGGAATTGAGAAAAACGGAACTTGCTGTAAGATCTCCAACGGTCTGTGCATCCTCGACTGGCCTGACGATAGCTCGCCCTGCTGGTTTCCCCTGGTCTGCTGCTGATGCTGCATGAATCACCGCTGCTGAAAGAAATCAGAAATGATGGGAGAAAATTTCTGTACAGATAGAGGTGCACCTCCAATGTAGCAGATACGCCAACCTGAGTCGGCACAACAGGAGCTGCAGTCTCGAGGCCCTGATGAACAGGACGAGAGGTGGCCAGCCTCTCGATAGTATCCCCCAAACCGAAGTGATGAGATCCTGTCTTCATAACCATCATGAAAACAGATCAAAACAAGGAGCAATTTCTGAGAATGAAGCAAAAATTCAAAGGAGGACAGTTTATATTCAAGGGAAGTCAATAAGCAACAATTTTAGACAAAGGAATCTGATTAAGAGTTTTTCCTAATGTGATTGAGTACCTCTAAAAATAATCCTAATTCTGCTGCAGGCTGTAGTGATACTCTAGTTCGAATACCACTACATAAACTCGACCTGCATGGGCCACCACTAAAAACGTGTCACGACCCGCACCCACTGTGAGGGTACGAGAGCGTAACAACGCCCAGCCTATGCCGCAGTATCGGCGGTAGAATGCTGTTCTAGGTCATGAACTATAACTAACATAATATGAATGCTCTCCATAAGGAGGCCAACACAGAGGTACAACTCAATCACAATCTAGAGATAGAATATGGCACGATAAAATAGATAAGAGAATCCTCAACCGAGGTACAACAGAAATGAAATACAAGTCTCAACATCTCTACAATATACAAACTCTGAATCAAGAACAACAACTAAACATAAAAGGAAAACAGTATATGTCACGACCCGTTAATCAAAGCCCAACCCGTTAATCTATTTCACAGTTTGTCTCGTGTCCATACAGTCCAGGACACGAGAAGTCAAATCTGACACAGAGTCGACGTGTCCGTGCCCAACACGACACGTACGACTCGGCTAACACGTGTCCAGCATCACAGTTGAGTCCCCCGTGTCTAGGCGAGTCTCGTGTCTCAGTTTGAGACACGTACGACACAGAGGGAAGAAAGTTACCCACGTGTCTGGCGGAGAAGAAGGGTTTTGAGAGGGCGAACGGCGGCTGGGGGCGTCGGCGGCGTGGCGCTCGGGTGGCGATCGACTCGCCTCGTCGAGACGAACTTAGTGGTGGTGGTGGTTGGGGGTGTTAGCCGTTGTAGGGGTGGCGGAGATGATCGCCGGAGCTAGGGTTGCGGCTAGGGTTTGGGGGTTTGTCGGGGAAGAACGGGGCTGTTGGGGGCTGTGGGGCGTCGTGGTGGTTGTGGCTAGGTCGGGGGGGCTGTGGGGGTTTAAATAGGGGGTTTAGGTCGGTCGGGGGCAGCCGGGAAAGGCAGGGGCAGCGGTCGGGGAGTCGGTCGGGGCAGGGTGAGCGGTGGAGGAGAGAGAGAGTGACGTGGGGGGGGGGGGGTTTGGGTAGATTTGCATTAGGGTCCCCTAGTTTAGGATAATTACATAATAGGTTCCCGCAGTAATAAATGCAAATAAAATTTGCATAAAACAAATAAGAATTTGCAACCCGATATCTAAACAATTGTAAAAATTACAAAACCACATTAAAACAATTTAAAAATTACAAATTGATATAAAAATAATTCTAATTAATTGCAAAACTTAATTAAAACATTTTAGAAAATTGCAAAATGGTATTTTTGTATTTAAAACTCATTTAAAAATCATTTAAAAATTCTAGAAAATTTCCTAAAAATCATAATAAATATTTTAAGACTAAAAATGACATTAACAGTTAATTAACACTAGTTTAAAAATTTTTTGAAAATCAGGGGCTTACAGTATAAACTATCTATACTAAGCAAGGTATCGTCCTCAGCAGCTGCCTGAACCTCCCCTGGGGTCCAGGTCGCGAGTGTCAACTCGAAAAACTCCAAGTAAGGGTGCAGGGTGCCTCATCACCCTCTGTAAAATTTTCAACAGGTCCAGTCAGGACGGGAGCGAGCACAAAACATCTCACGCAGTTCATATCATGTTAGGAAATATAAAGCATGCAATAGAGTAAGGTACATAAAAAGCTGAAAGTAAGAAGTATACGAAAAACAGTAGAGATTTGATAACAGGAAATATCTAAATATGATAAATAAGAACTGTAATCCTACTGTGATTTAGAGTACAATATGGTTATGTAAATGGTCTAGGAAAATGCAACGGTAACTCCAGTGTACGTGGGTGTACAATAGACATATACAATAGTTATACAATATTGTACAATAGGATTTGATTACATAACCAATTCTACTCCCCCTTCCCAAATCAATACACAAGGATCTACTCCGGTTACGTTATCTTGCACAATAGTGTACAATATTATACAATAGATGTACAATATTATACAATAGATGTACAATATTATACAATAGATGTACAAAGTTATACAATAGATGTACAATGTTATTCAATGGATGTACAATATTATACAATAGATGTACAATGTTATACAATAGTTGTACAATGGTCTATCCCTGGGACTCATGTGATACTGAGAGTACAATATGCACAAGGAGTATACAAGGATATGGGTATTCAATAAATACAATATGTAAGTGAAACGCACATCACAATATGTATTTAGTGAATACAAGGAGATAACATCTCAGAAGAAGATCCGTATAGTACCAATCCGTGATAATGATCGTGTCAGCATCAAGTACAGTAATCTAGAACAAGAATATAAATCTAGACAAGTATAAAACGGTCAGAGAATGTACTCGCCTCGTATCTGAATGTCTGAAGTAAATGTACTGTCCGAGATGAGGTACCTGACTCCTAGTTAGAGCAACACAAGTCAAGATATACACAGGGAATGATAAATATAATCTACAATGCATCTGCATGCTGTCTAGGTCAAACTAGACTAAAGTTAACACTTGGTCAACTCCAGTCAACTAGACTAGTCAAATTAGGTCAACTAGGTCAAATCCTAGCCAAACAAGTCTAAGTCTCACTTGGCCTAACCAAGCCTAGTCTAGCAATCACACACCAATCACAAGACTATACAAGCCAAACACAAGCCATCACATTCAATATTATACATAAGAGAAAGGAAGCTAACATGTAAAGCTATGCGTGTGTGTGAACATGGAGGTGTACATGAAAAGAGAATTCAACACTAGGCCCTATATCACATATATGGATATATAACTATAGGAAAACTCTATTTACCACATTAACACATTTAGCCATGTATAGTATATATATATATATATATATATATATATATATATATATATATATAGAGAGAGAGAGAGAGAGAGAGAGAGAGAGAGAAGAGCATGTGTATGTGTTCATGGGTGTGTGTGTGTGTGATGAAAGTGCACAAGAACATGTGTGTGTTATCATAGAATGAGTGTTAGGCAATGTGTGAGTGAGAGTGTCAATGAGTGAGGGTGTGAGGGTTATATAGTGTAGTGTGCATTGTGTGTGGAGTGATAGTGAGGCATGACAGTTGTGTAGCAAAGTGTCAATAGGAAGTTAACATTCACATATATGAGTTCTCATGTATCTCTTATTTAGTAAAACAAAACTAAATTCCAGTTTTATTCCTAACAAGGCTACATATATTACATCTATTATTACATTACATTCATGCTTGCATTCATTCATCATTCATTTATTCTCTTGTACCACTATATGCACCATACATTACATACTATGGGACCTACATATTCATTACAAGCCATACTTATACATACTTACATTAGATAGGATACTTACACCTCATACATCATTTATTTAAACATTTACTCATGCTTGCATTCTCTATTTAATTACATAATGTATATACATTAACATGGGTTAAAATCAAATAGAACATTATATTACACACAAGGGTGCACAAAATGCATATGCCGAATAGTAACTCCTACTAATAATCAATACTATACCATCTCAGCATGAATTAAAATCTAGGATTAAAGTATGTTATAGATCTATGTGTTAGCTTTCCGAAACTTCAAACGGATCGCGTTTTCGTTTCCGAAAACTCCCGGAATCGCGAAAATACCGAGAACGCATTTGTCTTTCGTACAGCTGACACTCAAATAATTCTCCAGAAAGTTATAGAAAGAATTAGGCCTATTAATACATGTTTTTGGAAAGCTAACTTCAATACGCTTCTTTTAAAAAAAATGGGAGATTAAACTGAGCTTTGAGCTAGAAGTTATGACATTTCTAAGTTAGGGCTGAAATTAAAAATGTGGATAAAAATCATGACGAATTTGGATAGTTTGAGACAAAAGAACACAAGTATATAACATAATATATCAAGAACTCACTCTCTACACTAATATATATATATGAGACACTATAGAACACATCTCCAATACAAAAATATGAGATTAAACATGTAATAATTCATTCATACATAACAACAACACATAGTGTGTCCAAATTTGGGATTTTCCCACATGGACACAACCACAACACAAAGGACACTCCTATGACCTCTAAATAGACACGAAATGGACACAAATGGAGATACAACCATGGGGGTCATTCCTATGGGTTCAAAATAGACCTATATGCATGAGAAAATAAAAATGAGAAGGGATTTATACCTCCCGGTAGATCGAATCGAAGAAAAGCCTTCCCGGAGCGACACCGATACGTAGAGATTCCAAAAGGACAAGAACGAGCTCCGAATCCTCCCAAACTTGGGTAGCTTCCTTCTTGGTTAGAATGGAGAAGGAAAGAAGAAGATTTGGTGGCGAAATGGAAAGATTTGGTGGAAAAATTGCTAGGGATTTCTCTCTAGAAATTTGGGGAAGAACAAGAGAGAGAGAGAGTGTGGATGAGAATAATGAAATGAACTTGAGCCTATCCTCTCCCAAAGTGGCTGGCCATATGGGGCTATTTGTCCTATTATGGCAAGGTCCAAAATGCCCCCACTAACCTATTCTATGAGTATTAGGAAAGGGCTAATTGGTTGGGACTAAATTAGTCATTCTAAAGTCTCTAATCACACTAACCTTATCCATAATAATTAGTCTAACCTCTAACTAAAATATTTCTATCATGTGGACTAAATTTAATATTATGTGGGCCATGTCTAACTAGTGTGTGGGTCCCAGTAGAGTCAAACTACCCCCGGGTCCCCGTTTCAAGTCGGATTGAGTTGAAATTCGAACCCGACTCAAATAACCCCAAAACAATATCATAAATAGTAAAATAATATTAAAATAATTCAAAGAGGTCAAATGCAAAAATATCCTTAGGCCAAAAATGATATTAAAATATCATAATCACATGGTTAGGCTCTAGGTCAAACAGTCTCTAGGGTTTCACTAGCAAAACGTCAAAACCACAAGTCATAAATTTAAATAGTTTAAAATAATTTAAAAATCACTAAAAATCATAATATGAAATAAATATCATTAAATAATAATTATAATTATAAAATTTCAAAATTACCCTCATCTGGAAAACTGGGTATTACATCCTGTGGGAGAATTCCGTAGACAGCGAAGTCGATGAACGGGAATCTCCAGTCTCGAACATTAACACCGGTACTGGTTGACATGGCATGGGCCACTCGTGAGCACAGGTTATTTTTAGGACAGACCAAGTCTCGACGCACCACTGTGACGTAGTGTTGAGTGCCGAGGGGTGCTGCCAATGAGGCTGCGAGGCCAGCCAGAGCATCAGCCTCCAGATTTTGTAGACGAGGTACATATTCGATGAAGAACTCGGTGAAGGTTGAAATGATATTCAATGCAACTTCATGGTAAGGGATCAGATCTTCATGGCGAACCTCGTATTGCCCTCTGACCTGGTAAACGACGAGTTTCGAGTCGCCGTAGGCTTCCAGATGATTCACCCCCAGCTGTTGCGCCAGCTGGAGTCCCATAATGAGCGCGTTGTACTCAGCAACATTGTTGGAGCACGGCTTTGAAAGGGAGTAAGTACGCTGGATGACCAGCTGATCGGGGGAGACTAATACCACCCCCACTCCAGCGATGATTTGGCCTTTGGGGCCTGTTCTTGAAGCACCATCGAAAAACATCCGCCAAACGGAGCCTTCTTCGGTGGCGTTTGATTCTTGGACCTCATCCGGGACGTCTTCGTAGAGTTTTGAGGACTCTGGGATGGGGTGTGCAGCTAAAAAGTTGGCCAGAGCCTGACCCTTAACGGCTTTTTGTGGGACGAACACCATGTTGTATGGCGTTAGCAAGATCGCCCATGTGGCAAGCCGGGAGTTTAATGATCCTGGCTTCGTCATGAGGACTCTGAGCGGATTGACTCGAAAAATGACATGAATTGTCTGCCCCGAGACATAATAACGAGTCTTTTGGATGGCAAATACCAGAGCCAAGCACTCATTTTCAACGGGGTTGTACCGGTGTTTGACCCCGATCAGAGTTCGACTGAGGTAGTAGATTGCTTGCTCATAGCCTGTATCGTAGTTCTGAGCTAGCAGAGCACCGAGGGAATGATCCATGGCACGGACGTAGAGGAGAAATGGTTTGCCGACGACTGGTGCTACCAGGACTGGCGGGCTCGTCAGATAAGCCTTGATGTCGTCGAAAGCCTTTTGGTACTCCTCTGTCCAGACGTAAGAGACTCCCTTCTTCATGAGCTGAGTGAAGGGTTGACATTTGCCAGAAAGGTTTGCTATGAACCTCCGGATGTATGCCAGACGCCCCTGTAGGCCTCGAAGTTCTCGAAGGTTCTTCGGAGGGTCTATGTCGAGGATGGCTTTGGTCTTCTCGGGATTGACATGAATGCCTTTCGCCGTGATAATGAAACCTAGGAACTTTTTGCTAGAAACCCCCAGGAAGGATTTAGCGGGGTTCATCTTGAGTTGATGCGCCCGCATGAGATCAAAGACTGTCTCGAGGTCTTGCAGGTGATCTTCTTTGAGACGGCTATTGACTGCGATGTCGTCAACATAGCATTCGACCGTCTTGCGAAGATGTTGACGGAAAATGGTGCTCATAGCTCGTTGGTATGTCCCACCAGCGTTCTTCAAGCCGAAGGGCATCACTGTGTAGCAGAAAACACCCTTCGGAGTCCTGAATGACGTGTATTTTACGTCATCGGAGAACATCTTGATCTGGTTGTAGCCTGAATATCCGTCCATGAAAGACATGCGTTCGAACCCACATGTGTTGTTGATCGTCACGTCGGTGATTGAAAGTAGAAATTCGTCCTTCGGGCAAGCAGAGTTGAGATCCCTGAAGTCGATACGAACTCATATTTTCTCATTCTTCTTGGTGACGGGGATGACGTTGGCTACCCAATCTGGGTGTTGTTCTTTACGGATGAAGCCACTGGTCAAGAGCTTGTCTACCTCTTGATCAATGGCGTTCATAATGTCCGGACGGAAGCGTCGCTGTTGTTGTTTGATAGGCTTGGCATCAGGTAAGATGTTCAGCCTATGCATCGCGATCTGGGGGTCAAGTCCCGACATATCTTCGTAACTCCAGGCGAAGACGTCGATATACTCTTTAGCCAGCTAGATTAAAGATTCTCGATCTTCTCCTTTTAGGCTTTTGCTGACGAAGATGGGTTTGGAAGAAGATCCATTCCCAAGGTCGATCTGCTAAATCTTATCTTCGGTGGGAGGTTCACGTAGCTCAAAACGAGACTCCCACTGTTCTCCCAGGCGTTGAGCCCAGGGTTCTTCTTCAAAGAATTCTGGCGTTTGGCCTTCATCTTCTTGAGGTTGTGCTGATGTCATGTTGGCTGACAGCACTTTCTTGAAGACTGATCCGATGCTGGTATCGGAATCCCAGGTTGATGCTTCGGACGAGTGGAAATGTTCTACCTCGTCCGCATCTGAACTCTCAGGAGCTGACGGTGGCGTGACATAGCCTACCCCTTGTCGAGTTTTATTGTAGTAGTCCTGCTGCTTTCCTTTAGGTGTTGGAAGCCGGAGAGGGAGACGTCGACCCTTGCCGTAGTTCCGGCCTTTATTGCTTTTCAGGTCGTAACCCATCTTTTGGATGAGGTACTTTCCCTTGTCCGTGTACCGATGGACTTGTATTCTGTCGGTATCTGGTTCTGGCTCGAGTGGCGGGAGGTCTTGATGACGCTCAACTTTGCCGAAGATGAGGGATTCTTCGTCTCGATTTCATGGCAGGACTATATAACAGACCCCTTGGGACGAGACTACTCGATTTACATGATGGACGGTCGTTATTTGTGTTTGCAACGACCGTAGAGCATTATCTAATGTATACATGGCATTCCAATGTGGAAGACTAGAATAATTAAAAGACACTCTATTATTGATGAAATGCGAGATTTTATCCCGCGGGATTACATTGTCCAGAGAGGGTGCATCTACATCAGCAGAGATATATTGCCCTAGCTCTTCGTCTGTGAGTACTGGAGTAGGATTGGGAGAGTCCACCACAGCGTTGGTCTTGGAGTCCGAGAGGACTATACGGGCCTTTTCTGGCAACTTGGAAGGCGACGGCTGGCCTTTAAGATGTACCTTCAGAGGTGCCTCCACTGTACCCCCGGTGATTGGCGCCTTCCCCCGTAGTTTTGCCACAAGGGGAGCCGATGTTTGAGGCGGCTTTCCCTTGAGTCGTATCTTCAGGGGAGCTTCAGGAGCAGCTGGTGCTTTTCCGGGCAGTTTGATGCTCATGGGAGGCAACTTCTGAGGCGGTTTAACTTTGAGTCGGATCTTCAAAGGAGCGTCGAGAGTGACCTCAGGCTCCATGTCCGGCTCTGCTGCCGTTTCTGCCTCATCGTCAGCATCATTGCCTTCCTCCACGTCAGGTGACTTGTATAGGTCAAAATCGGTGAAGTAGGCTTCAATCCATTTGAAAGGGTCGATGTCCGCGAACTCCGTCCGGATGACGTTGTTGGTGGACACGTACTTCATACTTTGGTGGAGCGTGGATGGCACCACCATATACTCATGCAGCCATGGACGACCCAACAGGAGGTTGTAGTTGACGTCGGCGTCTACGACATAACATGTCACCTCAATTCTGAGGTTACCGATATGGCACTTTAGTCGTATCTTGCCCAGTGGCTCGATTTTGCTAGCATTGAAACCACTGATAGTTGTATTGGAAGGCGCCAACCGGTACATTGGGATCCCCAGTGTTGAGAGCAGCGTCTTCGGGATGATGCTGAGGGAAGACCCCGGATCGATCTGAATTTGCTTCACCATGACTGAACCGATATACCCTGTATAATACAGCAGCCTGTTGTGTCGGTTGTGCTTGAGCAGCATATCCTGTTGGGTGAAGGTTATATTGGGGATAACCTCATCTGCACAGTGGCAGTGCGTGCATGCAGTTGGGAGATCTTCAGGCTGCTTGACCTGACTGATGAAGGACTCAACATCCTTCAGGACTTCACAGAGAGCTTCGCGAGTGTCTTTGGAAAGGCGAAGGAGCTCGAACAGAGAAAGACGGGCAGGAGTACTGGCCAGTTGTGCTAGTATGTCGAAGTTGTGGGGCTTGGCTAGCCCCGAAGCATTTTCCTTTCACAGAGGCATATCGAAGCGGGCTTCTATCTGCTTCTGCTTATTGGCTGCTGGGGGCTTATTCGGGCCCTCCTCCTGGACAGTAGGGACGGTGCAGGGAGGCACCACCTCGATGGCAGCTTCGTCGGGTTGGGCGCTCAGTTGTGAACGCATCTGTACAGGAAGTACCTCTTCCACTGAGGAAGAGACCATGCGGCAAGACTTGATCTTCCTGTCTTTGGATTTGGAGGTAGGGCATACCTCCGGTTGAGTCACCTCGGAGACAAGATCAGGGTGAACCCATAGGATCTCTCCCCGAGATGTTGTGAGTGGGATGAGTCCACTCACGTTGTCACGAGTAGGTGGTAAGTTAACCACCTCTATTGTCGCCTTAGGGATGGGGACGACGCCATCTTGTGTTGTAGTTGGTGGCAGGGTGCCGAACTGGAGTGAAACCACGTTGGCTGACACCGTCTTCTTCTCGTAGTCGACGGAGATTACATCCGCATTGATCATGCACTGGATGTAATTCTTGAGGACATAGCAGTCCTTGGTTGGGTGTCCGACAAACCGATGGTAGTGATAGTACCTCGGGTTGTCCACTTTCCCAACCTTGTCGGGACGCTTCGGGTCCGGCAGCTTGATCTTGTCACCCTGTTTCAGTATCTCAAAGAGTTGCAGGGTGTCTTCGTCGTTGAACGAATAAACCTCCTTTGGCCTTGGTGCAAGTGGAGGCTTCTGGGTAGGTGCTGACGCACCTTTTGAGGTATTGACCCTGTTTCAGTATCTCAAAGAGTTGCAGGGTGTCTTCGTCGTTGAACGAATAAACCTCCTTTGGCCTTGGTGCAAGTGGAGGCTTCTGGGTAGGTGCTGACGCACCTTTTGAGGTATTGACAGTCAACGCCTGTTTCCCCTTTGTCTCTCGTCCGGGGTTGTTGGCTGCAGGCCGTTTTCCCTTGTCCTCAAAGGCAGGGAAACTGACTCCCAGAAGACGAGCATTGGCCGCCTTCTTTTCTGCGGCTTCTGCTTCAATGATCAAGGAGCTCCAGTCGGGAGAAGGAGTAGAGTTGAGCCAGAGTTTGACTGCAGGCAGCATGTTCATGCTGCAGGAGGAGAGGAGTACATGTTCTGGCATGCTCGGGGACAGTCTGAAGCAGGCCTGGCGGAAGCGTTCGATGAACACTCGAACTGTTTCCTTCTCCTTCTGGCGTATCTCTATAAGGGACGCCATTGTCATGTCCTTTTCGCCGTCGTAGAAACGGTCGAGAAAAAGGTGCGTCAGGTCGTCGAAGGAGGATATGGAATTGTCGGGGAGGCTGCAGTACCAGTCGTACGCTACTCCCTTCAGTGCTCCGACAAATATGCTGGTGAGTTGCGCGTCCTCCTTCGAAAGATGTCCCGTCTGAGACTGGAAGTATGTCAGATAGAGACGAGGAGAGTCCTTCCCGTCGTATGGCATCAGTGTTTGTGGTTTATACTTAGAAGGATAAACCACTTTGTTCCACTCGAGGGGATAAGGCTGGGGAATCCCCATCTTTTGGCGCTCCTCTTGTCTCGTCTTGGACTCAAAGCGCTCGTGCAAGTCCCTGATCATCTCGACCACGTCTTCCGTAGAGCTGGGAGTCGGGGAAGGTGGTATCACCTGCAGTTGAGCATTTGAGGGCTCCGATGTCTGAGGTGCTTCTCGGCGATCCGTATCCAAAGATACCCGTTGAAGGGGTACACTTGATTCTCCATTGGCCCCTGGGTCGAGACCGGTAGAAGGTGTCTTCGTCAAAGCAGACCGTATCTCAAACACTGCTTGAGTCAGTATTTGCATGGAGGCAGAGAGGATTTTGAGTCCTCCTTCTAATGTATCCATGCGCTGGACGAGGTCTGGTGGCGGTGCATCAGACTCGGAATCACCCCCAGCCATGTATACTGTTATGACACGGCTGGAAGTGGATGGATCGGTTGAGGCTTCACTCTCGGCTTCACTCTCTTGTAGGGGAGTCGCCTCTCCTGGAGATTCGTCCTGTCTATCCCCGGCTATGTTCTGGAGAACATTCTCGACGGGAGCATCTGCAAGGGCCTGATTACCCTTGGTTTCGTCTTGAAGGACTTCTTCGTCTCCGAGATTCAGATCCGTGGGAGCTAGACTACCCCCGGCTGTGTTTTAGGGGACACCCTCGTCTTGAAGGACAGGGGCTAGATGACCCTCAGCCATGTCCGGGAGGCTGACTTCGAGAAGATCGGCCTCAGCTGTACTTTGGAAGACAGCTTCGTCTTCGGAGGGAGGCTCGACAAGGGTCTGACTACCCCCAGTTTCCTCCAAGATCTTCTTTCTCCCCCGAGTGCCTTCGAACACTCCGGAGGACGAGACACTTGCCTTGGTTTTCCTCGGCAGGCTCTTGGACGAGGACAAGGAATTGCCAGTCGTCTTTCGGACTGACGAGGAGTTAGAGATCATGTTGCATGAAGCAACCCTTGGCTCTTCTTTTGTTGACACCTTCTTTCCGAGGCGACGTCGGAGGGGTGCCAATGATTATAGCCGCTGGAACACTGACTGCCTTGGTGGGACTGCCGCCTTGCAACAGCAGTTGATGGTGACCACATCACAAGTGTGCCCTGTGAGGGGCGCATCGTACTTGTCAGCCGACTCTCCTGATCGGCGCTTGTGAGTGATCATGTTACGCAGATCGTTGGAGGAGAGTGCCACCTTCGCACCCCCTTCAGGCGCATGGCTAGGCCAAGCACCGGGGTGGTCAAGTGAATGCTGCGCCCCCTGATCTAACACCAAACAGGCGTCCCGATCAGTAATGGGGGAACAACATTTGAAGTGACTTGAACGGACCTCAGACGCACAACCAGAGGAGGCGCGGGAGTTCAAGACCACTGGATTTGCCTTACTCGACTTAGTTGTGTACGCAATAGATACGCCCAAGCGAGACAAGGACTTCGAAAGTCGGCTCGTTTCTGGCGCAGAAGCAACTGAGTCGACCTTGTACAGCTTACCATCAGCAGCGTGCATGATTGTGAGCGCATGCTTCTGGCTCGCTGCTGGCATAGCACGTTTGGGGCGCATGGCCCGTGCTACCTTGGATTTCTTCGTACCAGTCCACTGGGGCGCATAGTACTCAGAATCTAAATTCTCCTCGCCATTACAGCGAGTGAGTCTGTCAAAGACAGAGACCTTCTGTGGTGCATCAGAGGTGATGTGTGGGGCATTGGCTGCGCCCCTGCTCCGTCGACGCATCTTCCTCGCCTGAGAGGAAGATGGCTGGGGAATTTGGTCAGCTGCACGTTTCCCCGAGAGATACGCTGCACCGGCGAGCACATCTTGGTTGCTGAGGACGTCAGCAGGAAGGAAAGGCTGGATTGGCGCATCCCCTTCGGTGGTGGTGCCAGAGGCGTCGACCTTGCGCACCCAGACTCGGCGGATCTTCTTCGGCTTTGGCAGCCGCTTCGAAGGACTCGCACTGCCTTCAGAGATGAACTCCTCATTCGTTTGTTGATTGAGGCGTACGACCAGCGTCTTGTGGGAGGAGCCCACCTTCACGTCGTCGGATTGTGACACAGCTTTCTCGGTGGAGGAGAAAGAGGTCCCCAGCAGAGTCGCCAGCTTGTTTGCCATTAAAATTCTTTTATTGCAAATTTCAATACAAACAGAACAGTGTTACAATATAGGACTTAGATGTAGTCCTAGGAGTACACATTTGTTTATCTGGATCCCTTGTGCCGATGGAGTGAGTGGTAATACGTTGACTCCGTTGACGATCTGACGACGGTTATCGGTTCTCTGAAGGTCTGGATTGCTCTGGGTACTGGAGCTTGCTGAGAGGAGGAAGACGTTGAGTGTCTGTATCTGCCTCTCTGGTGGTGTGTTCGTTCATTTTTTCGTCCGTTTGTCCCGTGGGTGAGAAGGAAATGATCCCTCTATTTATAGCTTTGTAGGTTGGCTGCTTATGCGCGCATATGTAGGATACGCCTGGACGCGGGGACGCCACGTGGTGATGGCTGATGGATGCGTATGGACGCTGCGCCCTGATTGAGGGGTTGAATTCTTCATACTGCTGTTATGAGCTGGCACATAGCAGAGGAGAAGATCTTTCTGTTACTGAGATCTTGGATGAGTTGAGTCAAAGGACACGTGTCATCGACCCATGCCTCAGAGATCTCGGATTTGATGGAGAATGATCTGGTGGGATGCGCCTGGGATTGGGCGCATGAGAAGGCTTTGGCTCGTAACCTTTAGGAGTCACGAACCATTCGGGGCGCATGGCTTTTGAGGCACATACGAAGCTTCAGTAGTGACTTTACTTCTGTCTTTTGGGATCAGAGAGAAGTCCGGGGCGCACGATTTTTGAGGAGCACACAGATTCAGGCGCATGGCTACGGAGGCGCATGCGAGTGGTTTGGGCGGCCATATGGCAGTAGTCGTCGGAGGAAAGTAATGATGATGCTGACGTTGGCGACACTTCATCTTCTGAACTGTTTAAACTTCGGGAGGCGTGCTGCCAACTCTGTCAGTTCAGCATTTAATATTTTTTTTGACATTCGATGGACAGCTGAGTGGGCGCATCGGTTGGCGTTCCACTAGGCATGGGGACGCATGGGGGCACATCCCCTGTGATGCGCTTGGTGATGAAGGGCGCGTCTGTGTGATGCGCTGTCTGGCCGGCGCATCCGCTTTGTGGTACATCTTTAATGGTGCGACTGTTACGATCTTCGAGTGCTTTAAATAGCTGTTTTGACTTAGCTGAATTCGAAGCATCTGGTTCATCCATTTAATGCAAATTCATTGCACGGAATTCGGAGAGCCATCCACTTGGCGCATGGGTTTAATTTGCCCGGCCTATAAATAGTGGCATGGAGAGAGTTTACTTCTCGTTCTTCCACGTTCTTTCGACATGAACTTGTTTACTCGGGTGCATTCTGTTGATGAGATGCTCCCGTGGGTGAAGATGCGACGCAATGTCTTTATTGATGCACTTGAAGGTGACTGTTAAATCCAAAAGTCGGAGTCGAGGGCTTCTGAGGCAGGCAGAAGGTGCCTGTTGCATCCAAAGATAGGGATACACGAGCCTCGTCTCCATCATATAGGAAGAGCCGCAGATCGGAATTACGGTACTGCGGCTTTGGGGGCTCTTTCTTCCTTCAAAATGGGTATCGCCCATTCTGGTTGTGTTGAAAGCTGCTCCTTTAGCCGCGGTTTCGATTACGGTCTTCCTTCGCCTTTGGAGGCTCTTTCGAAGCCTCCCCTGGCCACAGGTCGGCTTGCGTTGCTCTTCTCTTCCTCGGTTTTGGGTAGCTCTTCCTCCAGCTAGAGGGTTGATTACCACCCTCGTTCTGCTCAATAAATGCTTCATTAGTCGAAGCATTTAGACGGCGGTGAGCCTGGCTGGAAGAGCGGCACATAACTGGGCTGCTGAAGGGATGCACATAACTGAGCTGCCGAAGGGATGCACATAACTGAGGATGCACATGACTGAGCTGCTGAAAAGGATGCGCCTTGCTGAGGGCGCATGGTGGGATGCGCCTGACTGAGGACGCATAGTGGGATGCGCCTGACTGAGGGCGCATGGTGGGATGCGCCTGACTGAGGGTGCATGGTGATCGCTGTGCCTGGCTGTAGACTTAGGATCTTTTCTTTTTGTAGAAGTTCTCCTTTGTACAACCTTTTCTAGACATGTAATAGACTTTTATATGTAATAAAAAGTCCTCTTTCAATGTCTATATTTGTTGTCTTTACTGTGTGAAGTATTTTGTCCGAGCTCTGCGGCGCATCTAGGGTTTGGCGCATAGGATTTCTGGTCCTAAAATTCTATGCTTCTACAAGAATGATCCACAGCCCTTCAGGATAGAAGAAGTTGATCTCGAACCCGACACCGGAAGACTGCCCCTCTATCTGTATAGCTTTCGATCCAAGTACCTCATGCAAAAATAGGGGTATGATTTGGAGAATACACCTGGCTTGAATTACGGCACCGGTCGGCGATTACCTTTACAGTTGCCAGTTCCGACTGGAAAACTACGAGATTATTACAACAAGACAGATGTGGGCTAGGTTATGTTACACTTGCAACAACTCCTGAAAGCTCAGATGAGGAATACGACTGGCATTCGCATTCAACCGGATCATCCACCTCTGATTCGGATGTCAGCATCGGGGACGTATTCAGGCAAGCTCTGTCTTTCAATATGGCATTTGCTGATGCCTGCGAAGAAGATGAAGATGTACTCGAACTTCTCGAGTTAGAACCTTGGGTCCAGTAACTAGATGCACAATGGGAGAAATGCTTCGAACTGCGTGAACCTCCCACTGAAGATGAGTTTATGCAAGTTGACCTCGGCGATGAGTCCACTCCAATGCCAATCTTCGTCAGCAAAAGCCTGCCAGATAAAGAGCGGGAGGCACTTTTGTAACTCATCAGAGAGTACATTGACGTGTTCGTCTGGAGCTATGAAGACATGACAGGGCTAGACCCTGAGGTTGCACTTCATAAACACAACATTCATCCAGACGCAAAGTCGGTCAAGCAACAGCAAAGACGTTTCCGCCCGGACTTCATGAATTCTATCGAAGCTGAGGTCAATAAACTGATAGCCAGCGGCTTCATCCGGGAGGAGCAACATCCAGACTGGGTTGCCAACATAGTACCAATCCTTAAGAAGAATGGGAAGATTCGAATTTGCATCGACTTCCGAAATCTAAACGAAGCATATCCTAAAGATGAGTTCCCTCTTTCCATCACAGACATCATGATCAACAACACATGTGGCTTTGAGCGCATGTCATTCATGGATGGCTTCTCAGGATACAACCAAATCAAGATATTTTCTGACGACGAGAAGCATACATCATTCCGAACACCGATTGGCGTGTACTGTTACACCGTCATGCCCTTCGGTTTAAAGAATGCCGGTGCCACATATCAAATAGCTATGAGCGTCATCTTCAGAGATCACCTGCGTAAGACCGTGGAGTGTTACGTCGATGACATAGCTGTCAAAAACCGCTCTAAGGAAGATCATCTGCACGATCTGAGGACAGTCTTCGACCTGATGTGAGCGCACAACTTGAAGATGAATCCTACCAAATCCTTCTTGGGCGTATCTAGTAGAAAATTCCTGGGTTTTATCATTACTGCCCAGGAAATTCATATAGATCCGGAGAAGACGACGACAATCATGGAGATGGGTCCCCCGAGAAATCTTCGTGAACTCCGAGGCCTTCAAAGGAGGCTATCTTACATCAGGAGGTTCATCTCTAACCTCTCCGGGCGATGTCAACCATTCATCCACCTTATGAAGAAGGGCGTCTCATTCGTATAGGATGAAGAGTGCCAACGCACGTTCGACAACATCAAAGAATATCTGTCAAATCCTCCAGTTCTGGTAGCCCCGGTTGCTGGAAAGCCGTTCTTGCTTTACATGCGAGCGATGAAGCATTCCCTCGGTACTCTACTAGCACAAAACAATGACGCAGGGCATGAACAAGCTATCTATTACCTCAGCCGAATGATGATTGGGCCTGAGCATAGATACTCTGCCGTGGAGAAGGAATATCTTGCTCTGGTGTTCGCTATCCAGAAGACGCGACACTATGTTACAGGACAAACCATCCATGTCATATCACGATTTAACCCCCTCAGGGTTCTCATGACCAAGCCAATTACGCTCAGCTCTCGCCTTGCTTTCTGGACGATATTACTGTCTCCCTACCACATGATCTTCGTCCCGCAAAAGGCTGTTAAAGGTCAAGCTCTGGAGAACTTTTTAGCAGCCCATCCAAGTTCAGAGTCAACCAGAATATATGAAGAGATTCTAGACGAGGTCGCCAATTCAAACATGGCTTCCGATGATTCCGTCTGGCGAATGTTCTACGACGGTGCTTCAAGAACCGGGCCCAAAGGCAATATTGTCGTTGGGGTCGGAGTGGTACTGATTTCTCCCTCTGGCTTGGTGATCAACCGGGCATATTCCCTTACAGAACCCTGCTCGAACAACGTGGTCGAGTACAACGCCGTGGTTATCGGCCTCCGACTTGCAAAAAAACTGGGGGTAGAGTACCTAGAGGCATATGGCGATTCACAGCTAATCGTCAATCATATTTGGGGTTCATACGAAGTTCATCATGAAGACATGATCCCCTATCATCAGGTAGCAATCGCCATCATTACGTCTCTGAAAGGGTTCTTCATAGAACATGTTCCGAGACTCCGAAATATTGAAGCCGACGCCTTAGCAGGACTGGCCGCTTCCCTGGCGGTCCCAAAATATACTCATCATTTGGTGGACGTAATAGGCCACGAGTTGGTCTGTCCCAAGAACAACGTCCAATTTGCTGAGAGCTATTCTGCCCTGACGGTCGACGAGACACAGGATTGGAGGCTCCCATTTATCGACTTTGCAGTTTATGGCATCTTACCGGAGAACCCGAAAGAAGCCACCTCTATTAGATGACGTTCGCTCAGATTCTTCTATGATACTAAAAAAAAGATGCTGTATCGACGGTCATACGATGGATTACTGCTTCGGTGTCTGTCCAATATAGAAGCCAAAAAAGTTGTACGTGAAGCACATGACGGCGTCTGCGGGGCCCATCAGCCTGGCCCAAAATTACAAGATCGTCTTTGCCGGATGGGCTACTACTGGCCTACGATGGTGGCAGACGCTACATAAGAAAGTGCAAAGCCTGTCAGGTCCGCACAGATTTCATACATCAACCATCTGAATTTCTACACCCAACGGTGGCATCCTGGCCATTTGAGGCATGGGGAATGGACATCATTGGTCCTATCACCCCACCTTCATCCAGAGGGCACCGCTTCATACTGGCAATTACAGATTACCTCTCCAAATGGACGGAAGCTGTCCCGCTTGTAGAAGTAAAGACATCAAATGTGATCAGCTTCCTCAAGCATCACGTCATCTATCGCTTTGGACTGTCCCGAAGGATCATCCACGACAACGGTTCGTAGTTCGCAAGCCACACTTTCTATCGGTTTTGCGACAAACACCGAATCCAGAATGTTGCTTCAACACCGTACAATCTGGCGACGAATGGGTTGGCAGAAGCATTCAACAAAACTATAATCAAGCTGCTCAAGAAGTTCGTGTCTTCCAACAAACGCGACTGGAATAAAAAGCTTGGTGAATGCTTATGGGCGTATCGTACTACAGTCCGGACGGCCACCGGGAACACACCATTCTCTCTGGTGTATGGAAGTGAGGCAGTTCTCCCACTGGAGACTCAAATCCCCTCACTCCGCGTCGCCCTCACCTATCGATTGACGACGGATGATAATTACCGTCTCCGGCTACAAGAGTTGGAGGCCTTAGATGGGAAGCGCCTGTTAGCTCAACAACGAATCAAGCTGTACCAAGCACGCATCTCGGGAGCTTTCAACAAGAAGGTTAAACTCAGAACATTCCAAGTAGGCGATCTCGTTCTGGCAGTTCGAGGCCGATGGTTATGACTCACAAAACCGCCGGTAAATTCCAGCCAAAGTGGGAAGACCCATTTGTCATCGAGGCTGTATTCTCCAATGGTGCTTACCGTCTCGCAAAATAAAATGGAGACTTGCTCATGTTGTCCGTCAACGGCAAGTTCCTGAAGAAGTATTATGTCTAACCGACATCCTCCAAATCTACCGGACTGTTAAGTTTTGTGCCCCCAGGTACCGCTGAACTTACACTCTGGTCATCCCAAATGAATCTATATCGCATCTTCTGGGTAGTAAGTCATGTATGATCATACCTCTGAACTTCCTTCCCAAAAGAGCATCTTCCTCATGATCTATCACCCGCACTTTCAGTACATAAAAAGGATAACAGATCCACAAATTTCCCGAAACAACCACGTCGATGTCACCTGAGTTGTTTCACTTCCATCAAAAACAAACCACCCCTCACGTAGAACTTCCACGTCTATATTACCTCTGAGTTGTTCTATGTACCCTTCATGGTGTCCACTCCTGCCACGTCCTCATTACCTCTGAGTAGGATGACTCCATTGAAGAAACCCTCATATTTACCACATTCTCATTACCTCTGAGTAAGTATGTTGGTTTTCTCTCAACTTATTATCCGTACCCAAAACTAGGGTACGCCAAGGATAATAAGCCCACAAATGTCCACAGTTGACCACAAATGTCCACAGTTGACCACAAATGTCCACAGTTGACCATAAATATCCACAGTTGACCATAAATGCTTTACTAGGTCCCCTAGTACATGCGCCTCTTTTCTTATTATTATATGCCTCTGGAACCCAGCTTCTCCATGGCATTCTTTTGCCCGATACCAAGAACTTCCATATCCACCTTACCGCGGAGTTGTTCTAAGTATCCCTATCAAACTTATTACCCGTACCTAAAACCCAGGTATGCCAAGGGTAACAGGTCCACAAAAAGTCTCCCAGTGGGGCAAACATCAAAATACGATACAAGCACAATAGATGATGGATGGTGTAAACATAGTCATTTATTGAAAGAAACAAAGTACTACATGTTCGGAGACCGCGTCCCTATTAAAATGAAGGAAAATAACAAAGAAAGAAAGAAAAAAATGCCGACTACGGTTCGGCGACACATAATTCTCAAAGACGTTCCTTCAGCACGGCCGTCGACCGCTCAAACCGCTGCTTGGCCCGGCGCTCGGCTTCCTGAGTCAACCGCTCCACATCCTCCAGATGCGCGTGGGCCTGCCAGCCATTTTCAAGCCTCTTCAGAGCACGCTCCAAGCCAGCAGAAGCTCGGGTGACTTTGTCGGCCTCCTGAACAATTAGCTCCTTATCCGTGCGGGAGGCCTCGAGCTCAGATTCCAAGAAAACCAATTTCCTCTGGAGCTCGAGGATCTGCTCCCTCATGTCGATTATCCTGCGAGATGCTGCCGCTTCCCGAGCAATGCAATCCTCTCCCCTGCGGTTCAGCTGATCGTACTGTAGGGACAGATCGTGGAGGTCCTTCATTAGAATCGGCTTAGACACATCTCGTGCAGCCCTTACCTTCTCCATGACAGTTATGAGGAAGGCACGCTCCTAATCAATTGCTGAAGACAGATCGACTTGTCGCAGTACTTGAAACTGGACCACAAGGTGATCCGCCTCTAGCAATTTGGGCTCCAGAAGCTCAACTATCCCTGCCCCATCGGGGAGGGTACTAAGGAGTTAAATCTGGCCACGGGCGCATTGATGGGCCAAGGCAAAAGAAGTTTTCCTCTCTACGGCAGCCTCAACTCCTCGCTTCAGGTAGCGGTAGAAACTGTCAACCACATCCTTTGACGATTCATCCAGGACTTCTGAAGAAGACGGCGTCAGAGGAAGAGTAGCTGGCAGTATCGAAAAAGATGCACCAGAACTTGATGCCCCTGCCACAAGGGAAACAAGTTTCGAGCGAAAAGACGCTTGAATAGCGGCTAATTCCTCCTCCGCAGCCCGAAGGATCTGGAGACTCGGCAGGGCGGAAAGGTCAACCTCCGGAGCCACATGAACAGAGGAGGGTGCAGGGACCAGTTCTCCCCACTCCGGCCGTTCCGCCGTTTGCCCTCCTTAACTCGATCCAGCAGGAGGCCCCTCAATGTAAGCTGGAGGGGGAGGAGACACACTCTCTTCCACCAGATCCCCTCTGGCGTACTCTCCCTCGATAATATCCGTAGTTGGCAGTGAAGGAGCGGGACCTGTATGTCCGAAGCAACTATCAATCAGCTTAACCAGAAGGATGTGATGATAGAGAAAATGAACCTCTTCACTGGTCAAAATTTGACTTAGCTTACCAAGGGAGGGTTGCTGGGGCTGGGATTCGCTCGCAGCCTCCGTAGCCTCTTCACCAGCAACATCTGACCCAAATGCAGCTGGTTCATCTGCCCCAGCCACCCCAGAAGGAGATACAACTGGATCAGCGTCACCCGACTGAAATTCAACAGTCTCAGGGACGGGTTCAGCTTAGACCATATCGCTCTGGGTTGGGACATCAACAACTGGAGGAACCCCAGCCGTCGCTGAGAGAACCCCGACAGCAAGAATCTCGGCACTCATATCTCTAATTAGAATAGTTAGAGCTGGGTCGACCGCAGAGGTAGCAGCCGGCTCTGGAAGGTCCCCTTCTTCTGACGCCTACAGAGAAAAGAAAAACGATTAAGTCATAGTTCGGGAGAAAGAAGAGCTAAAGAAGATGGTCGTAACTCAATTCACCTCCGAAACAGCGTCAACATCCTCGCCTCTCTCCTTAATGAGCAGCCCGCGAGGCTTAACCGCAGCCTGTTTCACAGAGTAAGTTCTGTCGCCAACGGCGGGCTCATGCCTGCTTCGCTTGCGTGAAAGACCAGGCACGATCGGCGGCTGATCCGCCACTACATCTTCTGTGGAAGGAAGAGAGTTATCGGGATCATGCTCGTCTTCCTCTTCGTCCGCGTCAGCAGACTCCGAGTCCGACACAGCAACCGTGTTCTCCCACTTCTTCCTCACCTTAGACCCCTTGGGCTTCTCCTCTAAGCCAGTACCAACAATGAAGCTGGTACCAGGGTCAAAATCAACAGGAAGCTTGTTCACCATGACATGGTAGAGAGCCGCCAAATACAAGATCTTCCCTGACTCTCCAGCATCAGGAACTGAGAAGCTGGTACGGGTGTAAACCTTGTTATAATAGTGCCAAGCCCTGATGCCGTCAAGGATGCTACCTTCAAAGCCCAGGCAAGAGCTGGGACTGTCCAAGAATAGCTGACTATACCCAAACTGTCGGGAGAACCTTCTGGGCAAGTAAGGCTCCAAGTAGATATTGTTGCGGTTGCGGTATATCAGGTGGGAAGGACGAATGTTGAGCAGCCAAAGGAGCATCTTGTTAGATAAGAAGTGAGGAGGCCCAATACCATCAAAATGTACGACCCTCACTTCCTCAGCAGTAAATTGAGGAACAGACACAAAAAAAGTGTATCTGTCAACTCTCGCCAGTGCCATCCGACAGGCACGCATAGTCTCGTAATCCCAAGGCATGCGGCGATACTGGAAGATGAAAGCGTCCTCGGAAGTTATACCATCTTCAGGGCCAGGCCTCATCAAAGACCGGCAATACATTAACAGCCACACCATCAGATAATGATAGGGTAGCTCAATGCGTTCAAAGTCCTTCGTTGGGTCACGGGCGATGACCTTGGACGAGAAAGCACGAAGGCCATAATGTATGCTGTACACCATGGCCAGGAGAAGAGCTAGTCTGACACCAAAGACCAGCTTCACAGCAGAGAGGATAAAGTTATGGCTGATCCTCTCCATAGAACTAGCCCCTCCTGAGACCACGCAGTTTAGTAGCCATACCATCAGAAAGCCTGCTAAAAGAGCCTTCTCGAACAACGGCTGAGTATCTTGATAAAAATAAGCAAAAGATTCAGACTGACTCCCGAATCTATCGTCGGTGGTTCTTACCCTCTCGACGGTCGACACTTGGTCCTGCACCTCCTCCCGAGTTCGAGGACTTCGAGGAGAAACCCGACCTGAGGCACCGAGCTTAAAAAGATAAGTAAGCCAGGCCTTTGTATGCGGAAGGTTCCCTTCCGAGCTGTCATTCTTCTTTTTTCTGCAGGCATGTGCTGTGATGACACAGCAATTCCCGGTAGACAGCTACAAAACTCGGGAACCGTTGCTCCAAATCCTCGAACTCTTCGTTCGTCGGGGTATACACCTCAAAGACTTTATTTCCCCAAGGCAGCTTGGAGACGTCATACATCTCGTGGAGAGCAATCCCCATCTCCCCTACGGGTGTAAAGAAAGTCCCTGTACGGCAGTTGTACATCTCCAGCAGAGTCATGAACAATTTCTTGTTTATGGGCAACCGTAAGAGGTGCCCCGAATAGCATGGTAGAGTTCGATCTCGCGCAGGAGAGTCTCGTATTTCCATACGATCCACGTAGACAGGTTGGTCTATGAAGGGAGAGGGTGTTTCCAATTTAGCAGCGACAACCGGCCAACGGGATAGGACCCCTTCCGAGCAAGCTGGTTCAGAAAAGTGTCAGCTTGAGAGAACTTGAAATTGGGACCCTGTACATTCAAGAAGTTGCCCGGGGCCAACCCCATCACGTAGCGGCTGACTGGTATCCTGCCCACGTACACTGACCTCAAGTTATTACTATAGTAAATTTTGCCCACAAACATCCCGTTCCGGGTCGGAGTCAAGGAATCCTCCATCTTCCTGTCCATGGGCAACATGTTGAACCACGACAGTGGGAAGTGACGTTCCATCTGAGGGATGTGGATCGCCATCCCGTCAGAAGTAAAACTCCAACTCTCAGATATGTCCAGAACTTGGAAATTCTTCACAGTCAGGGCGTCTCCGAAGTGGAACGCAGGTTTCAGGTGTTTGCCCCCCAGCAGCCCTGAGTTCATCATTCTCGAGATAAAGAAGAAGGACTAATTTTTAATGTCTCTCAGCCTCTCCACAGGTTCATCTTTGGGAAGCTGGTTCACCACATACTCGACTATGTGGTCGTACCTCACACCCACAGCAAATTGGGCTCGACCTACCAAGGGCTCTCCCACAGGATTGACTAGTAGATTCACTGAAAAAATGACAATAGAAACAAGTTAGAAGTTGGCCAGGGAAAAATGCTTAGTGTTTTCGAGCTTATGCGGCTCTAATTAGGCGGGTCCTTATGCGGCACAATTTAAAGGAGCTTATGTGGCTCCATTTTGGTGGTGCTTATACGGCCCAGTTAAAGTGAGCTTATGCGGCTATGATTACGTGGATGCTCATGCGGCCCAGTTCGAGGGAGCTTATGCGGCCCTGTTTGATGGGGCTTTATGCGGCTCTGTTTAGCGGTGGTTCATGCGGCCCAGTTTAGAAGAGTATATGCGGCTCTGATTTGATAGGGCCTCATGCGGCTCAGTTCAAATGAGCTTATACGACTCTGATTAGCGGGGTCTCATGCGGCACAGTTCAAGTGAGCTTATGCGGCTCTGTTTAGCGGGTGCTCATGCGGCCCAGTTTAAAAGGGCTTATGCGGCTCTGATTTGATGGAACTTCATGCGGCACAGTTCGAGGGAGCTTATGCGGTTCTGTTCAAAGGAAGCTTATGCTGCACTGGGTCTTCATGCGGCCTAGTTTGCAAAGTGCTTATGCGGCCACAAGACGACTCTCATACGGCTCAGACATGAGACATACCCATACGGCTCTGACATGAGATGTACATACGGCACATACAGCACAGTATGCAGATTCATCACAATGAACTTGAATAGTTCAATGAAGACGAAGAAGGCCCGCACATAAAATATGCGGCGTAGCCATGATGGTTAGGGTTTTGAGTTCATACAGTTTCTCTCAACATTCTTACCATCAATGGCGGGGTGAACGACGGGATGAACTATGGGCGCCGCAGTCGACGAGGAAGCCGCTCCTTTACCCTTAGTCGCAGCACTGGAGGAAGTCTTGGGAGCCATCGGTGATCGAAGGAGAAGACGACGGCAACTAGGGCAAGAAAGGCTTAAACAAGAGAAGAAAGTAAAGAGTCTATCTCTAAAAATTACTCATATTTATAGGCGGACAGGGGGCTCGTAGACCGATGGACGCTTCGAACCATGTGCTGCCTAGAAGATAAAATCGACTCTTAGGATTTTATCCCCTTTCATGCAAAAAAGAGTGCTCAGAATCATCAAGGCAATCTAAAATATTTAATGCCGACTCTTGGGATCCTACCCAAAAGACGGCTTTAAATCAAAACAAATCAAGAGCAAATAATGAGACGCCTACGTGGCAGGAAGGACAGCATGCGGCCAGAGCAGTCCATGCGGCTAGGAAGTCCATGCGGCTAGGAAGTCTATACGGCCAGAGCAGTCCATGCGGCCAGAGCAGTCCATACGGCCAGAGCAATCCATACGGCCAGAAAAATTCTATGCGGCCAGAGAAGTCTATGCGGCATGAAGAGATTACATGGACATGCTTCTTATTCAAAGTATTTCAATTTTTATAAATTAAAAACTTTGAAGGGGGTCGTGTAGAAGCATGAAAAAGAATAGTAAATCATATGCGGCCCAGATTCAGCATGCGGCTCAAAAGCTTGAAGAGCTTTATGTGGCTCGGAAAGTTCCAGAGAGCCGCATGCGGCTCAGGAATCTTATGCGGCTCAAGAAAGAGCCACGTGGCCTTATGCGGCTCAAGACAGGCCGAAGCCGTGGAAGATCCTCTGGGAATACATCCATAAACTCCCTAATGATAGGGTGTGGCGGTGCTACGTCCCCAACTGTCGTACAACAGTTCGACTCTAGGCTGATCTCCGGCCCTGTCCTCCTGATACTGAATGGTGCTGTGCCTGGGAGACTGAACAAAATAATACCCTCATGACAATCTATAGATGTATGGGCATAGCTAAGCCAGTCCATCCCCAATATGATATCATAACCGGGGAGTGGCATCACAAAGAAACGTCCCCTGAACTCTCTCCCGGCTATAAAAATAGAACACCTATAGATAGCTCTAATAGGCACTGGTCCTCCTCCCGTCATCACTCTACTAATCTTCATAGTAGGTGTAGCTACTATATGGTATTTATGCATAAACTCTAATGACAGGAAGCTATGAGATGCACCAGAATCAAACAAGCATAGAGCTAGAAAAGTATACAAATAAACATGACCTGTGATGACGTCAGCTAAGTAATCTGGCTCCAAAACCTGCTCCATCTCCGGCTCAAGAGCTAGACTATAAATCTTCTCCTGAGGTCCCTTCTGCTGCTGCAGATGCTGCCCAAACCTCTGCTGCTGAGTCGGAAGCAGCCCTCTAGTCTTCGCTACTGGGCACTCTCGAAGCTGATGGGTGGCAGACCCACAAGCTAAACACTGACCCAACCTCTTCCTATAGACGAAAGAGTCATGGCCTACCCTCTTGCAGAAAGTACACAAGGTTCCCTTCTGCTGCTGCCGGGGTCCCGGGGCTCTAACTGGCGGGGTCGGGTGATGTGATGTAGGGGGACGGTATGTCTGCTGGTGCGGCGTCGGTGCTTTCTGCTGGAAAGCCTGACGCTTGGACGGTCCCTCGAGGTGTACAGAAGCCGGCCTCTTGCATGACAGAAGACGCTCCTTGATGCTCCGGGCTGACTCTAGGCTCTGGTAGTAGTCAGTCGTACCGTTCGCCACTATAAGAATGCCGATGTCTGGAACTAGACCATGGCAAAACCTACGGGTCATCTCCTCTGGATCTGCAACCAGGCTAGGAGCGAAACGGCTCAGGCGACTAAACTCTGCCGCATACTCATCAACAGAACGGTTCCCCTGCTGGATGTTCTGAAATCGTAGCCCCATGGCTACTCTAGCAGTGGTCGAGAAGAATTTCTTCTTGAACTGGGTCTTGAACTGATCCCAAGTGGCTCTCCCTCTCGCAAACAATGGCTCATTCCGGAACCAGACTCCTGCCAAGTCTATCAGCAGAAATCTCGCTGCCTAGACCTGGAGGTCACCCGGCATCCTAACTCCTAGGAGCTTCCTCTCCACCGAGTCTAGCCAGTCATCTGCTACTACTATACCCTCAGTCCCTGATAACTCCTTGGGATTCAGACCCATGAAGTTCTTGATCGTCCCCGCTCTCTGCCGTGGCTCTACAGGTGGTGGAACCATGGGACGTTCCTCAGAACGCTCCATGTTCTGGCGAAGTAGGGCAGTCTGCTCCTGATGGGTTGTTGGGAACCCCTGGATCATAGTGAGCAGTTGGTTTCCGTCGAGTGTGACGGAAGCCTGGGTAGGTATGGTGATAGGGGGTGGTGGAAGTATCGAGGCCTGCTGGGATTGTGATGTGGAAGGTGGTGGAGGCATCTGGGTTTGTGGATCTGTGGAGTGGGAGAATGTGGTAGGTGGAGGTGGGGGTGTATCAGTCAACTGGTCAGCTGACTGGATATGGAGTGTGCCATTCTCAGGTGTAACATACTGGAAAGAACGAGTAAGCACCATCTAATTACAATAAAAAGGACTTATAAGGACTTGTTTAAAGTAAGCAATCATAGGCAAGAAAATCTAATTATAATAGCAAGCATGTGGTGTTTTCCTATGTTGCAATACTAGTATTCCTCTAGGTGTTCTAAGCGTCATTCCTAATGTTGTCTAATTACCTTAAGTTCCTAATTGCAGGCATGCTTGGTACAATAACGTAACCAAACAATTTAGTCAGGACCTGCATGGGCCACCACTAAAAATATGCCACGACCCGCTACCCAAATTGTTGGGCCAGGCTGAGTGATGCCCAGCCTACGTTTGAGATAAAACGTAGTAAGCTGTTCTAAAGACAACAGGATAAGACTAAATGTGCTAACAGTTCTATAAGTGAATAAAAGTCATAAATGCTCCAAACACAAAAGTCGTCTCATATAGTAAAATGTCCAAGTACAAGTCTGAAATGTAAAACTGGATACATGTCCAGTTACAAAACACGTAGTCTAATACATAACTACTCTCAAAAGTCTAAAGTAAAAAGACAACTAGGCGAGGTTCCCCGCAGGAACATCCTCGTAAAGCAAAGCCGGGTCCTCGGCAGTATCTCCATAGTATGTGTCGCAGAGTAACTCCTTCTCAGTAAGGACACCTACAACGTTATCCTGTCAGGACGAAAGCAAGTACTGAATCTAACAAACTAAATATACGAAGCTTGAACAAGAATGTAATAAACTGGAATCATGGTATATCATGGGTTAATTAGTTCTTTTTAGAAATAACAACATGTAGTTTAAAAGTTTAAAACCGTAGCATGTACGTGAATCGGTCAATAGGTGTATAGGATGTACAGCGGTACATATCAAGCTTTTCTGGTGTGCACATACATGCACGAATGGCATCGGTGTATATCCATACACAAACGCGGGATCAGAACATACGGCAAGGTCACATATAGAATGTCACCGAGCACGGTAAATACATACGGAGAAGGGGGTCATGTTCACGTACAATACTAACAGTTTCCCCTTAACCCGTTATTTAAACATGTGAGAGATATGAGATACTGTCTAAACATGGTAGAGACTAAAAGTAATACAACATGTAAAGTTCTAACTTGCTACCCCAAGGATCAGCATTTAACATGGTTGGTAAATCACAGTTGATTGTTATAGCAGTATGTAAAGTTTGTAGAAAGTACTTGCCTCTAGCAAAGCAAAGCAAAATAAGCTGCGATAAAAGTGCTATAGATGTTCGGTAACTCGTCACTGTAGAAATAAATATATAAACTTAGTCTTTACACTAAGCTAAAATGCTAAGACACTAATTGGTGCAACACGACTTGTGACTGGGCACCTAGCCAAAATAATGACTTTAGCATAGGAGACCAATATGGGATGACACACTACTTTAACTAACTTTCCAGGGTCTTTACACTAGTGTGGGGTGATGTTCAATACGGCTAAAACTCAAAATAGCAAAAAAAGTTGCAAGTCATAATTAATCAATAAATAAATCAAATGATCATTGTATTTTAACAATTTTTGAGATAGACAAAAAACTTAATTTTACATAAAATAAAGTACCAAAATGATCCTTGTTAATCATAGAAATTTATTATAATTTTTCTGGAATTTATTAACCAGTACAAGTATTTTATAAAAATTAGTTTTCCAAAGTACACAAAAAATGAGTTGCCAAATTAGTGGCAAAACAGTAAATTAAATATTATAAAAATTATACTAAATTAGCTAAATTAACATAGTATCTAAATACTATTTTTCCAGAATTTTAACAGTATTTAAGTATTTTTAGAAATCCAAAAAAACATTGTACACTATCGAAATTAAATAATTAATTATCTGCGTATTTTGTCCATGTATATAATTTGAACCGAAGTCCAAATACAGGACCCAAGGCCATGAATCAAGTCCAATATAACTTGTACAGGTCTTGAATGTGTGAAAACACATTTGGGCCCAAAAACCCATGCTAGGCTTGGACACCAAATGGTTGCAGTAATTTAAATATACTAAAATACAAATTGGTAAAAAGTGCAAATTAAATATTAATATTTTAATAAGGTAAAATTATACAAAATGAATATATACATACATATGTTAAAAGTACATATATATATATAAGAAAATACTTAATTATAAAGTATATATATATACAAATATTGTATACATATATATAATAGTATATATATAATAATAATATATATATACACATGAACATATATACATATATACATATTATAATAAAGTAATAAATATAACATCTATATATATATATATATATATATATATATATATATACATATATATATAAATACAGTATATACATATATATAATACAATATAATAATACATATATATACAAATATATGTATATACATATATATATAAATATATATAAAAATAACAGAAAAAGAAAAAGAAAAAGAAAAAGAAAAAGAAAAAGAAATGGAAACAGCAGTAAGGGGGGCTCGAACATGAGCCAGAGAGCGCGCGCGCGGGGGGGGGGGGGGGGGGGGGGGGGGGGGGGAGGGCGGTTTAGACTAGGTCGGGCTGGCCAGGGGGTCAGCCCGCTGGGTGTGTTAGGATTAGGTTTAGATTAGTGTTATTTAGGTTTTGAATTAATTAAACATAAAAATAATAATAATAATCTTGTGTCCTGACAGTTAGGGACACAGAAGTCCGTGTGTCCGTGCTATGCACGACACGCACGAAATGATTCGGCCGTGTCCAAGCTTACCCAAGGATTGCCCGTGTCCTGGCGAGTCACCCACGTGAATTCGAGACACAAACACGATACGAAAATAGGACTGACACGTACGTGTCCGAAGTCGGGCTGCTGTCGGGGGTGGCGACTGGGCGGATGAGACGCCGTGGTCGGGGCGCTCCAGTGGCGCTGCGGTCGTCTCGCCGCGGCGCGTCGAATGGTGGTGGTCGGGGCTGTCGAAGTGGCGTGTAGGCGACGGGCTAGGTTAGGCGAACTCCGACGAGTCTCGTCGGGGAAGATAGGTTGGTTGCGGCTATGTAAGGGGCTGTGGTGGTCGGGTGAGTCTAGGGTTAGGATCTGGGGGGTCAGGGCTATTTATAGAACCCTAGGGCGGTGGGATTAGGGCTAGAAATTAGGATTAGGGTTAGGGTTTCGGTGATCGTCGTCGGAGACGACGACAGCGCACAGTCGTCGGAGGCAGTTAGGGTTAGGGATTTGTAAAAAGCCCTCCGAAGATTCGAATATTGCACAAATGCGCGCCGCCCAAACAGTTCGCAAATATAATTTGTAAACTCTAATTAAAACAATTGATTAATTACAAAATAACACTGTAACAATTTAATAAATTACATAATGATATAATAACAATTCTAAAAATTACAGAATGATATTAAAATATTTAAATTTATTGTAAAATAATATTTTAATATATAAAACTCATTTAAAAATTATTTAAAAATTTTAGAAAAATTTCTAAAAACCCTAATAATTATTTTAAGGCTAAATATGACATTAAAAATTAATTAACATTAATTAAATAAATGTTTTTGAAAAACAGGGGATTACACTTACCGTTCCACATCACCCGACCCCGCCAGTTAGAGCCCCGGGACCCCGACAGCAGAAGGGTGGTGTGTGTTCATTCTGTAGAAGGCCATGCCACGATGCTTCCATCTGTAGGAAGAAATTGGGGCAGTGTTTAGCTTGTGGATCTATCACCCATCAGCTTCGGGACTGCCCAGTAGCAGGGGTACCAGGTGCCGGACCACCATCTAGAGGACCGTCGCTCTTGACTTAGCAACAGAGGTTTTGGCAACATCTGCAGCAGCAAAAGGGACCCCAAGGGAAGGCTTATAGTCTGGCTCTTGAGGCAGAGCCGGAGTAGGTTTCGGAGTCAGATTATTTGGCTGACGTCATCACAGGTCATGTTTATTTGTATACTTTTCTAGCTCTATGCTTGTTTGATTCTGGTGCATCACATAGCTTCCTGTCATTAGAGTTTATGCATAAACACCACTTAGTAGCTACACCTACCGAGGAGATGAGTAGAGTAATGACGGGAGGCGGACCAGTATCCATTAGGGCTATCTATAGATGCTCCGTTCCTTTAGCTGGGAGAGAGTTTAGGGGACGATTCTTTGTGATGCCACTCCCCGGGTATGATATCATATTGGAGATGGACTGGCTTAGCTATGCTCACGCAGCTATAGACTGTCATGAGGGTAGTATTCTGTTCAGTCCCCCAGGCACGACACCATTCAGTGTCAGGAGGACAGGGCCGGAGATCAGCCTAGAGCCGAACTGTTGTGTGACAGTTGGAGAGTTAGCACCACCACACCCTATCATTAGGGAGTTTATGGATGTATTCCCAGAAGATCTTTCAGGACTTCCGCCTGACAGAGATGTGGAGTTCACTATAGATTTAGTACCGGGTTCATCACCAGTATCCCGGGCTTGCTAAAGAGTGAACCCCAAGGAGGTCGTAGAGATAAAGGAGCAGATTGATGACCTGTTGAAAAAAGAATTCATTCGATCTAGTGCTTCTCCATGGGGAGCGCCAGTACTCTGTGTACCGAAGAAGGATAGTACAGTCCGGTTGTGTATTGACTACCAGACGTTGAATACCATCACCATTAAGAACAAATATCCTCTGTCCAGGATAGATGATTTGTTCGACCAGTTGAGTGGGGCAAAGGTATTCTCCAGGATATATTTGAGATCCGGCTTCCACCAGGTGAAAGTCAGGGCTGCAGACATCCAGAAGACGGCGTTCAACACGAAGTACGGGCAGTATGATTTTTTGGTGATGCCATTTGGTCTCACAAATGTGCCAGCTGTCTTTATGAACTTGATGAATAAGATATTTCACCAGTATCTGGATAAGTTCGTCGTAGTATTTATCGACGACATCCTTATATACTCGAAGACGCCGAAGGAGCATGCAGAGCACTTGCAGACAGTTTTGGGAATTCTGAGGTAGGAGAGGTTATATGCCAAATTGTCGAAGTGCGAGTTCTTTTTAGACCGAGTGGAGTTTCTCGGTCATGTAGTCACTGGAGAGGGGATCTCAGTGGATCCCAGGAAGATTGCTGCCGTAGAGACATGGAAGGCTCCGACGTCAGTTTCAGAGATCAGGAGCTTCTTGGGTTTAGCAGGCTATTATAGGAAGTTCGTCCAGAACTTTGCTAGGATAGTTGAACTCATGACGAAACTAACGCGGAAGGACGCAGAGTACATCTGGTCGGAGGACTGCCAGACAGCATTTGAGGAGCAGAAGAGGAGGCTGACAACCGCTCCAGTTCTACTATTACCTTCAGGATCTGGAGGTTTTACCATATACAGCGATGCTTCGGGAAAGGGGCTAGGATGTGTCCTACAGCAGCATGGGAAAGTGATTTCTTATGTATCTAGGCAATTACGGACTCATGAGCGGAACTATCCTACCCATGACCTAGAGTTAGCTGCGGTGATCTTTACACTCAAGTTGTGAAAACACTACTTATACGGAGAGCGAGTAGAAATCTTTACTGACCACAAAATTTTGAAGTATGCGTTCACGCAGAAAGAGCTGAACATGAGGCAAAGACGATGGTTGGAGTTGATGACGGACTTCGACATCGATTTACAGTATCACCCTGGAAAGACAAATATGGTGGCGGATGCGCTGAGCAGGCATCCGATGGCATGGTATCTGATGATAGATCGACATTTGCGGGAAGATCTGGAGAAGCTCGGTATCGAGATAGTTCGGCTAGGATCAGTGATACAGATGATGGTGCTAGACATTCAGTCAGGTTTGATGGAGCAGATCAAGGAGGCACAGTCTACAGATGAGAGCCTCCGCAGACCTCGAGCCCAGGCTTTAGCTGGATTGCTGGATGACTTCACCATAGCAGAGGATGGATCCTTGAGGCATGGCAGCCGGTTATGCGTGCCGAAGGGAGAGCTGATAGAGGCAGTCTTGTAGGAGGCACACCGATCACGATATTCTATTCACCCTGGTGCCAACAAGATGTACCGCGACTTACGGGAACATCTTTGGTGGCACGGGATGAAGAGGGATGTATCATGTTTCATTTTGAGATGCCTAGTTTGCCAGCAGGTCAAGGTGGAGCGTCAGAGGCCAGCTGGTCTATTGTAGCCATTACCCATTCCTGAGTGGAAGTGGGAACACAATACCATGGACTTCGTCTCATGGCTTCCTCGTTCCCAAGGAGAGAAGGATGCCATTTGGGTCATCGTTGACAGGCTGACGAAGTGTGCGCACTTCATACCCTTCAAGGTGGGGCTCTCCACCGAGAAGTTGGTGGAGTTATACATGCAGCAGATAGTTCGCTTGCATGGAGTACGAGTGAGCATCGTATCGGACCAAGATAGCAGATTCACGTCCCACTACTGGAGGAGCTTGCAGGAAGAGTTGGGCAGTCGGCTCAAGTTCAGTTCATCATACCATCCACAGACAGATGGACAGTCCGAGAGGACGATACAAACGCTAGAGGACATGCAAAGGACTTGTGTGCTGGATTTTGGCGGATCATGGGAGAGCCATATGCACTTGGTAGAGTTTTCTTACAACAACATCTACCAAGCCAGTATCGGTATGTCTCCTTTCGAGGCACTATATGGACGACGATGCCGTACACCGCTCTTTTGGGATGATATTAGGGATAGAGTTATGCTTGGGCCAGAGATGATCACGGATGCAGCAGAGAAGGTCGGGATGATCAGAGACAGGCTCAGAGTCGCTCAGGACAGGCAAAAATACTGGGCCGATGCTAGTCGCAGACCGATGGAGTTCGCTGACGGAGATATGGTGCTGGTAAAGATATCACCTACTAGAGGGACAATCCGGTTCGGACGAGGCGGCAAGTTGAGCCCCAGATACATTGGGCCGTTCGAGATACTTGGCAGGATCAGAGAGGTAGCTTACAGGGTTGCACTTCCACCCAACCTAGCAGGAGTTCACGATATCTTTCATGTGTCTCAGCTGAGGATATACGTTCCAGACCTCAGCCATGTGTTAGATCATTCAGAGTTAGAGATCGGACCGAGCCTTGCGGTTACTGAGAAGCCAGTAAAGATTTTGGACCGAAGGGAGAAGAGGCAGAGAAACAAAGTCGTACCCTTGGTCCGAGTAGCTTGGAGCTGTCACTCTCCGGGGGGATCTACTTGGGAGAGGGAGTCGGACATGAGGGAGAGATATCCTCACTTGTTCGACCCAACAGCCGCGAGGAAACCACCCGTTTCCGTTTGATACCTTAGAGGTTAGTCTTAATAGTAGCCTTAGTCATTTGTTTGCATTGCTTGCTATGTTAGAATGTTTGTAGAGTCTTCTATCCTTGTGAATTTTGAGGACAAAATTTTTCAAGGAGAGAAGATTTGTAAGCCCCTAAATATTGTTATTTATTTTAAATAAGGATTTATTATTTTTAATGGCATTTATACCCTTAAAATGAATTATTATAATTATTAGAAATTTTCTAGAATTTTTAATGATTTTTAAAAATGAATTTTATAGCTTAAAATATCAATCTGCAATTATTAAATTTTAATTTGCAATTTGTTAAATTATTTTAATATCAATTTGTAAATTATTGTTTGGTTTCAAATTCAGTTTGTAAATATAATTTACAAACTGAGAGGCAGTGGGGTAAAAATGTTAAACCCAAACTTGCGGGGGCCTTACTGCAAATCACCCGTCACCCCTCCCCCCCCACAATTTTCTCTCTCCTCCCTCGCCAACGCCCGACGACCGACGACCGACCTAAACCCTAAATTTCTGTAACCCAGCCCCTAATTCAACCGACTTGTCGACCCTATAAAACAACCCCGACCCCAAACCCTAACTCTAGACCATTTTTCGACCACCCCAACGCCGGCCGACCCCCTTTCTTCTCCGACCATCTCGCCGAAACACTAGATCTAGGAGCGCCACCCCTACAGGCCACGTCGACGCCTCCAACCACCACTAATCGACGCGCCTCGTCGAGACGACCACAGCGCCATTTTTTTCTAGCCACTCCGACGTCTCCTCCGCTGTGCAACGCCCCCGAAAGCCACTGCTCGACGGACACGTACGTGTCATCTCACCCTTCGTGTCGTTCAGTGTCTCGTGTTGGTGTCACTGGACTCGCTTAAACACGAGGAATCCACTGATGTGCTTGGACACGGAAAACTCATGTCGTGTGAGTCGTACACGCCCTATACACAGGACTCGTGTGTCTTCGTGTCCCTAACTGTTGGGACACGAAGACACAGAAGAATGGATTAACGGGTTTAATAGACTGATTATTGGGTTTAAAACCCATTATCCTAAATTCATTATAAAACTAACTAAGTCCTATCCCTATCAAGCTAACTGGAGCTGACACCCTGGCCAGCCCGAGCAATGTTAAGCCCCTCCCCCTTTTTCAACAGGCCGAGTTCGAGCCCCCCTTTTGTTTCTTTTTGTTTTGTTCTTATTTTATTTGTTTTATTATATATATATGTATATTTTTTTATTATATATATATATACGTATATATGTATTTATATATATATGTATATATGTATTTATATATATATGTATATATGTATATGTATATGTATATGTATATGTATATGTATATGTATATGTATATGTATATGTATATGTATATGTATATGTATTTATATAGATATATTATTATATATACTATTATATATAATGTATATACTGTATTTATATATATGTATATTTTATATTTAGTATTTATATATATATATATATATATATATATATATATATATATATATATATATATATATATATATATATATATATATATATATATATATATATATATATATATATATATATATATATATATATGTATATTTGTTATATATATATTCATTATATATATAAATATCTATATATTTATGTATATATATAAATGTATTTGTTGTATATGTATATATATTTCAAATTCGATTTTGTGCAAATTGTCATTATGTGTAAATTCATAAGTTATTTTATTATATAATTTTGTGACTTGTATATTTTACCACTTTAAAATATATTTATATATATATTTGAATTTCTGTATTTTATAAATCATGGCCATTTGATGTCCAACCTAGCATGGGTTTTTGGGCCCAAATGTGTCTAATATATTCAAAGTCTGTACAAGTCATATTGGACTTGATTCATGGCTTTGGGTCCCGTATCTGGACTTCGGTTCAATTTCGTATACGTGGATAAAATAGTAAATAATTAATTAATTATTTTTCAGAAATTGTTACTTGCTATTTTTGAATATATATATATATATATATATATATATATATATATATATATATATATATATATATATATATATATATATATTATTTGCTGTAAAAATTTAGAAAAAATCGTATTTAAATACTATGTTAATTTACCTAATTTAATATAATTTTTTCAGCATTTAATAAGTACTTTTGGCATTTTATAAAAATAGAAAAACAGAACTCATTTTCAGGATACATATGTTTGCTGATTTTTACTAAATATCCATGAGGGTTTATAAATTCTAGAAAAATTAATATAAATTTCTATAATTAACAAGGATCATTTTGGTACTTTATTTTATGTATAATTGAGCTTTTTGTCTATCTCAAAAACTATTGGAATACAGTGTACAGTCTGATTTATTTATTGAATAGTTACGACTTACAATGTT
This sequence comes from Iris pallida, assembly GCA_029216955.1. Lineage (NCBI taxonomy): Eukaryota > Viridiplantae > Streptophyta > Magnoliopsida > Asparagales > Iridaceae > Iris > Iris pallida. The sequence goes on along the minus strand of JANAVB010036017.1, from coordinate 1,927,977 downwards.
TTGTGTTGACTTGAGTTATTGTAGTATTGGACCTCACCCTACACTAGTGTAAAGGTCCTAGAAAGTTAGTTTGGGTATTGTGTTACCTCACATTGGTCTCCTATGCTAAAGTCATCATTTGGCTAGGTGTCCAGTCAGAAAGTCGTATCGCACAACTAGTGTCTTAATGTTTAACTTAGTATGAAAACTAAGTTTATGTATTATTTCTATAGTGACGAGTCACCAGACATCTATAGCATTTCTATCACTACCTTGCTTTGCTAAAGGCAAGTGCCTCTACATACTTTACATACTGCTATAACAATAAATTGTGATCCAACCATGTTAAATGCTGATCCTTGGGGTAGCAAGTTAAATCTTCACCTGTTATATTTATTTTCAGTCCCTACCATGCTTAGGACAGTTCTTATATCTCTCACATGCTTAAACAACGGGATTATGGGAAAACTGTTAGTAGAGTACGTGATCATGTCCCCCTTCTCCGTATGTATTTACCGAGCATTGTTACATTCTATATGTAACTTTGTCGTATGTTCTGGTCTCGCGTTTGTGTATGGATATACATCGATGCCATTATGTGTACGTATGTACATATCAGAAAATTGATATGTACCACTGTACATCCTATTTACCTATTGACCGATCACGTATATGCTATAGTTTTAAATTTTAAAACAAACATATGATGCCATGATAGATTATGATATGCCATGATTCCTACACTTCTGTTCAGTTCATGTTTCGTATATTTAGTTTGTTAGAATCAGTACTTGCTCCCGTTCTGACAGGATAACGTTTTAGGTATACTTACCGAGGAGGGGTTGCTTTGTGATTCTTATTATGGGATTGCTATCGAGGATCAGGCTTTACTTTACGGGGATGTACCTGTGGGAAAACTCGTCTAGTTTGTGTAGTTGCTCGGGACTTCTGAGTGTAGTCATGTTTTAGACTACGTATTTTGTAACTGGACCTGTATCCAGTTTTACATTTTGGACTTGTACTTGGAACTTATTTATATACAATATGACTTTTGTGTTTGGAACATTTCTGACTCATTATTACATATAGAATTGTTAGCACACTTTGGTCTTATCTTATTTGTCTTTAGAACAGCTTACTACACTTTATTTCAAGCGTAGGCTGGACATGACTCGGCCCGGCCCAACAATTTGGGTAGCGGATCGTGACACGTGATGAAACTTGGGATGATCCCTTTTTTTTGAAAGAAGGTAATTATGGTGAACGCTCCCACCAGGAATCGATCTGACCACTCAGGCCGCATGCCTCATCACTACCACTAGGCTAGAGGGTCATTGGCACTTGGGATGATTCGTTCATAGTCTCTCGGGGTAAGAAAGCTACTTGATCCTTGCTGGATATTGGATTTTAGTAATTCTCTACATATTTTCTCAGATGTATTTTTTCTACTTCTTTGGAGAAGAAGACTGATATTGTTCGCTCGGGTGATGACTCAGTTTGTAAGGTCGTCGCCAAAGGGACAATAGATATTAAGATGCATGATGACATGATTCACAAACTTGATAGGGTGCAGTATGTATCGAATATGTGCAAGAATTTTATATCGTTGGGCGTGTTATACTCTGCGAGCTGTCTTTTTTCAGTGAGAGATGGATTTCTAAGTACGATAATATTTATCGAGTGGTAGGAGATATATATTGTAAGCCCCTGAATTTTGGGCTTATTTTTTTAATTTTATAAATCAATTATTTTGAACAGATATTATTATTTGATTATTATTTAATTTAATGCTCTTTACCGTGACTTGGAATTCTAGAGCATCAGGGATGCCAGTCTCTGGAAACTTCCTTCTTGGAGTTTGTAGTAGACGAGATTATCTTCATTTTGATATATCCTGTCCCACTTGAACTCGTTCCCTTGTGCTCTTTTTGCTTCGCGCAAGTTCGGGTCAATATTAGACCATTTAATTATTAATTGAATTCCCACTCTTTTCCTCGATCATCATATGCGCGTTACCATGACTTTTAATTTAGGAGCACCGGACTAGTCATTTTCTCGAAACCAACTTGTCATGCCTGATCTACTCGAGACACTCTTCACCCCTGACCTCGTGTCCCACTCAGATACTCCATTTTGTGCTCCATTTCCTTCGCACAACTTTTGGTTCAATTTAGGCCAATTAATTATCTACCGTGAAACCTGATTTGATTTCCAATTTAATTTCGGGACCCGACATCGACCCAATCCAGTCGACCCAATATATGGCCCTGGCCTGTTTTAAGCCTACTATGCACGCGCCACTTACGTGCCACCGATTTGATCTCCCTTGTGCTCCCATTCCATCCGTAATTTTAATTGGTTTAATTTATAAATTAATTAAATCTTGGCTTCGACTTTGTCCAAACTTGGCCCAACGCCCAACCCAGTTTAGTGTGGGCCCTGTCATGACTGCCCATACACCCCACTGGTGTTTTCCCATTTTTGCCTACTCGAAAATATAATTCTTTTATTTTATAAAATATCTCTACCTCTCTCATTTATATATATATATATACATATATATATATAATGTAACTCTCTTTTCTCTCTCCTCCTAATAACACCTACACACACAAGTCACTCTCTCTCCTCTCCCCATGGCAGCCGAACACCTCACCCCTCCCTCTAAATATCTCTCTCTAATAATATCTATCCCTCTCTCTCTTTTTATACAATAAATACACACACACACACATGTGTATATATTATATACTCTCTCTCTCTCTCACACACCTCACCCACTCTCTCACCATCACCCCATTACTTCTCTCCCTCTCTCTCCCCTACCTGCCGAGAGCAGCACACCCCCTCCATACAACTCCTTCTTCATCTTCTTCTTCTTCTTAAGTCAACAACCCCACCATCACCATTATTATCATCATCATTATCACCACCCTCACCATCTCCACGAGCTCCACCACCAACACCACCACGAGAACGGCCACCACCACCTCACGGCCACCACCACCCTGGCCATGCACCACCAGCCACCTCCTCCTCTCCTCCTATTCTTTACCATCATTCATCACCATCACCATCATTCATCACCATCACCATGAACACCTCACCACCACCATCAACCTCCACCTCTTCTTCCTCTCCTCCGACCATCCGCCCCTAGCAACCGCCACCGTGCGCCACCACGTGGCCGGCGATCCCCCCGACCAGCAGTGCAGCAGCTGCAAACGCAGCAGCGCGCGGCGCTGCAGCAGCAACCGTGCGCGCGCGTGCGCCGCCGCGGCCGGCAGTCGCCGCCGGGGAGGTCCCCGGTCGCACACCGCCGCGTGGCTGGCCCTCGACCCCCTGGGCGACCACCCTGTGGCGGCCAACGTCCTCCAGGACGCGCCGTCTAGGCAATTTTAACGTTTTTCACGGAATCCCGTCGACGCGCGCGCGGAAAGTTTCAGAAATTGTGTTTCGGGACAGCGACTTTGCGCACATTTCTCGGGAAATCCGACCGTTGGATCGGCGATCCGTTTCTTCCGTCACAATCTCGGTATATCCCTCTTCACCTTCGTCAAGTTTGAACCGTTAATTTCGTCGTTTGATACATCAAAACCGGCCACCAAGTTAACGTTTTAATTTGTACTATTTTTGGACAGTTTCGTGATGCCAACTTCGCGGGTTCGTATCTTCGTCGTCGCAGCTCCATTTTATGCGCTACCAGTTCCGGTGCATAGTTGGTATAACCCTCTTCCTGCCCCCTTTAGATTTCATTTTAGTTTGAGCTTGTTAGGTCGGTCGAATTCGACGCCAAAGTTGGTCGTTCGAATTCTTAGTGTTGCACTTGTAAAATTCCATTTTTGAACCCGGGACTCTGAATTCAAATTCTGGCACCACCAGTAGACTCATGGCATCGTTCTGGCATGTTTTCATATAAAGTTTGCTTGATTTGGAGAACGTGGACCCTGGCACGCATTTCGGTACAAAGCGGGTCCCACTTTCTGGGTCAACTGGTCACTTTGAGATCGACTCATCGGAATCCAATTCTGGATATACCGTTGAGTTCGTATCGTCATTCTGGAGTTGTTGACATATAATTTGCTAGGTTTTAGTGGACATTGGTTCTGGCACGCATTTCGGTGCAAGTCGGATACCAATATCCGGGTCAACGTGTCATTTTGAGTTCGGCTCATCGAAATCCAATTACGGATATACCGTTGAGTTCGTATCGTCATTCTGGACTCGTTGACATATAATTTGCTGAGTTTTGAGGACATTGGCTCCGACACGCTTTTTCGTGCAAATCGGTTTCCAATGTCCTGGTCAACGTACCAATTTGAGATCGGGTCAACGGAATCCAATTCTGGATATACCGTTGGGTTCGTATCGTCATTCTGGATTCGTGAACATATAATTTGTTAGATTTTGTGCACTTTTATTTTGGCACATTTTTCGGTGCAAAGTGTGTCCAACGACGGACATCATTTTGGCCCGAAATTACCGTTTTGCCCCTGTGTCCAAATTAGACTTTTTGACAGGCTATTCTAGCTATTTTGACCATTCTGGACACGTTGATGATGTTAGTTTTATCATCCGACAACATTTGTAGATTTTTTCCCTTTTTGAGTCATCCTATTATTATATTATTTTCTTCTTTTGGTTATTTTAGAGACCCGTCGATTTCAGTGATTTCTAAATCACCGAAATGCATAAGTTGACCCTGTAGATGTTTATAGAGACTAGCTTTTACCTTGTTGACCTTGGTTGACTACTTTGACTGAACGTCGAAGTAGAGTCAACATTTGACCTAGGTTAGACTAGTTTTGACCCTGGTTGACCACAGTTGACTTTTTGACCAAAAGTCAACTGTAAGTCAACCTTAGCCTAAAATTGACTAGAACAGGACCAGAGTTGATCGGTTGACCAAAGTCAACTGTAAGTCAACCATTGACTTAGATTGATCTAGTTTGACTTGCCTTGACCTAGTTTGACTTAGTATGACTTGATTTTACTTCCAAACCCTTATATTGATACAGTATTCCACCTATAGGTCCTCGAGGCACTGTTCTTGGACCAGTTGACATATTCTACCAGATCGCAGGCGAGTACATTCTCTGATAATATTTCTGTTTTATGATATCGTTTATGTTTCTTGTATTTAGTGTAGATACCCTTGTTCTCTTGACACATTGTTCACACGGATTGGTATTTCCCTGGATCCCGTCATGAGATATTATTCCTCGCTTTCCTTGGTATATCTTGTGCAAGTCTTTCTTGTTCCTTGTGCATTGTATAGACACGATTCCTACGAAGGCTAGCTACCCTCTCGGAGAATCGCATGTCATGATGTGTCATGGTTGGATCCACTATACTAATCGGGGATGGAGAGTATTAGTGTAGATGTGTGGTCATTATCCACCTTGTTTATTCTTGTAGACCTTGAATGCTACCAATCCTACACTCCACGTGGGATTGGCTGATCATTAGACCTTGTGCAGACCCAAGCCGGCCACATGTTGAAACTAGTACTCACACACTTAGACAGATGATTCTTGATTCTTGTACATGCCATGATCAGTTTTACTTGCCTTGTTCTAGCTCTAGATTTACAGCTTACCTTGCCATGATACTCACATGTACATTTCATGATTCCTTGTATATTCTCTCTATTTACTGCTACATTTTCAATATCGTCTAATTAGAACTGTTATTTGAGATTTGTGCTCGTTCCATCCTGACTGGATATGTTGAAAAAATTTTAGGAGTAATTGTGCCACATTTGTTGGACTGCAGGATGATTCTAGCTGAGGTGGTTCACACTGTTCCTCTATGTGAGTTGCCTGGTAGTTATTCCTTAGTTAGTCTTGTTGTTCCTTCATTATCTTCCTGTCTTATGATCATTGTAGATTCTAGTTGTTCTAGTGATATTGTTGTTATTTCTTGTCTTATCTTCCTTAGTTTCGTGATGTGACATGAGTATATTTCTAGTTATGGATTCTTAGATGTTGTAGTTAGTATAGTATGCTTGACAGCGTTCTACCGTCGATACCGCGGCGTAGGCTGGGCGTGGCCCACGTATTCGTACCCGTATATCTGGGTGCGGGTCGTGACATATATACCGTTCAAGGTGGTGCTCTTATAATTTCTAAAGTGTATATATATATATATATATATATATATATTTTTTTTTTTAAGTGTATATATATATATATATATATATATATATATATTCGGGATGGTTCTTTTGTAGTTGGTCAAACTTCCATGGCTTGAGAACGACGAGTCAGATTTATTAATCCGGGTACGACGACAACTATTTTGGAATACTATAATTAACTTGGGCTATGTAACAAAGATGAAGTGCAAATTAGGGCCAAGTTTAAGTTCGGAGTCGATTTGCGCCTAGGCGACTGGTGCCCCATGAAGAAAGGGTGGTTCGTAAGAACGAGACTATTGTTTGAAGATTGAAGTCTAAATGTTACTAAATGCTTGTTATTTGGATGATGAATATGATACAAGGTGGTGACTATTAGAGTTTGACTCATATTTGGCAATCCTAATAGTAATAAGATTGGAGTAAATTCCTAGTCCTATCTTGGCAATGAGTTCTAAATATGGGAACATATGTCTGCTTTCGTATGAAAAGAAAGTATTTTTTTTTCTAACAAAAATCTGTTATTACTTGCTTACTACAAAGAATTTCTATTACAATTCCTAATTAAAAAAAAAATCTAAGTAAAAGTAGATTGAGATCTGGAGATAGTAGCGGTGGAACTCGGTCGGCGCGTAATCATTTTTCTTCGTTGACTACCCGAGACAAAGATGGAAAACAAGCAGTCTCTAGCTTGCACGAACACTATGAAGAATAGAATGTAGCAGCAAGACGACTCAATTGCTCAAGAATCGATGCCTTTGATACTTTGGCAGCACAAAAATTGAGGTATTTATAGCCAATTTGCACGGTAAAGGCTATTTGACAATTTTTTGCACAAAAATGAGCTAAACTGCCATTTTTGCGAAGAATGCATTTGCGCGAAAATTATTAAAATCACTGTTCATAAATTTGTAAAGACTATGGAAGACGAATATAAGCAAGAGTGGATGCAAGCCTTACCGACAAACTTCACCTATGAGCTGGTGCGGATGAAAACAAAAAACAAAAAATTTGAAGAATTGCTAGCTGTTCAAAGCAAAGTTAACAATTGTTAATCGAATGACTTCGTTTTTAATGACCGCCAACCGCGGTGCCAGACATGCAGTTCATCATCCACTATGAGTCAAAGATGATGTGCTCCGGCAGACAGAAGCAGCAAAGTATTTACGATCATACCGCACCTCAACCGTGTATATATAAACGGTGCTATCAATCTTCACTACTCAACAGTCTTCAATCGAAAGGAAAATGGCCACCATCGCCCTCTTCTTCCTCGCGCTCTCCTCGGCGGCGGCGGCGGCGGCGGCGGCATGCAACAAGCACGACCACCGGGCGCTGCTCGCGTTCAAAGACTCCTTCCCCCACAACTCCTTTCCGAGCTGGAACAGCTCCGCCCGCTGCTGCTCCTGGGACTACGTCACGTGCACCGCCGGCCGCGTCACGAATCTCTACTTCGCCGGCAACAGCCTCACCCCTCCCCCCATCGATCTCAACGGCTCGATCCCGGCCTCCATCGGAGACTTCCCGCGCCTCGAGAGCATCTACCTGGGCGGCATGCGCAGCCTAGCAGGCCCGGTCCCTCCCGAAATCGCGAAGCTCAAGCGGCTCCAGTCCCTGGTCATCACAGACACCAGCGTCGCCGGCCCCGTCCCTCCGTTCCTCTCCGAGCTGCGCGCGCTCAGACAGCTCACGCTGGCGAGCAGCATGTTCGCCGGCAGCATCCCCCGGTCCCTCGGCAGGCTGGCCAACCTCACCTCGGTCTACCTGCAGCAGAACCGCCTCACCGGGAGCATCCCGGGATCCCTCTTCAGCAGAACGCCCAACGGCTCGCTCGCCGAGCTCGACCTGTCCGGGAACAAGCTGACGGGGTCCGTCCCGAAGAGCTTCGCGGGCGTCGGCTTCGCCACCGTCAGGCTGTCGGAGAACGGGCTCGTCGGGGACGCGTCGTTCCTCTTCGGCAGGTCGAAGCCGCTCCAACTGATCATGCTGCAGCGCAACAAGCTCGCGTTCGACCTGAGCGGGGTCGAGTACCCGAGCGACCTGACGTACGTCGACGTCAGCCACAACAGGATCTACGGGAGCATATCGGAGCAGATCCTGGAGGGCCCGGTGCTGCACTACTTGGACGTCAGCTACAACGAGCTGTGCGGGAAGATACCGAGCGGAGGCTTCTTCTCCACGTTCATACCGGGCGACTATTCGCATAACAAGTGCCTGTGCGGAGCACCGCTGTCACCCTGCAAATCAACCGGATCGCTCTAATTTTGTATTATTTTTATTTTTTTATTTTTAATTGTATGATGAATTATGCAGATTTTCAGTTGTATTGAATACAAATAATGTATGCAGAGAGAAACTTATTGCGAAACTGTGTCTAGTTTTAAAGAAAAAAAAAATTCCGTATACAATAATGTATTACAAGTAAATAAGAAATATGATAAAAGAAGATACATGTTGTCAATGGCTCGTTTTTTTTTTTTTTAATTCCACTCACACACACAATTGTGGGGCCCTCCGGATGTCCGTTCTAATACCACTAGACTAGAGAGGTCGGACAATGGCTCACCGTTACTACCAATGTTTTAAAAATCGGACCGGTGATCGAACCGAAATTTTTTGGTATAGGTCGGACCGGGGTTCAACCGTGGTTCAACCGGGTTCAATTGGAGTTCAATAGACTTAGTTTAGTTTGGTTCAAATAGGTAAAATATCAATATTTACTTCTTGGTTTAGTTTGATTTGATCATAAGTATGTTAGTTCGGTTTAATTTTACAACTATAAGGTCGATTAAAACCAAATAAAGAATCAAATGGTCCAAATTTCTCATAATAATTTATTTTGAATTTTTTTACAATGAAAAAATAACCAAAATTGACCGGTTCAATTGTGAACCGGTTCGGCCGGTTCACCGGTTGAACCCGGTTTTGACAAAAAATCGACGGTTCTTTAAAAGACCCGGTTTTAGTCGAACCGGACCGATTTTTTGGCTTAAACCGGTTGGACCCGGTCCAACCGTCTGTCCGGTCCGGTTTTTACAACATTGGTTACTACTGGTAACTTCAATGTTTTTGTAAAGCTGCGGAAGAAAAGCTGCATTTTCAATTTATTTTAAAATAAAATGCAGCCAAATCGCTATGACTTGGACGCAAGAGGATGAAGTCGCCAGTAACTCCGGCGACTTCACTGTCTTTTTTAAAAAGGAAAAAAAAAGGGCATAGTGACCTAGAAGTACGGTTAAGAAATCCTTAAGTGTTGTTACAAGTCGTACTATATCGATATATGCATGCTCTTTCTAATTACAAGCCTAAAAGGACTGACTATTATTCTCATGTGTGCAGAGGGCAGAAATGAAGCAAGGTAAAGAAATCGCCAGTAGTTTGGCTGTATTTTATTTAAAAAAATTTAAAATTCAGATTTTCTTTTCTAGCTTTAAAGAAACAAAAATATTGAAGCCGTCAGTAGTAGTGCAAGCACTCATGTCATCAATACCATTGACGACATGTATCTTCTTTTGTATTTGGTTAAACTTGTTATCTTATTTGTTATTTACTTATATATTATTATTTTATACTTATTTTTTTTGAAAAATAAAACCCTCCATTCTCTGTTGAGTCAACCTCCATGTGCATAGCCATCCCAAAGAAAACTAAAATGATTTAAATTTTCATTCAAACATAGAAATGAAGGGGGAAAAAAGTTCATAAAGGCACAATCAAGATTGTTAGGGGGCAGCTTAGGATAGAGGGCAGAAAAATATATATATATTTTTTGTTAGGACAATCATCAAATTTGATTGGGATCACAATCAAAATTCTCTCTAACTCTCTTTCTTACCTAACAGTCCAATCTCTTCCGCTTCTTCCTACTTCCTTACCTCATTTCTTCCTCCTCTTCCAACCTTAATTCATCTCCAATGGGGGCTTCTATCTCTCCTATATCTGTGGTAGAAACTCATTTTAGAAAACTTCTTTTAGTGGTGATTTCTATTCCAATTTTCATGTTGATATATGATGGACAATTTATATGAAGACTTTTACATGTAGAAACTCTCATAGAAATTCATCAATCTTAAGATTGAGCTCCATTTTCAAACTAAATCATAAAAGTTTTCCATCTTAATATTAGACAACGCAATGAAGGATAGAATTTTGATAACCATTGGAAAGTGTGTTTTTTTATTCAAGTTAGATGTAAATACTCTGTCAACTAGGACATAAATTTTCTTATAGTACAATGCCAAGTACTATAGAAACTCAAATTTAGAAATCTCCATTGGAGATAGCCATAGTTGGAGATGACACATACCCTAAATTCTATCTCTAACTCTCTTTCCTTCCTTACAGCCCACTCTCTTCCTCTTCTTCCTACTTATTAGATTTCCGGTAATGATTTGCCAATTGGTGTTTTCTCAAAGTTTAGAATCCAATATATTATGATTTTGAGCTTCAGTATTAGACGTAGTCCCCTTGGGACGACACAAGACTTGTAGAATTCTGACAATCCTAATAATATATAAGCAGGACTTTCAGAATCCTAGAAGTTCTAAGACGGATAGTTCTCTGTATGAGGATTCTCAAGATTATGGCAGTCCTGACTATTGTTAGGGCTGTCAAAATCCTATCAGTCCTGACTATTATGTTAGGACTGCAAAAATCCTAACAGTCATGTTCCTGATATGACAGCTTTTATACTTAGTGAATGGTGCTCCCTAACAATTTCAAAATGATGTTTTTGTTAGTGAAAAATTAGAACTTTTTGTGCTGCCTCCTAGCAATCAAAAGTTGCCTTTATAAAGGGCAAAATAAGACAAGCAAGATACTGGCTATGAAATCAAGCATCCAATCTAGAATTATGTGCTTTAAAATTGCTTTCTGGTTGGACTTGCATGTTGACTGTAATGCTCCACTCCGTGTGAGGCATTTGGGTTGGCTTGTTGGATGCTATCAGAATGATGGACCGTGACTTGTGTTAGAAATCAAGAGAATTAAGACTGATGCAGTCTCTCTTAGCTTGCCGGATGGAATAAGTGTTGGAACATGGCTCGCTGGTAGGGCTATGTCTAGTGAAAATGTGTATGATCGGAACAAGAAGACCCTTATACAAAGTGATGGAACTGTCCCTTCTTCCCTACTTCTTCATGCCTAGTAAAATGAAGTATTGTGTTTCTATGTTCTGTCCCTTATCTTGTGATGCTTTAGTTGCTAAATCGATAGAGATGTTTATGTTGGATAATGTTGAGATGAATAAGATATAAACATTGAACTACTGAATGAATAAAAGTTGAACTGCTAATGTGAATTGATGCCTGAAAATGAATTGATAATATTGTCCCTTATGTTTAATGTTACTGAAACAAATAGAATACCTGAATAATGAGATGCTTGGTGAATGATACATGAGTAATAATCTGGCTAAGCTACTGACGCAATAAAATGAATAAAACACCTGAATCAGGTACACTCTGTGTAACTGTTGCAAGATATGAAACGCTGCTTGTCCCTATAACACTGAATGAATATGAAATGTCCCTACGAGAAATAAAATGTTGTGTATCCATATTTGAAAGGAATAATGTGAGTAATGTTCTGATGCGAAGAAATAAGATTGTGAAAATGATGAGGCTTGGGATCATGGAGATCACTAAGTAGAATAATGGTAACGATGGAATGATTAGTCGTTGAATACGGCTCAGCATGTAAGATGAGATGCTGAACTATTAGCTTTTCTTACTTTCAGTTGTTTTACCATGCACTTGTGTTTATCGAGACGTCAACACGCATTCGCATGTTCATGGATGTACTTGTGTACAAGTCTGAGAAAGTTTTCTCGAATGGTACCTGGGGCGATAGGACCGATTCGAACCGGAAGGAAACATTGGATGTGCTATGGTGGCACGAGGTATTACGAGACATTCGGCTAGGCTTGTAACCTACCCTGGAATGATGCGTCATAATAACGGTTGAAAAGTCCTTTATGGTATAGTTTCATCAACGACCATATAGTCAGCATGCATGCTAATGAATATTTTGTGCAGGCAGAGTAAGTACATCATATTATCCTGTATTTTTATGCATGTGCGAGGGAGTCGACTATCGGTAAAAAATCACTTAAATATGATATGATTATTTATATGTTGAATTCAACGTGACTGCTTAACATGTCATCAATAATGATAAGATGTTGCCTTTTTATAGTATCACCGTAACATGTTTAGCTTATTAACTCAATGTTGCTCAGATGATGCCTTACATAAAGAAATAATATATCATGCTATAACATGTTTCACATGATTCTGCTCATGATCTGTAAACTGATGCTAGGTCCCAAATGGAAAGATCAGTCAAATAAATATTTGCTCAGATAAAAACTTAGTGTTGGTTTAGGCGAGTGAGATGATTCTGCTCGACAGTATATAAATGATGTACTGACCCACATTGTTGATACTCTTTTTAGGTGCTCGTACTTGGGAGGTGCAGTACTCGAAGATCGGCTTGGACTGTCCCACGACATCGAAGATTTGTTGGATATATAAAAGCTCTCCTTACAAAAGATGATGTCTTCTGTTTATGAAGAGCATACTGTATGGAACATTATAACCAGTTGTACCAGTTAGTTGTAAGCCAAGTCGACATATCCAGTTGTAATTCAATGTATCTATGTATCCAACGTAAGCCTAAAGGAGTCACATCCCGATTCCGTCGAATCGATAGTCGTCCTTCGGGTGTGATGCCGTGCGAACCTAGTTTGCGATTGCACAAGGCATAGTCATAAGGTAATCCGAGACACGAGATCTGTCATAACCCGCACCTGCTTTTCGGATACAAGACGTGTCCAAGCCCAGCCTACGTCGAAGTGTCGACGGTAAAACGTTGTCTAATATACACAAGTCACAGCAATCTATTTATCTCATCCACAGAATAATAACGAATCAACCAAGATCAATGAACACCAATGAAACTAAATAATATAAACTGAATGTTTCCAAGATTCAATGTCACGTCCGGTGGACACAAATCCACTACCAATAGACGGAAGAGAAAATAAATACATGAACTATACTATATGAATACAACCTGCTAATCGAGACAACCTCCACTGCAAGGCACCGTGATCTGAAGCTGACCCAATTCCTCTCGTGTGCTCCTGATTCAAACTTGGCTAAACCTCAAGAGATCATCAGGTCCTTAGAGGACTAGCAAGATACATAAAAATGAGCCTTCCTAACAGTTTATTATGCATGGAGAAAATCCAAAAATAAACAAGTAAAACTAAGCAGTGATAAAACACTAATCTGTGCACTGACTACGCATAAATGAACTGCTGATCGAAGACGAGAGAACTCATATCAAGACGTCAATGGATAACCAAATCGAATACTCAAACCCTCGTCTCTAGTGTGAACTCGCAGGTTTGATCAACTACTAACCCTCATCCCTAGTGTGGACTCGCAGGTTAGCTTCAAAAATTTATCCTCGCCCCTAGTGTGGACTCGCAGGTGCGGACAGATAACTACTAACCCATGCCCCTAGTATGGGCTCGCAGGTTAGCTTAAGGAATTCACCCTTGCCCCTAGTGTGGACTCGCAGGTGTGGACCAAATACTACTAACCCTCGCCCCTATAGTGGACTCGCAGGTTAGCTTCAAGATTTCAAGACCAGGGGGTATAGCAGTTCAATTTATGACTTCTCGACCCACGATACTACTCAATCAAGGCACAAGTGTGAATACGTTCAATAAAAACACAAGGCTAACTGTAAACAATGACTATGTATCAATGAAGTAAAATACTAGCATAATATGAAAAACACATGTCAATAATAATAAAAAAACTGGATAATGAAAAGACAGTGCATGTAAATAAAGTTTTAAGAAAGGCAAGGTGTACTTGCCTTAGGTCATGAGCTGCTGGTAAGGTTCAAGTGCTGAATCAAGTCCAAGTAACCTATTTAATAAAGTTTACAATGTCAACAAGGCAATGAAAGAATTTTGCAAAGATACTTACTCTCTAACTAGATTTCTAGGCCATTTCTTATTTCTATTTGTAGTATATTAGTCAAGAGACCCACATCCCTTTTATTGATGCTAACTGATATATTATGGCAACTAATACCTGTGTATAATCAGGAACAATAGTGCCAACTGATACCTTACTTGCTTCCTATAGCAGTAGCATCTATTATTGCTATTTCACTTTGTTGGTCACTATCTATACCCCTGGTCATGGGGCTATAACCCTTTTTTGTGTATAAATGCCTGTGCACCATCCTTTTCTAGTATTGTGTTCAATAGTGACTATGTGAGTCCTGCACCACCCATTTGCAGAACAGTATGGTAAGGAGTGAGTGCATTCAAGTACAACAATATATGTGAGGTAAGGGAGAATATGGCAGAAATAGATATATGTATCAGTCTTGAGTCTCTAATGAAATTTAGACCAAGGCTCTTACCATAAATACATAATCCAGGTCACAGGAATCAGTGGCAGAGTATAAATTTACACCAGTATTTTCTGGTAACCCAAAATGATCCAACCCATACTTAGCAAAGGCAAAATATATGGTATCAGTCGAATCAGTCATGCAACATGTGAAAGTGTCCAACTTGATGCAGCAAGGAACATCACCAATATTTGGAGGGGTTATGCTCCCTAATCCTATACCCTCTGAGATACCCAACCCTGCTATACACAGCCAACTGGTCCCCTCCCTCACTGTCAAATACATACCTGGGTACATCAGGACAAGAGTGTTCTCAAGATCCCCTGCTCCCAATGTTAGCAGCCCTGCTAACCATCTCAGGTATTGGGCATAACTGAACATTGTTCAGTGGGGACTCCTTGCTGATGTCTTGACCTGTGTCCTGTGCAATCAGTCCTGTATGACCCCCCTCTCGACCTATATGCTACATAGGCCACAGATACATTCAGTCCTGAAATCAGTCTATTGACATGCCTACAGATATATTCAGGATGCTCACCAAGAACCCATACTCCCCTTCAGGGTCAGAGGCCAACTGATACTCAATCCCATGACTTGATTTCACAGTCAAAACTGATACCAGGTAAGTCCCTATTTCATTACCAATTGCTAAGCTCTGTAGGCACAAATCATGCCTAAGGCTAACACTCCTCTATCCGTTCTCCCCTGCATTCAAGATATCTGGACACAAAGCCTACATGCCAAGCCACAAGCTTCATTAGTTTCTAATTCGTTCAGTTTGTTGCTTTGTATCAGGACACTTGTCTCTATTCTCACATATACACAGGTCTTCCTATGCAACTCTTGAACCCACACACACACTGGTATGTTAAATCCTCAAAGAGATACCCATGGGCTGCTATAGTCTACCCCATCTTAGCAGATCAGAAAAAGATAGGATAGAACCAATGAATGAGGACTGAACCTCTATAAAACTACAGGACAGTCCTAGTGTGAGCATTCCACCTGTGAATGGACCTATGATGCAGGGGACTACTATGACTGATTATATAACTGTTATGAGTTCAATATAGGACTGATGCACAAGAAATCGAATTGATAATGTATACAAGGATTTGTATATACAAGGATAAATATCATGGCAATAACTGGTACCACGCCACAAAAGGACTGAACATCACCCTATAGGACTGAACCTATATGTGAATCCCAAGATACTCATGTGTATGCCTGTCGAAGCCCATATAGTGCTCCTTGCAATACTCTTAAACCAATGTAATACAATCTCAGTCTACTGACTGATTTGACATACAATTTAGCATAGTGTATAGGCTGAGCCTACATGCCATTCTAAGAACCAACATGTGGTTGGGTAGATACTAGGCAGCCTTGGGTGTACTGATACCAGGTCAACCTTATGTCCTGTGCCAATTGTACAATTTCCTGGAAAAGAGTCCTTAGTTTCAGGATCCCCCGTGTATTGTGATAGGCTACACAACTTCCTGAAAATCTGGACACATGGCATGGGTCTTCCCTGTCAATTTATTATCTGGAAATCCTAGTTTAGGGTCTGTTAACACCATCTCTTGAGTGATATCTCTCACGACCCGCACCCAGATATACGGGTACGAATACGTGGGCCACGCCCAGCCTATGTCACAGTATCGGCGGTAGAGCGCTGTCAAGTATACTATACTAACTACAACATCTAAAGATCCATAACTAGAAATGTACTCATGTCACATTACGAAAACTAAGGAAGTTAAGACAAGAAATAATAAAAATATCACTAAAACAACTAGAATCTACAATGATCATACGACAGGAAAATAAAAAAGGAACAACAAGACTAACTAAGAATAACTACCAGGCAACTCACATAGAAGAATAGTGAGATCTACCTCAGCTAGCAACATCATGAAGTCCAATACTGAGGGCACAACTACTCCTAAAATTTTGTCAACATATCCAGTCAGGATGGAACGAGCACAAATCTCAAATAATAGTTCTAATTAGACGATATTGAACATGTAGCAGTAAATAGAGAGAATATACAAGAAAACATGAATTGTACATATGAGTATCATGGCAAGCTAAGCTGTAAATCTAGAGCTAGAACAAGGCAAGTAAAACTGATCATGGCATGTACAAGAATCAAAAAACATCTATCTAAGTGTGTGAGTACTAGCTACAATATGTGGCCGGCTTGGGTCTGTACAAGGTCATGATCTAGCCAATCATACGTGTGGTGTATGATTGGCATTCATAAGGTTCACAAGATATACAAGGCGGGTATTGACCACACATCTACACTAATACTCCCCGTCCCCCGACTAGTATAGTGAATCCAACCATGACACATCATGACACGCGATTCTCTGAGAGGGTAGCTAGCCTTCGAAGGAATCGTGTCTATACAATGCACAAGGAACAAGAAAGACTTGCACAAGATATACCAAGGAGAGCGAGGAATAACATCTCATGACGGGATCCAGAAAAATACCAATCCGTGTGAACAATGTGTCAAGAGAACAAGGGTATCTACACTAAATACAAGAAACATGAACGATATCATAAAACAGAATTATTATCAGAGAATGTACTCGCCTAAGATCTGGTAGAATATGTCAACTGAGTCCTAGAACAGTGCCTCGAGGACCTATATGTGAAATACTGTATCAAAATAAGGGTTTGGAAGTAAAATCAAGTCATACTAAGTCAAACTAGGTCAAGGCAAGTCAAACTAGGTCAATCTAAGTCAAGGGTTGACTTACAGTTGACTTTGGTCAACTGGTCAACTCTAGGTCAAACTTGACTAATGTTGACTAACAGTTGACTTTGGATCAACTGGTCAACTTCGGTCAAGTTCTAATCAATTTTAGGCTACGGTTGACTTCCGGTTGACTTTTGGTCAAAATAGTCAACTGTGGTCAACCAAGGTCAAAACTAGTCTAACCTAGGTCAAATGTTGACTCTACTTCGACGTTCAGTCAAAGTAGTCAACCAAGGTCAACAGGATAAAAGCTAGTCTCTATAACCATCTACAAGGTCAACATATCAATTTCAATGATTGTGAAATCACTGGAATCGATGGATCTCAAAATACAACAAAAGAAGAGATTATAATAATAGGGTAAAAACTTACAGATGTTGTCGGATAGTGAAACAACCATTACCAACGTGTCCAGAATGGTCGAAATAGCTAGAATAGCCTATCCATAAGTCCAATTTGGACACAGGGGCAAAAAGATAATTTCGGGTCAAAACGGCGTTCGTGTCGGAACCGCTTTGCACCGAAAAATGTGCAAGAATAATAGTCTACCAAACCTAACAAATTATATGTCCACGAATCCAGAATGACGATACGAACCCAACGGTATATCCTGAATTGGATTCCGTTGACCCGATCTCAAATTGGTCCGTTGACCGGGATATTGGAATCCGATTTGCACGGAAAAGCATGTCGAAACCAATGTACTCAAAACTCAGCAAATTATATGTTAACGAGTCCAGATTGATGATACAAACTCAACGGTATATCCGAAATTAGATTCCGATAAGCTGGCGTCAAAAAGTTCCGTTGACCCGGACTGTGGGGTCCGTTTTGCACCAAAATGTGTGCCAGGGCCCACGTCCTCCAAATCTAACAAACTTTATATAGAAACATGTCAGAACGACGCCACGAGTCTACTGGTGGTGTCAAAAATTGAATTTGGAGTCCCGAATTCAAAAATAGAATTTTACAAGTGTAAATTAAAGAATTCGGACGGCCAACTTTGGCGTCGAATTCGACCAACCGAACGTGCTCACAATGAAATAAAACTGGAGGGGTAGGAAGAGGGCTATACCAGCTTCACATAGGAACTGGTAGCATGCCATACGGAGATGCGATGGAGGAGATATGAACCGACAAAGTTGGCTGCACAAAACTGTCCAAAAATAACATAATTTAAATGGTCAACTTGGTGGCCGGTTTTGATGTATCAAACGACGAAATTAACAGGTGAAATTTCAGGGGAGTGAAGAGCTATATACCAAGATTGTAACGGATCAGCAAAATCGCCGATCCAACGGTCGGATTGTCCAAAATATTTGCACGAAGTCGTTGCGACGAGGCGCACATTCCGACTTCGATTTCGTGCGCGTCACGGCGGGATCCCGTGCAAAACGCAAGAATCGTGTGTTTCACGCGTCGAAGAAGAAGGCGCACACCTCGGGGAGGCCGCTGGGTGTTCGCCGGAGTGGGGGTGGCCGGCCACGCGGTGCACGGCTGCGCGTGGTGGCCCATGCGCGCGCGTGCCTGCTGTTGCGTCGCTGCTATGGGGGTGCGCTGGCCCGGCTAGGCGCGGCGGCGTGGCCACGGCGGCGCTCAGACGCGACGAGGGGGCGGTGGCACGCGGCCATGGCGGCGGCCGTACGGGCTATGGTGGTGGAGAGAAGATGATCATGAAGGTGGTGTTGATGGTGTTAGATGGTGTAGAAGAAAAGAGAATGAGAGGAAGGAGCTGTGCTCGGGAGGAGGAGGAAGATAGTGGTGGTGGTGTTTGAAGAAGAAGTGAAGAAGAAGAAGGAGAATGGAGAGGTCGGCCGAGCATGGGGAAAGAAGGAAAAATGAAATAATAATGGTGATGGTGTTTGAGTAATAAAGAAATAGAGAGAGAGAATTATTAATAAAGAGAGAGAGAAGTAGAGAAAAAGAGAGGAAATAGAGAGTGTGTCGGCCACATGGGTGGGTTGTTACTGTTGGTGATGGAGGAGTGGGTGATGTGTGTGTGTGAGTGTAATAAAGGGGAAGGGAGATATTTGTGTGTGTGAGTAATGAGAGAGAGAGAGAGAGACATATTATATATATATATATATATATATATATATATATATATATATATATATATATATGACATGGTGCAATATTTGAATTAAAATAGGTATTTATGATCATGGGAAAATAAGTAGCATGTGGGGGCTCAATAAATGGGACACAAGTGTCAGGCGGATAATAGGCTTCATGTGGGCCATGTCCATATTTGGGGTCGACTAGGTTGGGTCGATGTCAGGTCCCGAAATTAAATTGGAAGTGAGGTCACAAATTACGGTAGATAATTAAATGGTCTAAATTGATCCAAAAGTTGTGCAAAGAAAATGAAGCACAAGATGGTGTGTCTGAGTGGGACACTATGGTCATGGGTGAAGAACGTCTCGAGTAGATCAGGCATGACAAGTTAGTTTCAAGAAAAAGACTAGTCTGGTGCTCCTAAATTAAAAGTCATGGTAACGTGCATATGATAATCAAGGAAAAGAGTGGAAATTCAATTAATAATTAAATGGTCTAAATTGACCCAAACTTGCGCGAAGCAAAAAGAGTACAAGAAAACAAGTTCGAGTGGGACACGATATACCAAAATGAAGGTAATCTTGTCCACTACAAAACTCATGAAGAAAGTTTCCAGAGATGAACATCCCTGACACTCCAAATATCAAAGGCATGGAAAAGAGCATTTAAAGATAAATTAAACAGAATAAATTATTTATTGAAACTAATTCAATTAGAAAAATTAAAAAAAATTAACCCGAAATTCAGGGTGCTCATATCCTACCCACCTTATAAAAATTTCGTCCTCAAAATTAAAATCATCTAATAGGTCTAGCTAAAACATACAACTGCTATGGCTACAGTACCCTATCTGCTACCCTTGTGATCATCTATGTTGTTTCTCTCTACAGGTATTTTGGTTCAGGTCAACAAGCTTCTTCCATAAAAACTATGTCTATTTTACCCCTAAGAATCTTCATCGATATGAACCTTTACATATACTCTAAAATATAGGTCATCCTCGAGATACGTATATATATATCAACAATGATTGGCCATCAACCAAAATTCCAATCTCAATAGCAATTTGTTTGTTTCCTTATCCCGTCCTAAGTATCTTTATCCTATTAATCATAAGCTCCATGAAATTATACATTCAAAACCTATTCTTGGCATTGAGCATTCTCTCTTTTACTCGAGAACTCCTGAATAAAAACCCTTAAATTCAAACTCTTAATTCAATTACCGAATTATTTTATTACCCATGTACATATGTCCATGTTTTGTTCATGCTATCTTTCGATCTTGCACGCAATGTTATCTCCTTCTATTTGATGCTGTATATCGATCTATCCTCCAATCATAAGTAAATGGTTTGTAGATAACCAATAATCACTTGGTCATCAAAGTCTTACAATGTTCAACCTCGAATCTAAGCACAAGATTCTAGTCCTAAATCCGTAGTCACAAAATATAATATTTCATTACTCCATCTTAGATACCTTATCAGCAATCTATACTATCAAACTAATAATCCTTAATGGTTCTCTAAGTCCACTATAATCAGTCACTCGTATCTGTCCTATAAGCTTAACCCAATAAATCCCTAGAAAAATATACTCATCACAATCACACATTAACATATTATAGTTACACTACATAGTCTGTTAACAAGGTCTGGCTATCCAATCATCAAAATAGAAGGTAACAGGGGCCTAAGACTAGGTCTAGCAATCCATATCAATATTCAGACAAGGTAAGGGTCAAGCAAGGCAGGAAAGATTGTCGAAATATTTCCAAGAATAGTACGAGGCCAAACGAGATGCATAGGCCGTAGTCGAAGTAAAACTCAAGAACCATATACCTCCGTAATTATTTCACATATAGTTACTATCGCGCTAGTGTGCATCTGGCTGCGATTAACTTTCTTGTTCCATAATACAACGGATGGCTGTAGTGCACAGCTGCCACGCCAGATAATATAGGTTCCTAAACTTAACTTGGCTAAATCCGTAAAATATTTCCAAACAATTTTTTTTACAAAAAAATAAAGAAGAAGATGTTAGTCAAAATGCTTCGGGAGTGGTCCAAGTAGGATTCGAGAAACATATTTAACCATGATGCCGTTATCCGAAGTCATACCTCGCCAATATTTCTCTGGATGCAAACTCCCGATTTCGTAATACAAGGATAAATTACTTTTCGAACTTTCCTTGAATCAATCCATGAGACACTTTTAACTATTACCGGAAAGGACAAGAAGAATTACCCAAGTGGTTAGCGAGGAAGAGTTTAGTCAAATCATTGAAAGATGGAACACAAACAATCATATTGAGAAAATCCTAATTGTGGCTGTAGATAGACAGAGTTAACCAAGACGGGGAAGAATAATGATAAAAATTTGTTCTTGCTCATCCGGTCATAACAAAGTGATCCGATTTAAAATATAATCTGATAACCATATACGTCTTCCTGAAATTATGTTGTCAGAATTTTTGCCACGCCAGTAAGCATAGCTGCAATAAATGATGGAGTCCATAACTAGGTATACACCCTAAAATTATGTCATCTGGAATTCTTACCACGTCAACCGGTATGGCTGCAAGAAAATCCAAATTCCATAACTAGGATAGTATATCCAACATTAGGCTCCACGTCCCTGTCGTGCTAGCTAGTATGACTGCGATAAATTCTAAACTCCATAAATAAAGTAGACGCGTTCTCATCGAATATGCTTATCAGAATATCTTAACTTAATTCATAAAAACTGATCATAGATACAAAGTCGAAGTCAACAATGAACGAACATCAAGATTCAAAATTCTACGACGAATCATGGATAAGTAAATGAGAACTAGCGAAAATAGATTCCGATGCAAGGTTTAGAAGAAAATTCTCAGGAGATGTCCAAAGGTACTATCTAGGTCAAGATAAAAGGAAATCATTGGAATATAATCTAAAACAATCTCAACCTTATATGAGACTGGCAAATCATATTCTCGTCTCAAACTAGAAGATATATAAGTTCAACTTATACCTTCCCTCTGGGGTCCACAAACTCATCCAAGAAAGAATAAGGTTGATAACGGACAGATGTTTCAGAAATCAGGATGGACAGAAACAAATTGGAAAAGTTTCGAAAAGTTCGAATTAAGATTCCCAGGGGTCATCTCTGGAATCTACCAAGAGTTCCTAATATGTGACTGAGTACCAAAATCCTAAAATATTCTATGACTCAATCTTAATCCTAGGACAGGCTCGTAGTTGTACAGATAAGCTCAAGTACCACCATGACTTCACATTAATTACAAACACTGACCTGTATGGGCCACCACAAAAACGTGTCACGACCCGCACCCGAATATACGGGTACGAATACGTGGGCCACGTCCAGCCTATGCCGCAGTATCGGTGGTAGAGCGCTGTCAAGTATACTATACTAACTACAATATCTAAAGATCCATAACTAGAAATGTACTCATGTCACATCACGAAAACTAAGGAAGATAAGACAAAAAATAATAACAATATCACTAAAACAACTAGAATCTACAATGATCATAAGACAGGAAAATAAAGAAGGAACAACAAGACTAACTAAGGATAACTACCAGGCAACTCACATAGAAGAATAGTGAGATCCACCTCAGCTAGCAACATCATGAAGTCCAATACTGGGGGCACAACTACTCCTAAAATTTTGTCAACATATCCAGTCAGGATAGAACGAGCACAAATCTTAAATAACAGTTCTAATTAGACGAAATTGAACATGTAGCAGTAAATAGAGAGAATATACAAGAAATTATGAATTGTACATGTGAGTATCATGGCAAGGTAAGCTGTAAATCTAGAGCTAGAACAAGACAAGTAAAACTGATCATGGCATGTACAAGAATCAAGAAACATCTATCTAAGTGTGTGAGTACTAGCTACAACATGTGGCCGGCTTGGGTCTGTACAAGGTCATGATCTAGCCAATCATACGTGTGGTGTATGATTGGCATTCACAAGGTTCACAAGATATACAAGGCGGGTATTGACCACACATCTATACTAATACTCCCCGTCCCCCGACTAGTATAGTGGATCCAACCATGACACATCATGACACGCGATTCTCTGAGAGGGTAGCTAGCCTTCGCAGGAATCGTATCGATACAATGCACAAGGAACAAGAAAGACTTGCACAAGATATACCAAGGAGAGCGAGAAATAACATCTCATGATGGGATCCAGGGAAATACCAATCCGTGTGAACAATGTGTCAAGAGAACAAGGGTATCTACACTAAATACAAGAAACATCAACTATATCATAAAATAGAAATATTATCAGAGAATGTACTCGCCTGAGATCTTATGGAACATGTCAACTGAGTCCTAGAATAGTGCCTCGAGGACCTATAGGTGAAATACTGTATCAAAATAAGGGTTTGGAAGTAAAATCAAGTTATACTAAGTCAAACTAGGTCAAGGCAAGTCAAACTAGGTCAATCTAAGTCAATGGTTGACATACAGTTGACTTTGGTCAACTCTAGGTCAAACTTGACTAATGTTGACTAACAGTTGACTTTGGGTCAACTGTTCAACTTTGGTCAAGTTCTAATCAATTTTAGGCTACGGTTGACTTCCGGTTGACTTTTAGTCAAAATAGTCAACTGTGGTCAACCAAGGTCAAAACTAGTCTAACCTAGGTCAAATGTTGACTCTACTTCGACGTTCAGTCAGATTAGTCAACCAAGGTCAACAGGATAAAAGCTATTCTCTACAACCATCTACAAGGTCAACATATCAATTTCAATGATTGTGAAATCACTGGAATGGATGGGTCTCAAAATACAACAAAATGAGAGATTATAATAATAGAATAAAAACCTACAGATGTTGTCGGATGGTAAAACAACCATTACCAACGTGTCCAGAATGGTCGAAATAGCTAGAATAGCCAATCCATAAGTCCAATTTGGACACAGGGGCAAAAAGATAATTTCGGGTCAAAACGGTGTCCGTGTCGTAACCGCTTTGCACCGAAAAACGTGCAAGAATACTAGTCTACCAAACCTAAAAAATTATATATTCACGAATCCAGAATGACGATACAAACCCAACGGTATATCCTTAATTGAATTCTATTGACCCGTTCTCAAATTGGTCCGTTGACCCGATCTCAAATTGGTCCATTGATCCGATTTGTACGAAAAAGCGTGTCGGAGCCAATGTCCTCAAAACTCAGCAAATTATATGTCAACTAGTCCAGATTGACGATACGAACTCAACGTTATATCTGGAATTAGATTCCGATAAGCCGACGTCAAAAAGTCCCGTTGACCAGGACTATGGGGCCCGCTTTGTACCGAAATGCGTGCCAGGGTTTACGTTCTCCAAATCTAAGAAACTTTATATGAAAACAGTCCAGAACGATGCCACGAGTCTGCTGGTGGTGTCAGAAATTAAATTCGGAGTCCCGGATTCAAAAATAGAATTTTACAAGTACAAATTAAAGAATTCGGACGGCCAACTTTGGCGTCGAATTCGACCAACCGAACGTGCTCACAATGAAACAAAACTGGAGGGATAGGAAGAGGGTTATACCAGCTTCGCATAGGAACTAGTAGCACGCCAGATGGAGCTGCGATGGAGGAGATACGTACCAACGAAGTTGGCTCCGTAAAACTGTCCAAAAATAACACAATTTAAACGGTCAATTTGGTGGCCGGTTTTGATGTATCAAACGACGAAATTAACGGGTAAAATTTTAGGAAAGTAAAGAGCTATATATCGAGATTAATGGGTCAACTTGGTGCGCTGGCCCGGCTAGTCGCGGCGGTGCGGCCACGGCCGCGCTCAGGCACGGTGAGGGGGCGGTGGCGTACGGCCATGGCGGCGGCCGTACGGGCTATGGTGGTGGAGAGGAGATGATCATGAAGGTGGTGTTGATGGTGTTAGATGGTGTAAAAGAAAAGAGAATGAGAGGAAGGAGCTGTGCTCGGGAGGAGGAGGAAGAGAGTGGTGATGGTGTTTGAAGAAGAAGTGAAGAAGAAGAAGGAGAATGGAGAGGTCGGCCGAGCATGGGAGAAGAAGGAAAAATGAAATGAAAATGGTGATGGTATTTGAGTAATAAAGAAATAGAGAGAGAGAGAATTATTAATAAAGAGAGAGAGAGAAGTAGCGAAAGAGAGAGGAAATAGAGTGAGTGTCGGCCACATAGGGGGGTTGTTGTTGTTGGTGATGGAGGAGTGGGTGATGTGTGTGTGTGTGTGAGTGTAATTAAGGGGAAGGGGGATATTTGTGTGTATGAGTGATGAGAGAGAGAGAGACATATATTATATATATATATTATATATTTATATATATATATATATATATATATATATAAATATATATGTAAAGAGAGAGAATTAGATATTTCTATGTAATGAGATATTTAAAAATAGGGAAAAGTGGGAATTTATGTGGGGTGTATGGGTAGTCACGAGAGGACAACATAGAGCTTGGATTCGGGTTCGGTCGAGCCGGATCGGGTCAAAATCGGACATGGTGTAATATTTGAATTAAAATAGGTATTTATGATCATGGAAAAATAAGTAGCATGTGGGGGCTCAATAAATAGGACACAAGTGTCAGGCGGGTAGTAGGCTTCATGTGAGCCATGTCCATATTTGGGGTCGACTAGGTTGGGTCGATGTCTGGTCCCGAAATTAAATTGGAAGTCAGGTCACAAATTACGGTAGATAATTAAATGGTCTAAATTGACGCGAAAGTTGTGCGAAGAAAATAAAGTACAAGATGGTGTGTCTGAGTGGGACACGAAGGTCATGGATGAAGAGCATCTCGAGTAGATCAGGCATGACAAGTTAGTTTCAAGAAAAAGACTAGTCTGGTGCTCCTAAATTAAAAGTCATGGTAACGTGCATATGATGATCAAGAAAAAGAGTGTGAATTCAATTAATAATTAAATGGTCTAAATTAACCCGAACTTGCGCGATACAAAAAGAGTACAAGGGAACAAGTTCGAGTGGGACACGATATACCAAAATGAAGGTAATCCTGTCCTCTACAAAACTCATGAAGAAAGTTTCCAGAGATGAACATCCCTGACACTCCAAATATCAAAGGCATGGAAAAGAGCATTTAAAGATAAATTAAACAGAATAAATTATTTATTGAAACTAATTCATTCAGACAAATTAAAAATATTAACCCAAAATTCATGGTGCTCACAATATCCTAACTTAGCAAATTACCAGGTGTCCCTCATATTTCCAAAGTAATGATTGGCACTGCCATGAAGTTTACTATAGGTCAACTGACTCTAATACCAAACCTACCTCAGTAGTTTCCTGGTAAATCTATTTCCTGGCTGGAACTTCCTATAGGTTTCCCTGTTAGGATATGTCTTGTCCTCAGGATTCCTGTCACCCTGGTATCTGGTTAACTAGTGTGTGTCAGCCCCAATGTGATGGTGTAAGTTGCCTTGCCAGGGTGGGAAATATACTTGTCTATTATAGGGTTGGCCTAAGGTAGGGTCCTGGCACATCCCATTACTCCTAGGTGTTGTCTTGAACCTGCAATGTGGTTCGATGCTAAGCAATATAGTGTGGGTGTATTGAT
Organism: Iris pallida; assembly: GCA_029216955.1. Classification (NCBI taxonomy): domain Eukaryota; kingdom Viridiplantae; phylum Streptophyta; class Magnoliopsida; order Asparagales; family Iridaceae; genus Iris; species Iris pallida. The sequence goes on along the minus strand of JANAVB010036017.1, from coordinate 1,901,000 downwards.
AGTAGGTGTACTCTAAGTCCAGTACAAATTTGTGCAGTGGGCTGGTACATGGAAGGCTTCACCAATCCAACTGATGGTCACGAGGGAGTTCATGATACCAGGAGGGTTCTCATTGGCATAATCCCAAACACCCATACTACACAGGACACAAACAATTTGTTAAGGAACGACTGTCACGATTACATAGAGAAAATGATTACATGTTTCGAAGAATCGATAGTTTACTCGATGATTTCCCCAAAGCGTTTCCTGGCTTGAAAGAGGAAGAACTTGCAGCAACAATTGAAGTTGGGAAGCTAGGGTTTTTGTAAAAAAGGCTGCTACACCTCTCCATATATATATATATATATATATATATATATATATATATATATATATATATATATATATATATATATATATATATATAATCCTAATGGATTTGAGGAAATCTATATATATATATATATATAATCCTAATGGATTTGAGGAAATCGATTTTTGAATTTGATTGATTCTCTCCCTAACGATTGAGTTCACTATCGGCCAGGGAACTTTGAATTTAAAAGAAAATTTTGCACAATAGTCCCTGCCAATACTTCTATTATCCTTTGGTCCCCTTTTTGATATTTATTATAAAACAAAACATAACCATTTATCCACGAGACAACATTTTAATAAATTCAAAAAAAAAATTGGTCAAGAGGTTGACAAGATCTAAGAGAGTAAGCAGACAAATTGAATCACACATTAAGTAAAGAGAACTTTGACCTTTATTGATAATGGACATCATTTACAGACTCCGGTATAGGACTTATGCCGCGCGGGCTACAACATGACTCTATTACAAAAGAGAGCCGATGAGATAGCTGTTCCATACATTGCACACATCGATATACAACAAAGTCTTCTAGTAACCTGGAATGGAGGGACGCTGTGCCACCTTCTTGGACGATTGAGAGTCTTCAAAATTGGAGTTGCGGGGGCAAGTCTTCGACGCGCGGCCGAAGCTTCAAAAATCACAAACGTCACCGAGTTAGTTGGCACGTCCTTCCTGATTCGCGGGACCTGCAAAGAGCGAGGATCAGTACGATCACATGTACTGGCGAATGGCTAATTAAAATCCAAGCTCTGCATTTGATTCAAGCAGTTTTATAAACATGTTAGCTAGCTATTTCTGTGATCTTTCTAACCATCCTGATCGATTTGCATGCTAACATGTTTTGTGGCAAGCATATTAAACTGTATACATTAAGCAGCTATCATATTCATCCCGTGTTACGTGCATTAGTTAAGCAGTGAAAGGGTGTGAAGGCTACTGGCAATGTCAAGCCATCACAGACTATAGCTGGGTTAGACGACGACCCTTTCGCAGCGGGTAGCGAGACCTGTACGAAAGTTTTCGAATAACCCACGCCGATGTAAGGCTGGCGCTTGCTATACTCGTTCTTCCCGGGCCGAATCGGTCCCTTGGTCTAGGCAACCGTTCGAGAAAACTACACCTTGTCGACAAGTTGTCCTATGACCGCTTTGCAGAGTCTTAAAAAATGCTCTCTTTTCTGGAACCTTATCATTTCTCTTTTATGTGCGAAACTTAACCTTTCTTTTGAACTTAGTCGATTTACTCACTTAGCCATATCGTTGTGATAAACGTTAATCGATTCATTCATTATTTTGCATAGGCTAAGTGGAATTGCATACGAAAGCACGTTTTCTATTTTCAATACCGACAGTTTGATAGCAAGTGTTTCGTGAAGAATCGTGCCACGATTTTTTTAATTCTACACTATTATGACAAGCATTCATTTAACTTCACATTGATTTTGAAATAGAGGAACGAGACGAAGGAGGTCAGCCACTCGTCTTAGACTTGCTTCAAGCGAGCGATTGGTTGGCTGCGCTGACGTCGCCTACGCGATCACCTGCAATTGTATAAGCAACCGATTAGAACACTGAGTAATTCAAGGAATTTCTATATGAATGCAAAACTCGAAAATACAAGTCACAAAAATCCATCGAAAACATTCACGAAAAATGCATTCACGAAAACCAAAGCCAAAGCCAAATCAAGTGCGGCATGAAAACTAGAGCAACGGGAGGTCTCTCCCAACTCAGCCGCAGAGTCAATCCTTGAGGCACAACCTGCTGAATATGGGACTTGGTTTCGAAGAATTCATTCCATAACGTGGAGTGGATCTTAATTCAATCGTTCCCGTTCGATCGATTCGGCCGATTCGACCTATCAGTCCCAACCGAATCGATAGCAATAGTGTTCCTTTCTCGCGTACCTCGTAGACGAAAACGGGACACGATGTAGGGGTGGGACACGATGTAGGCTTGGGGCACTAAACCATAACCAATTAATAAAAAGTTTTGCTCTCAAAACTTAAGGATAAAACCTACCTCTACGAGAACAATGAAGGAAATTTCTTCTTCATTTTCGATTGAAGCTCCCACGTCGAATCTTCGACCGAATGGTTACGCCAGAGTACGTAGACGAGAGGGATCGTTCGATTTTGCAGCAGCTTATCCTTGCCTTCTAAGATTTGAACTGGTACTTCAACGTAGGATAAGTCGGACTTCAGCTCCAGCTGACTAAAATCATCCACGTGGTTAGGATCGTACACGTACTTTCGTAACTGAGAGACGTGGAAGACATTATGTACCCCTTCTAGCACCGACGGAAGGGCAATTTTATAGGCCACTGGGACAACCTGCTCGAGTATTTCGAACGGCCCAACGAATCTCGAACTCAACTTTCCTTTCACGCCGAACCGAGTAACTCCTCGTATGGGCGACACTTTTAGAAATACGTGATCACCTTCTTGAAACTCGAGGGGTCACGTAGCTTTTCTAACGACTCTGTGCAGTCTTTAATCTTTTCTGAATGAGTCGAATTCAGCCAGAGGTAGATGATTGTTCCAGCTTGATTTGAAGTCAATTGTACAGAGTCGCAGCATGTCTTCGAGAATCTGATTGGCATGCTCCGTTTGGCCATCGGTTTGGGGATGATAGGCTGAGCTAAAGTTCAACTTGGTACCCAGAGTCGACTGAAGGCTACTCCAAAATTGTAACATAAACCGTGAATCCCGATTAGAGACGATGGATACTGGAACTCCGTGTAGCGGTACTATCTCATCAAGATAAATCTGTGCCATGCGATCAATGCTCCAAGCAACTTTAATGGCAATGAAGTGCATTGACTTGGTTAGTCGATCGACGATGACCCAGATGGCATCATTTTCCTGCGGCGTCTTCGGTAGACCAACAATAAAATCCATACACACGTGCTCCCACTTCTATTCTAGAATTGCCAGATTCTGTATCTCTCCATCCGATCTCTGGTGCTCAGCTTTCACCTGCTGACAGACCATGCATTGCGACACGAAGAGTGCTACATCACTTTTCATTCCGTGCCACCAGAAATTTATGTGGAGGTCCTTGTACATCTTTGTGCTACCGGGATGCAAGATATACTTCCTATAGTGTGTCTCCGATAATATCTTCTTTCGAAGTTCTGAATTATCCGTAACGTATAGCCTACCCTTCAATCGAAGCATGTCGGTTTCGTCTTCCACAAAGTCAGTCGTCCTACCCGTCGAGATTAGCTCTCGTATTTTTTTTAGGTACGGATCATCCTTTTGAGCGGTCTTGATCTTTTCTTGCAAGCTCAGCTCTAACTGCAACTTTGCCAACTGCATATTCCTGAATCGGACTTGGAGTTCGATGCTTATCTCTTCTAGGTCGCATAGCAGTCTGCGGTCGATGGATAGCGAGGCGATATACATCCGACTCAGAGCGTCCGTCACAAAATTTTTCTTTCCCGGCGTATAGTCAATAGTCAAGTCGTAATCTTTGATCAGTTCAAGCCAACGCCTTTGCCTCAAGTTTAGTTCCTTCTGCGTGAATAGATACTTGAGGCTCTTGTGATCGATATAGATCGTACACGCCACGCCATAAAGATAGTAACGCCACAATTTCAACACGAACACAATTACCGCTAACTCCAGGTCATGAGTAGGGTAGTTCTTTTCGTACGGCTTTAGCTGTCGGAAGACAAAAGATATCACCTTGTTCCGCTGTATCAACACACACCCCAAGTCCTGACCGGACGCGTCGCTGAATATCTGGAAACCCTCAGTCCCTTCTGAAAGTACGAGTATTGGGGCCGAGACGAGCGGTTGCTTTAACTCTTGGAAGGAAGCTTCACAGTCGTCTAACCATTCAAATACGACTCCTTTCTAGGTGAGGCGAGTCAGAGGCGATGCGATCTTCGTGAAGTCTTTCACGAAGCGTCGGTAGTATCCCGCTAAGCCAAGGAAACTTCGAATCTCGCCGACGGACGTTGGCCGTTTCCAATTGACAACGGCTTTAACTTTCTTTGGATCGACTGCAAAGCCTTCAGCTGAAATGATGTGCCCGAGGAATACGATGCTGCTCAGCCAGAATTCACATTTGCTTCGCTTCACATATAACTGATTTTCTCAAAGGATCTGAAGTATGGTCCGTAGATGCTCAGTGTGTTGTTGCCTATTCTTCGAGTATGCGAGTATATCGTCGATAAATACTACTACGAACTTGTCGAGGAATGGTCGGAACACCGATTCATCAAGTCCATGAAAGCAGCAAGAGCATTTGTTAGGCCGAACGGTATTACCAGAAAATCGTAATGTCCGTATCGAGTGCGAAAGGCAGACTTCGGCACATCGTCCGGCTTGATCTTGAGTTGATGGTAACCCGAGTGCAGATCAATTTTAGAGAACATCGTAGCTCCTTGCAGCTGATCAAACAGATCGTCTATGCAGGGCAGGGGATATTTGTTCTGGACGGTGGCTTTATTCAGCTTGCGGCAATCGATACAAAAACGCAATGAGACATCCTTTTTCTTGACGAACAGCACGGGCGCTCCCCATGGCAAGATGCTGGGTCGAATGAATCCTTATGAAGCAATTCTTGTAACTTTACATTGAGTTCTTTAAGCTCTGCAGGGGCCATTCTGTACGGGACTTTAGAGATCGGTCGTGTATCGGAAAATGTATCAATAGTGAACTCAATCTCTCGATCGGGTGGCATGCCGGGTAGTTTGTTCGAGAACACATCTGGAAATTCTGCCACAACGTCGGTCTGACTTGCGTTTGCACCATCCTGTCGTATATCTCGAACGGACACTAGATAGCCTTCGCCCCCGGAATACAGCATCCGTCGAGCAGATTTTGCGGAGATCACCATGCAGGTCGGCGATGCCTCACCACACGAGTAGCAGAATTCAGGCACTCTATATATGCGGAATGTGACCCTCTTTTCAGTACAGTTTATTGTTACATTGCACGGATCGAGCCAATCCATCCCCAGAATGATGTCTTAGTCCTTAATATCTAGAACTATCGCATCAAGACTGATCTTTTGACCACCTATACAGATGATTCCGTCTCCGCAGACTAAATTTGCAAGTAGTGGCGTGTCCGACGGTTCATTAACAGTAAGATCGAGACCCAGCGGTGTCAAGGAAATTTTGTGCTCAACGGTGAAGTCCGCTGATATAAAACTATGTGTGGCACCTGAATCAAACAATACACGAGCAGGTTTATTATTGAATTACAGTATACCTATCACGACTGTGTCAGATGTGAATGCTTCATCTCGAGTCATGGCATAGACGCGGCCCAGAACATTTGGGCGACGGTCTTGGCCATTCTGTAGGGCGGTTTGTGGAGTCCGAGGTGCTTGGTCTCAGTTATGATGATGTTGTTGGGGGCGCTGGTTTGGCTTCTCCAGACAGTTGCGTACAATATGGTCCATTCGGCCGTACCGGAAGCAGGCTCCGTTCTTTAATCAGCACTCGTTGACCATGTGCCCCTCTTTTGTGGCAGAAATTGTAGACTATTCGATCCTTCGTCTGGTTGCCGCCCCCGTTGCCGTGATTTTGACGCTTGTACGCATTGTTGCCTCTCGTATTACTATGGTGTTTGTTATTAAAGTGAACATCGCCAGTAATAGCAAGAGGATACTCAAACTCCAGACGGAGGGCATGGTTGAGTGCCTCGCCCATGGTTTTGTATTCCGGTACCAAAATATGACCATGAATAGAGGAACGTAGATCCACTTCGAATCGTCGAGTTCGACTTGCAGTTGTAGGTAGATATGCTCCAACAAATTTGGCCAGTTTGTTGAAGTAGGTCGCATATTGTCGTACTGTCATATTCCTTTGCCTCAACTGTATAAATTTGTTTTCTTTTTTCTATCGCACGGCTGCAGAAAGATATTCAGTCTCGAACGTATTTCTGAATGTGGCCCATGAGATCGCTGCCATCCCGTCTATACGTCGAATTGCCCGTTTCTGCACGGCCCACCAATCGTGCACGTTCATTCGAAGTATAAGTTGAGCACATGCGACTTTCTTCGAGTCTTCGACACCCAGAAGCTCGAACTTGTCTTCCAGCTCCTCCAACCAGTCGATTACCACGGAGGGATCTTCTGTGCCGTTGAAGGAAGTGCGACAGCTTTTTGTAAATTTTGACACGTCAAAGTTAGAACTTTTCGGTGCCGCAGGTGAGAGCACGGGCGCCTCCGGTTCAGCTTCATTGGATCGAACCGCAAGCTCGGTCACGGCAGGCGTCATCGTTGAATTGTTGTTAGCCACGACCGATTGTATGGTTTGTTGGAGTGTATTTAGCTGCTGCTGCTGCAGCTTGAATTGAGCCTCGAACCGATTCTCGAATTGGTTCTGATGAGCCTCTGCCTGCTGACGATGGAGCTCATTTTGACGTTGCTGTATTTCGAGCATCAGCAGCATCCGTTGCATCGGGTCGCCGGAGGATCCGGCTACGGTAGGCGTCATCCTCGTTGGGTTAACGGAATGCTCGGGTCTGGAACTACTCGAGCCGCTAGAAGCGCTCACCTCGTCCTTTGTCCGAGCTCTCGCAACTGCAGGAGAAAGAAAGGCAACTGTCGTTAGTTTCAGAAATGTCCTTGGTTCAACGTATGGAAGAACTCATCTCATCGACACGAGGTCAACAATTTGAGACTAGAAACTCGATACTGGAGGCAAAGGACGTAAAGCCGTGCTCTGATACCATTAAGTCACACCCCGATTCCGTCGAATCGATAGTCGTTCTCCGGGTGTGATATCGTACGAACCTAGTTTGCGATCGCACAAGGCATATTCATAAGGTAATCTGAGATACGAGATCTTAGAGAGTAAGCAGACAAATTGAATCACACATTAAGTGTAGAGAACTTTGAACTTTTTTGATAATGGACATCATTTACAGACTCCGGTACAGGACTCATGTCACGCGGGCTACAACATGACTCAATTACAAAAGAGAGCCGATGAGATAGCCGTTCCATACATTGTACACATCCTTCAATATACAACAAAGTCTTCTAGTGACCTGGAATGGAGGGACGCTGAGGCATCTTCTTGGACGATTGAGAGCCTTCAAAAGTAAAGTTGCGGGGGCAAGTCTTCGACGTGTGGCCGAAGCTTCAAAAATTACGAATGTCGCCGAGCTAGTTGGCACGTCCTTCCTGATTCGTGGGACCTGTAAAGAGCGAGGATCAGTACGATCACATGTACCGACGAATGGCTAATTAAAATCCAAGCTCTGTATTTGATTCAAGCAGTTTTATAAACATGTTAGCTAACTATTTATGTGATCTTTCTAACCATCCTGATCGATTTGTATGTTAACATGTTTTGAGGCAAGCATATAAAATTGTATACATTAAGCAACTATCATATTCATCCCATGTCACGTGCATTAGTTAAGCAGTTAAAGGGTGTAAAGGCCACTAGCAATGTCAAGCCATCACGGACTATAGCTGGGTTAGACGACAACCCTTTCGCGACGGGTAGTGAGACCTGTACGAAAGTTTCCGAATAACCTACGCCGATGTAAGGCTGGCGCTTGCTATACTCATTCCTCCCGGGTCGAATCGTTCCTTTAGCCTAGGCAACCGTTAGAGGAAACTACACCTTGTCGACAAGTTGTCCAATGATCGTTTTGCAGAGTCTTGAAAAATGCTTCCTCTTTTCTAGAACCTTATCTTTTCTCTTTTATGTGCAAAATTTAGCCTTTCTTTTGAACTTAGTCGATTTACTCACTTAGCCATATCGTTGCAATAGACGTTAATCGATTCATTCATTGTTTTGCATAGGCTAAGTAGAATTGCATAAGAAAGCACGTTTTCCATTTTCAATACCGACAGTTTGATAGCAAGTCTTTTGTGAAGAATCATGCCACAGTTTCTTTGATTCTACACTATTATGTCAAGCATTTATTTAACTTCATATTGATTTTGAAATAGAGAGACGAGGCGAAGGAGGTCAGCCACTCGCCTTAGACTTGCTTCAAGCGAGTGACTGGTTGGCTGTGCTGACGTCGCCTACGCGATCACTTGCAATTGCATAAGCAACTGATTAGAACACTGTGTAATTCAAAGAATTTTGATATGAATGCGAAGCTCGAAAATACAAGTCACGAAAATCCATCAGAAACATTCACGAAAAAAGTATTCACGAAAACCAAAGCCAAAGCCAAATCAAGTGCGGCATGAAAACCAGAGCAACGGGATCCCGACTCAGCCGCAGAGCCAATCCTTGAGGCACAACCCGCTGAATATGGAACTTGGTTTCGAAGTCCATAATGTGGAATGGATCTTAATTCAACCGTTTCTGTTCGATCGACTCGGCCGATTCCGACCTATCGGTTCCGTCCGAATCGATAGCGACAGTGTTCCTTTCTCGTGCACCCCGTGGACGAAAATAGGGCACGATGTAGGGGTGGGGCACTATAAAAGAATGTGTCCGGTTGGCTGTTAGTGTAAAGAGAGATGTGTTGTAAACCTTGCATTCTACTGCGATCCTTGTACTCTATTTCAATCTTCAATAAAGATAGCTTATTTCTACATATCTCTGTGGGACTTCAAGTTATCTGCTTATCTTTGCTGCTATAAATCAAGATGTGTTCTATTCAATAAAGAAAAAAATATTCTCATTATCTTCAATTTGTCTGCTTGTGCCGCTGCGATGTATTTCTATTTGAAAATTATCAATTATAGACCGTCTTTGCCTTGTACAAGTATAATATCAGACTTGTATGACATCACGTCCAAGTGAGGACGATCGATTCTAAGAGTTAAATGCAAGGACGAACGACTATACGGAATCAGGGCGTAACATTGACCAAATGTTATTAGTTTGAAAAAGTTGTCCCATGGGTGTGTTTGGTTCGCGAAAGTCTGCCTTCCGAATTTCTATTTTGCACTATTCATTGCTAATTACGAAAAAAATTCAACTTTTGTTGTTTGGTTAGTCATTTCAAGAAACTGGAACTCATATGAATAGTAGTTCCAAAATGGCATTATTCATACTTTTAACTTCTGTAAAAATTGGCCGAAGTATTTGGAACTCCTCATTGTGTTCCAAAAAAATGGAACTCCGAAATAATAATAATAATAATAATAATAATAATAATAATAATAATAATATTTTAATCCATAAAAAATAAAAATAAAAATCACGTCACTTCTCAACTACAACTTTCAACAAACATCCAAACAAAGAACTGCAAAAGGTTAACATTTCAACTCACTTATAACAACCATCCAAATAAAGGAACTCATGAAATATGTGTATGCATGACACATATATACAATGCGTACGCAAATTCTCTACTTCCAAACTTTTTACTTCGCTTTCGGGAACCAAACACCCCCCGTGTACAAGTGGCAGCTCGACTGCCAAAGCTAAGAAGATGAGCGTCGTGTTTATGAATGAAGTAGAAATTGGAGAGGATTTCTATTTATAGATAGCAAAGAGTGGTGGCGGGCAAAGAATTAATTATTCATTTTGGGATAGCTGGCAGTGGCGGCTCCTACATCTTTGACGTATCTGCTTATGACAGAAAGAAGACCACATGCAAGTTGTTTGTTGGGCCACGCTGTTGGGTGGGCCAGAACCGCGCACCAGGCTGGTCCAGATTTGGTAAGAGCCGGTTATGAACTATGCTTTAAAATAAACCACGACCAATTAGGTTCAGTCATAACTCGAGTGACATTTGTGGTTATCAAAGAGGGACATGATATATCAAAGTGAAGGTAAGCTTATTTAGATCAAAACACATGAATGACGTTTCGAGTGGTTGACATTTCTTTTGATCCGAAAATCAAAGCTACAACAAAGTATATTATAATTTAAATTAAATATAAAATATAATTTAACAAATAAAAATTACATTAAATAAAAATATATTCAAAAATCAGGGTGCTTACAGACGAGATGTCCCCCACAATTACGGTTGTGTACTGATACCCCACTAGTTTGCATACAGGTTACAAGTACTTGTTTGTACGAGACATAGCTCGCTTGGACGTACGCGCTAAGGCATGAGTTTCTTGTCATTTCGAGGCGTGCGAACGCGTTGGAGTTTTCACCTATACATGACATAATATATGAATATCGCCTTCTTCAAGTTGTAAGCCTTAAGGGCACGATCTTTTTGTATTGAAAGATGAGAGATAGCTGAGTGATTGTATTCAGAGAGAGAGAGTGAGCTTGAGTGATTGTAATATTGGCTTCAAGCCATTGTAACCTTATATTTTCAATCAATAATGATGACTTTTTTATACAATTGTGTTGATTCAACTTATCTGCTCGGAACTTCTCGACGACGACCCTGTTGCTAAGCTGCTATATCAGCTATTATGGTATTCGCCTTGCACGAGCGCAACTTACGCTCACGCAACATCACGTCCTCGCGAGGACGATCAGTTCTGTGGAACCGGGACGTGACAGTTGTATCTATTATGACATTGGATTGGGACACGTAGTTCGTGTCCAACGCGTATCAGGAGTTGGACACGATATTTTAGAAGTTTGGGCATAGTATTCATTTGAACTGGAGATAGCTTAATTTTATAGGATTGAGAACCGCCAAGCCAGAGCCCATTAACTTTGTTAAGGTTTTATTTGAATAAGGGGTAGGGTTTGAAGGAGTAAATATTGGCTGGACTTTGGGCCAGGCCTTCAAGAGTTGATTGGACTGAGTCCAATAGCTTTGATTTGGAATACCATGGGTTTGGACTGAACCGTGGGCCGAGCCCAATAGGAAATGGTAAGTATAGTTAATTATAGATTTAGTGAATCAAGCAACTATTATTAAGTGATCTTTCTACTTGTCTAGATCCTTTTTTAATAATTCATAAGAGGAAACATAGACAACAAAAGTATTACTTATACTGTGATTCTTATCCATGGCCGACTGTTCATCCTAGCAATAGTCAAGGATTAACACAATTTGCATATAGTATAAAATATATCAAAATTTTCTATTCATTTTTTTTTGTATTTTTAGGCTTGTAAATAACCTTTTCATGTGCATGCGACCTAATTACAAGAAACCAGGGTGTCTTGCAACGGTCGAAAACTATTGCAAAAATAATATAACCTATTGCAAAATCAATCCGCAACAGTTATTGGAACCATTGTAAGTTCGAGCGTTGCAGATTCCTCTTGCAAAGATTATAGAATATTTTTGCAACGTTTATATAAATAGTTGCAAATAACGTATTATGCAACAGATCTCCCGTTAATGCGTAACGATTACATTGCATTGTCAATAACATATTTGGCATCGATTAATAAACCATTGTAAAAACTGAGTAATTTACGATGGTTGATAATTGTTGTCTAAAATGTTTCATGCAACAGTTAAAAATTGTTGCTGATGATAGGCAACAGTCAATATCAAGTACTTTTTTTTACCGCCACTGGGCTTGAACCCCGACCTCCTAGATCACGTGCCTCATCTCTACCACTAAGCTAGAGGCTCATTTGCATGTATATATATATATATATATATATATATATATATATATATATATATATATATATATATATATATATATATATATATATATTGGGAGCGGATCAAAAGCCCCCCTTAGAAAGCCCCCCAAAAACTCCCCTCACTCTAATTCGTAATATTAATGTTAATATTAATGTTAATATTAATGTTAATATTAATGTTAATGTTAATATTAATTTTTTTTAATTTTTTTATATTAATGTTAATGTTAATGTTAATGTTAATATTAATGTTAATGTTAATGTTAATATTAATTTTAATGTTAAGTTTAATGTTAATTTTAGTATTTAATGTTAATATTAACATTAATATTAAAATTAACATTAAAATTAACATTAATATTAATATTAAATTACGGATTAGAGTGAGGGGGGTTTTTGGGGGGCTTTCTAAGGGGGGCTTTTGATCCGCTTCCATATATATATATATATATATATATATATATATATATATATATATATATATAATATATATGTACTTATATCATTTTCATGAATTAAAGATTTTAGATCGACGCTAAATATTAATTATTTAATATTTTTTGCTAGCGTACAATGAACCAATTAATATGAGTAATTCTAATGTTTATTCCTTTTGTGTATAAACAAAATTAAAATTGGACATTGAATGTGCAAAGACTATATACAAACTGTTGCGAGATCAATATTTTTGTAATAGTTGTTTATTCTTTTGACCATGATTGTTATAAACATTGTTATTTAACAAACAAAATTGCAACTAGTAGCATAACCTTTGCACAATTATTACAAATAGTAAGCCCACTCACAACAAGTTGCAAAAATTGTTGCGCAACTGTTGCTAACAATAAGCCTTTTTTATGTAAACATTGCAAAATATTAATATATTTGTAACAAATACTTAAAATCCTTGCATAACCGTTGCCCATTCAACTCACTTTGATAACACTTTCATAACACTGTTGCTTGACCGTTGTAGAAAAGAAGAATGTTTAGCAATCATTTATGAACCATTGTAGAAAGTTTATTAGGCAATGGTTTATCTCTAACCATTGCAAATATACTTAATTTAAAAACGGTTATTTCTACCGTTACATAACTGTTACAAATTATAGTTTCAGCAACATCCATATAAGTGTTGCACTAAAACCATTGCAAAATAGGGGTATTTTTTGTACCTACATGTTGGTCCATGGACGACTTCCAATGATTAGCAGTTGGGATGTATAAACCCATCTCACTAATAGACATGACCCCCTTATAACCAGGACGTACAAGCATGATTAGGGTGTCCCATTCTCTCATAGGCTGAGCGATTCCCAATGCCCAAAGAACCGATCGGGAGACTATACATAGTGCACAATTTGTTCAGACGAATACATGATATGCATATCTATCAAATAAAATATTTTACTTGCAACGGTTAAACAACACGTAAACATATGTGTCTATCGTACTTAATATTGAGCAAACATAGTAACAGTTCTATGATTCTGACATGTGATTCGTCTCTTTCAACTTACCTTTCTTTATTAACGGTATCATTAATCATAGGGATGCAACAAGGAATTAAGCAAAATAGATCTTTTATTAAGGCGTGAAGATAAATGATCGCCAATCAAAAGAACTCACCAAAATGAATCTATCCGAGAGAAAGAGGAGCTTCACACAGCAATCACGTCTCGCTTATCTGTCCTGAAATTATACCAATATTTGATCATTAAACTTTGATCTCCTTCTCTAAAGACTCGAAATGAATGCAAAATTTTACGAAAACGAACAATGACAATCAATCATCGAAAATAACACGAAAATACATTCATAAAAAAACTAGATAGGTAAAACCTCCAATAAAACCACAATGAAAAGGATTGGAAGAAGCTCTTATATATATAGAATGCAAAATTTGATGAAAAAGAATAATGAAAACTAATCATCGGAAACGACAAGAAATGGCACTAATAAAAAAAATCAAGCAGTGAAAACATCCAACAAACAACAATGAAAGGATGGAAAGAAGGTTTTATATAGAGTACCTTTGGCAAGCACGATTCACTGCATTTTGTGGCCAAAAGTGATCATCTGAGCAAATCCATGGATTGAAAATAGACTCAATTCGAAGTCCCGATCAATCGATAATGGTAAGGTTTCCCCAAAACGGTTTTCATACTGACTGGCTCAGCCTAGCCTCCAGTCAACGCACTACCAGGAACGTGACACTACAAATAACACGCATCATCCTTCTTCCTTGATGTCGATCGAGTTCGCGTCCCTCCCGATCCCTTATTAAGTTTCCTTTCTTTTTCGTCTTCCAACACCGCCTAATTTTCACCCTCAGAATAGGATTTTTAACAATTGATTAAAAAAAAGTAATGTAATTACTTTCTTCAGCTTTATCGTATTCCATGTAAAGCGTAGTCATCCTGTGCTCGTAGGAAGAGGGAAGCAAGGTAAGATGAATTAGTACCTTGTCTTATTCCTCCACATTTGCGCCAACGATGGTTCAAAAGTCTATTGAACACATTCAAGTATTCAACTAGTTTTTCACCTTCTTTTATTCTCAGGCCATATAACTGCTGCTTTAGCTAGGTAGAGCCATATATTATGAAAAAGTTTGACATATACATTCTATCCAGCTATTTTTAAAGTTCGATCCCAGTTTTTTCGTCTATGATGTTGAAGAGAACAATATCATCTAAACGCAGTCTGATGGAACTAATAGCCTTTATCTCCAAATCCTCCCACTCATCATCTTGTATTGTCTTTGGTTTATTAGATTTCTCCAACAAGACTTTGTAAAAGCCTTGTTGTAACAAAAGATTTTTAACCGCCATTGTCTAATGTTTTCTTTACCGTTGAACTTCCCTACCTCAAATCTTCCTAGCATGTCCTAGACTTCGTCGCCTTTGTCGATGTTCTGAATCTTCAACCGAAGCTCTGATGTCACTTATTGAGAATAAATGCAATAATTATTTCTTAAGACAAGCGTCCGTGACGAGCCGGTACCCATAAGCTAAACATGGTAAGTAGACCTATGAAGAAAAATAAAGATCAAAAAAATTTACAGACAAAAATACACAAAAATTAAGTGAAAATATCTAACCGGTAAAAAATTATCGAAAAATAAGATTGCAAGGCTTACAAGATTGGTACAACTTCGTAAACCCAATTACCATAAAATATACATAAAGAAAATGTAGGAAATTTTCATATATATATATATATATATATATATATATATATATATATATATATATATATATATATATATATATATATATATATACACACAAGAAGATATGCGCGCGGTGTGACCCGAACTGGAGTTGACCCATAAGGTGTGATATTGAATTGGGCCCATATGCCTTTAAAAAAGAATTCTCATGTAAGGCCTGAACCAATCCTAATTATCTACACCACATGATCCCACCTCCTAGCTGATGTGGGACTAAATTACTAAATCCATTGCCACCCCCCATTTGAGCGCTCAACCGGAAACGTGATATAACCAAACAATCTCCACCTTAGCTCGTTTCCGCTAGCCACCTTGCTACATTTGTTCGTTCCCGCTAATCGAATAACCTTAGCACCCCTGCTACTTTTGTTCGTTCCCGCCAGCCAACAACCTTAGCACTCCTAGCTATCTTTTTATTCGTTTTCGCCAGCCGAGCACCCAGTAGATCCAACATATTGTTATTTTGATTCGTTCGACCACATAACCAAACTGACACGTTCATCCACAACATCACAGTGTGCTAACCACTTGCTCCATCTTGGGCTTGTCAAACCTACCTTTGAAGCCAATTCGTGTAGTTGATGCTCCTACTCTACCTTAAGAAGAGAGCATGTATATCCGTATATACGCATGAACGTTCAGCACCATCTGTCTCGATCCAAACTAGCCCCGTAATCATGGGCTCCGATACCACTTGTTGGGCCCGCGGTGTGACCCGAACCAGCGTTGGGCCATGAGGTGCGATATTGAAATGAGCCCATACATGCCTTCAACGAGAATTCTCATGTAAGGCCTGAACCAATCTCAATTATCTATACCACATGATCCCACCTTCTAGCCGATGTGGGATTAAATTACCAACTCCATTGTCACCCCTTCATTTGAGCGCTCAAACGAAAACGAGATACAACCCAACAATGGTCAACTCAATTTCTTTTCTGCTTAATCTCTCAATTTCTTGTCTTTCTTTCTTTTCCTCAACCCATTAGTGGCTACCCAACACATTTTGTTGAGCACAATTTATCTTCTATAAGAAATTTTAGGCCCTTTTATATAGCATGTCACATGTCCATATATAGAAATTCAATCATATATAAACATGACATGTTTTTATATTTAGAACTCATTGACTGAGTAGGATTAATTATGACTACCAAATATCAGCCAAATCCTAACAAATTATCTATATTGTATATGTGATAAGAGATCAAAGGGGTTAACTGGATCCAAAAATATCGTGAGAAATCATGTTTATGATGTTAAATACTCCCATGATATTGTACCGTAAAAGTTTGTAGGAGTCGGAGTTAAGATCTATACCAACATCAGCCAGCAATTATTTTATATTTTATCTGTAGTAAATACATCCCAATCTCCTATTGTCATGATACTTAGAGCATTACATGCATATCCTTACATTTGACGAAACAAAGTTAAAAAAAAAAAAAAAAAAAAATCAAAATACAAAAAAAAAAAAAAAAAAAAAAAAAAGAAACACGATCAATCATGGGATATATTATATGCGTGATGCGATGATGCTCACTTGCATGCTTGTTGCAGCGGAGGTCCGCACAGGCACTTGTTGTGCATAAAGTATTTGGCGCCTTGGTACTGCGCAAATTTACCTCCTCCCGGTATCTTCCCGCAGAGCTGGTTGTAGCTGACGTCGAAGTAGAGGATGCTAGCGGCCTGCAGTATCTGCTCCGATATGCTCCCGTAGATCCGGTTGCGGCTCATGTCGACGTACTCGAGAGTCTCTTCCGGGTACTCCACTCCGCTCAGGTCGAACGAGAGCTTGTTGTTGAACAGCACGATGTTCGAAATGGTCTTCGTCCTGCCGAAGAAAGGGGAGGCGTCGCCCGTGAGCCGGTTGTTCTCCAGGTGCACGATAGAGAACGAGGAGACGTTGGCGAACGACGGAGGGATGGAGCCGGTCAGCTTGTTGCCGGATAGGTAGAGCAATGCGCTGTGGAGAGTGGAGGGGATGCTTCCGGTGAGCCGGTTGCTTGACAGGTCGAGGGTTGAGAGGTTGGCGAGGCTTCCGATGGCGGGAGGGATGGGCCCGTAGAGCTTGTTGCTGGATAGCTGGAGGACTTCCAGGGACGCAAGCTGGGGAAGGAAGGAAGGGATGGGGCCGGAGATGCCGCTGTTGGTGATGGAGAGAGAGCGGAGCCTCGTTAGTTTCGTCAGCTGGGGAGGGATGGTGCCGACTAAGCCAGGGGAACCGGTGAATTTGAGGATCTCTAGGAAGGGGAGGTCGCCGACGGACTCCGGGATGGAGCCGTTGAGGACGGAGGGAGGAGTGCTGGCGTCGCCCCAGAACTGGAGCGAGACGACGCGGCCTGTGTCGGAGCTGCACTGGGCGAAATCCCAGCTGCAGCAGTCCTTGGAGGCGTTCCATGTCGGCAGGGTGTTGGCCGGGAAGGAGTTCTTGATGGCGAGGAGGGCTTTCTGGTCGTCTACATTGCACGCGGAGGAGAGGGAGAGGATGGCCACGAAGAGAATGGTGGTGGGGATGGTGAGAATGTTGGACATTTTGATGTACTTTAACTACTCGAGCTAAGAAGATTAACGTTGTGTTTATGAATGAAGTGGAAATTAAGGAGAGGGTTTCTATTTATAGACAGGTCATAGCAGAGAGTGGCGGTGGGTAAATAATGAATGATTCATTTCAGGCAAGGGCGGCTTTCAACATCTTTGACGCATTTGCTCATGGCGGAAAGGAGACCAAGCAAGCGGTTTGACATATTTGCTCATGGCGGCTTCAACTCTTTGACAAATTTTTGCTCCCTTCACACACTGGGTGAGTCTCCCCCTGTTCCTCTCGATAGCGATGTCGAGTCCCTTATCTTGTTCTCCCTCGTCCCTTTCCTTCCTTTATTATCCTCCTACACCTATCCATCTATTATTGTTCTAATCAATGTCTCATCTAAATCCTGATCAATGTTGAGTTCACATCTGATGTAGACTCAATGAAAGTTGCACAGTACATGCCTAATTATGTAGAAGATATAGAATTATTGGAAGGGGAAGACAAAGTAGATGAAGTGAAGATGTATAAAAAAAGAGGAAGCAGAGGATGAGAAAGACGAATAAGATGAATTTTTAGAAGATGACTTAAAGTATAATGAAATCCATCTAGACTTGTGACATATTATATAACTTACTGCATTACTTCTTCTAGAGAATATATTTCTATCCACCACACATGGCTGAGTTGATCGAGAAGATGTTTTCCGTCATCATCGTCAAACTAGTCCGTGATGCGATCGACGACCAAACGGCTCGTGATCGATCAGGACAACTGATCCAAAGTTGGATCACGCTTGAGCAGTGGACTGCGATGAGCTTTAGATTCAACGATGCAAGGTATAAGGAAAGGTCGGAGAAGACACATGCTGCCAGGAAGAAACCATAGAAGTGGTGTGGTGGCTCGATCCCAATGACAAAATATTTTTGTTGTCTGATATGTATATATTTTATTTTAATCAAGAAAGGATAAAATATTTAATTTTAATAGCAAACATATATTTTTTAACATGTACATACGGGTGATGACGCCAAGATGATGACCGTTTTTCTGACCATTCATCGGAAGGACGAAAACCTCATCGATAAGAGAGCCACGCATGAGCTATGTCAGTATTACTTTATGTTTTGTTAATTTTAATATAAAATAGAAAATACGAAAATAAATATCGATATAGTTATTAATAAGTATATTAGACATATATTTATTAATAAGAATATATATATATATAAATATAGAAATATATAATTAAGTATATACTCGTAATATTTATGCCTTCCTTTTTGCTTATAAATATATTATATATATACGTATTTAAATTCATGTCATTTAATTTGTGTCATTTAATTGCTGTGTTTTAATTCAGCATTCAATTATGTCAATATTAAATACAGTGTCTATACTGTAATATATATATATATATATATATATATATATATATATATATATATATATATATATATATATATATATATAAAAAAAATATATATATATATATATATATATATATATATATATATATATATATATATATATATATATATATATATATATATATATATATATATATATATATAAATACAGTGCTTATACTGTAATATTTATGCTTTCAATTTTGTAATTTAATTTATTACTTACGATTTATTTACGCTCATGTATTTCAATTCCGTATTTACTTATGCTTTTCGTATTTTGTACAATACGGCCACTCTAAGTCCAGTCCTAGCATGGGTTGAGTGGACTTGGGTGGGCCAACATATATTCAAGGTCTAGTCAAGTCATATTGGACTTGATTCATGGCCTTGGGCCCCGTATTTTGGACTTTGGTCCATTTCAAATACGTGGACAAATACTGAAATTATTAATTGATTATTACAATTGCTGTATTTTGAATTTTTAAAAATGTTTGCATTGCTGGAAAAATTTCAGAAAATCAGTATTAAATATTTTGGATTGTGAGGATTTTTAATGTAAATTTTCCAAAATTTTAGATTACTGTTTTGCCACTACAAAAAATACGTATACGGACCTATCTTTTATTAAAATTATCGTATTTTCATTTTTAGTACATAGCAACAGTAACTAAAGAATTCCAGAAAAATATATTAAATTATTATAATTCAAGAGGATAATTGTAGTATTTTATTTCATATTTTTAAGATTAACTATATAAGTGAGTTGTAGATTTTTTTTAAGATTAGCTATATGTACGTGAGTTGTGTTAGCTGAATGTGTGTTGTGTTCACACACACATGAGCTAGCAAAAGCTCAACTCCCTTACAATAATTTTGACCGTTATGAACCCATTAAACTTGTAACTTCACTCATGTCCAGGTACAATGTACCACATGGTTTTCATTTGAATTTTGTAACGTTCAGTATTTATTGGCTGGATTAAATTGTCTTCATTCTCCTTTATTCCCTAACCTTAGAGGAAAGCCTATATATTGAGGCCAATCTCAATACTTAGAAGACACAGAAATTCTTCTTCTCCAAACTCTCTAAAATTCTCGTCTCCTTCGTATTACGCTGTTCTTCTTCATTGCTCTGGGCAGAGCTAAGTACGTGGTCACTCTCTCCGACGTCGTGTGCGACAACGAGATTCCGGTGGAGCGGGAATTTTACCACTAGGAGCGTTCGGATACGGTCTGCACATAGACCCGAGCTAACTCTTAGGGCAGTGCTTCGTGCACGACTTCCTCGGAGGCCGGTAACATTTACGTAATTTATTTTGTTTGCAGTTTTAAGTGAAGAAAATTGAAGAATTTCCAACAATCTAAGAGTTATTCGGTTTTACATATTAAATAGTTGTCTTTCTTACGAAAAAAAAAAAAAATAATAATAATAATTTATTACTGTCATCGAAATAAAATTTTCGTTTTAAAAGATTGCTACTGTCAGCGGAACAAAAGGAAGCTTGTGGCGAAATAATTATTAGGATCTATTACTGTCAGCGAAATAATTTATTATTTCTTATAGTGTAAGCATTTTAGTAAGCAACAATATTGTTACTGCCAATTTTTATAGTGTGCTCATTCAGTAAGCAACAATATTATTACTATTGCTTTCAAAATTTGTGTACACATTTAGTAGTCATTAACTGTGAAATATTATCCTACAAAGATTAGCTTCCTGTCATTGATATTACTTTTAGTGATATACAAAACTTTGTTACATACAAAACAGAAGTTATTTGTTCTGTTAGCATAAAAAATAAAAAAAAATAAAAAAAAAAAAATTTCTCACATACAAAACAGAAGTTATTTGTTCTGTTAGCATAAGTTGCTCTGCTAGAAAAAAAAAATTTGCTTTCTTATACATTCATTTGTTCTATTACATATTTGTTAGAACAATTGCTTTGCTAGAAAAATTCACTCTGGGAGCAATTGCTTTGTTATATATTAATTTGCTTTCTTACAAAATTGTTCTATTACCAATTTGCTTTGTTAGAAAAATTCACTCTGTGAGCAATTTATTATACAAAACTTGCTTTGTTACTGTCCATACAACTTGCTTTGTAAAACACAACAAATTGCTTTGTTATAAAACTGTTAGCAATTTTGTTGCTGTTAGCAAATATTTCTTTGTTAGCAATTTTCTTGCTGTTAGCAAATATTTCTTTGTTAGCTATTAGCTTGTTGTTAGCAAATATTTCTTTGTTAGCTATTAGCTTGCTGTTAGCAATAATTTCTTTGTTTACTATTAGCTTCTGTTGAACTTTTACATTAATATTGCTGAAAACATAACAATTAATATTGTTTTTAAAAAGGCTTTAAAAGCTTCAATATTTATTTCTCATTGAATATTCTATTAATATTTGTCTCTCATTTAATATTATTTGCTACACAATTAATAATTGTTCATTGTCATTATTTGACATATCAATTATATTTCACATTTCAATTAATATTCATTAATTGTAATTATTTGTTAAATTGACATCTTAGACAAATACAATTGTATTAGAATTTTTTTTTTTTCAATACTAGTTTTCAATTTTACTCAATATTTTAATTTTAGGCTAAATCAAACAATTAATTGATTTAGTAAAATTCCTTTATTTTTAAAGTTCTAAAGTTAAGATTTGTTTGGGAACAAGCCGAAAGGGCCCTTCTGTCAACAAGGCGAAAAATTCGTCTAAGCGACCGGTACTTAAGAGTTCCTAGTGAACCTCCGCTTGCTGGGATCCGGCCCCTACAGCTAACCCAACCTTATCAAAACTTGAAAACTAAAAATATAAGGGTTTATTACTAAAATTATTTTAATTGTTAATTTTAGTTTAAAGCCATCTTTATTGAGTAAATAAATTTCTGTAGTTTTTTGAAATCTTATTCTCAAGTTCTAAAGAGACTTGGAACATAAATCAGATTAGGTTGAAGTCCAAAGCTATATCTAATTCCATATTAAACCTTATAGAAATCTATGGCAAACCCAAGCCTAATCACTAAGAAAACCTCCTTCAAAGGAATAGACTCATACATGCCAGAGGCGAACATGACTCAGAATGGGTCTTCTAGCTCCTTCAGGTCTGTAAGCTATCAACCTGTAGTAAACCTTTCTTTCCATTCTGATAATTGGTGGTTGGATTCTGGAGCTAATGTTCACGTTTCATTTGATCGCTCCTGTTTTTTCAACTGTCAAGAATCGGGTGGAGGAGGTGTGACCCTAGGAGATGGCTCATCTGCACATATCGTAGGAAGAGGAAGAATAGATCTGAAGATGACATCAGAAAAAATTCTACCTCTCCATGATGTGCTTCATGTGCCGTCTGTCAGAAGGAATCTTGTTAGTGGATCCCTCCTTGTAGCCTCAGGATACAAAATTGTTATGGAGGCAAATAAAGTAGTTTTCTCTAAGAATGATCTGTTTATTGGAAAAGGATTTGTGAAAGATGGACTTTTTATTTTAAGTACTATGAATAAAAGTTCAAATCCTTCTTTTGTTGCAAATGTTGAATCATCAAATGTTTGGCATGGTAGACTAGGTCATGTGAACTTAGGATCTATCAAAAGAATGATGAACTTAGATCTTATCCCTAAGACTTCTATAGACGATGAACACAAATGTGAGATATGTGTTCAAGCCAAACATACTAGATTACCTTTCAAATCTGTCCATAGGAATTCTGAACTCCTAGAACTTATCCATAGTGATGTTTGTGATTCCAATAGGGTCTTGACTCGAGGCGGTAGGAAATACTTTGTAACTTTTATAGATGACCATTCAAAGTATTGTTACACCTACCTCCTTAAGACCAAAGATGAAGTTCTAGACAGATTCAAGGTCTATAAATCTGAGGCTGAGAACCAGTTGGATAGGAAGATTAAGATTCTTAGATCAGATCGTGGTGGAGAGTATACCTCAAATGAAATGACTAACTTCTGTGAAGAGCACGGAATTATTCATGAGGTAACTGCTCCTTATTCACCACAATCCAATGGAGTTGCTGAAAGGAAGAATCACACTCTTTTAGATATGGTCAATGCCATGCTTCTTAGCTCAGGTGCCCCTGATAATCTTTGGGGAGAAGCCTTATTGTCAGCCTGTTATATTCTTAATAGGATACCCAGTAAGACCAATGATAAGACACCATATGAGTTATGGAAAGGTCGGACCCCTAGGATTAATTACCTCAAAGTTTGGGGATGCCTAGCTAAAGTAGGAATTCCTGAACCCAAAAAGAGGAAGATAGGACCTAAGACTGTAGATGCTGCATTCATAGGATATGCCCTAGATAGTAATGCCAATAGATTCCTTGTAACCCACTCTGAAGTAAATGAAATCTCTAATAACACAATCATTGAAGCTAGAGATGCAGTTTACTTTGAGAACATTTTTCCATTCAAGGATAGAACCCCTTCATCTTCCTCTAACCCTTCTCTTACTCCGTCTACTAGTTCTCATGACCAAATGCCTAATTCTCAATCTGAACAAGTCATAGAACCTAGAAGGAGTAAAGAGAAAGAATTGAAAAGAATTTAGGAGAAGGATTCTTCACATTTTTGATAGAAGGTGATCCCTCAACTTATGAAGAAGCCATATCCTCTCCTGATGCCCCTTTCTGGAAAGAAGCTATTAAGAATGAGTATAACTCCATCATGGAGAACAATACTTAGTTTTTAGCAGACCTTCCTTTAGGCAGCAAACCAATAGGTTGTAAGTGGATCTTTAAGAAGAAACTTAGAGCCGATGGTACCATAGAAAAAAAAAAATATAAGGCTAGATTAGTGGCCAAAGGATTTACCCAGAAGAAAGGATTAGATTATTTTGATACCTACTCTCCTGTAGCTAGAATATCTTCTATTAGAACCCTTCTAGCTTTAGCATCCATTCATGATATGCTGATCCATCAAATGGATGTAAAGATAACATTTCTAAATGGAGATTTAGAAGAAGAGATTTATATGGAGCAACCTGAAGGTTTTATTGCTAAAGGTCAAGAAAAGAAGGTTTGTAGATTAGTAAAATCTCTTTATGGCCTAAAGCAAGCTCCCAAGCAATGGCACAACAAATTTGACAAAGTCATTATAGAATTTGGTTTTGTACCAAATGAATATGACAAGTGTTTGTATTCTAAAAATACAAATAAAAGTTGTGTTATCTTATGCTTGTATGTTGATGATATCCTTATTTTAGGATCTTCACTGGAATTGATAAATAACACCAAGAATTATTTATCTAACCAGTTTGATATGAAAGACCTAGGTGAGGCTAATCTGATCCTAGGAATGCAAGTGTCCAAATGCAAAGGAGGTTATACTCTATCCTTAGCACATTCAATTGAGAAAATGTTAAGGAAGTTTGAGTACTTTGACCAGAAACCTGCCCTTACTCCATATGATAGCAATGTTGTTCTCAAGAAGAATAAAGGATCTTCTATAGAACAACATAGATATTCTCAGATGATTGGGTCCCTTATGTATATAACAAATAGGACCAGACCTGACATTGCATTTGCTATTGGGAGACTAAGTAGATATACTAGTAACCCAAATCAGTCACATTGGACTGCATTAGACAGAGTATTTAGATATCTTAAGGGTACTCTAGATTATAAACTTCATTATACTAGACACCCTGATATCATAGAATGTTACTCCGATGCAAATTGGGTAACTGATTCACATGATGTGAAATCCACTACTGGATATGTTTTTACCCTAGCAGGAGCTGCAATCTCCTGGGGATCATGTAAACAAACTATCATAGCCAGAAGTACAATGGACTCTGAAATAATAGCTTTGGATACTACATGTACAGAGGCCGAATGGCTAAGAAATCTTATTATGCATATACCTGTTTCTGTTCATCCTATTCCTGTTATTTCTATAAACTGTGATAATAAATCTGTTATAGAACTACTAAAGCATGAATTCTGTGAATGCTAAGATGAACAGGCACCTGTAGCTGCGCTTCAAGTCAATAAAGAGCCTATTGGGCAAATATGTGGTTCTTGACTATATAAAGTCAGAAAAGAACCTTGCAGACCACTTGACGAAGGGTCTGTCTAGGACATTGATCCTAGAATCATCGAGGGGGATGGGGTTAAGCCCATAGTATAGTCACCAGCAGTGGCAACCCAACCGAGTCTGACTGGAGATCCCAAGAAGCCGGTTCAATGGGTAGAAACAAGCTGGACTAGGTGACTATTATGGAACACTGACCTTGAGATTAAATTCTCTTTAAAATAAAAGCCCAGGAGGCTGTACATGTGTACATTGATATCCCATCCCTATGGTGACAGTGTTCCTTTTGTGATATGGATAGGTTGAGTTTAAACTCTTAATAAGTCCAAGCATGATATGCAGGGTTGATTCCTATCACCAACCCTTAAGGACTTACCTATATGAGAGGTCGTGAGGGCCGCGACTATAGGACAGGGCGATCCTAGACAACTCTCATGAATGTATAAAAGTGCGCATGGCCAACCAAATGCGCCACCCGATAGACCCAAGTACCTCTAGCGTACTATGTGTGCTATTTTTGAGTCTGGTTCAAGAAGACTGATTCAAGGCGTAGTCCATCAAGCTCTTCTTCAGACAAAAACAATAGTCACTACGTGAGATTCAAGGCTGTAGTCCATCTCATTTATGCATAGTATACAACTGCCCAGACATTCTCTTATTCTTGTCTTACTTTTTTCTTTCTATTACTTCGGAATTTGACCTTTTGGGGGGGGATTGTTAGCTGAATGTGTGTTGTGTTCACACACACATGAGCTAGCAAAAGCTCAACTCCCTTACAATAATTTTGACCGTTATGAACCCATTAAACTTGTAACTTCACTCATGTCCAGGTACAATGTACCACATGGTTTTCATTTGAATTTTGTAACGTTCAGTATTTATTGGCTGGATTAAATTGTCTTCATTCTCCTTTATTCCCTAACCTTAGAGGAAAGCCTATATATTGAGGCCAATCTCAATACTTAGAAGACACAGAAATTCTTCTTCTCCAAACTCTCTAAAATTCTCGTCTCCTTCGTATTACGCTGTTCTTCTTCATTGCTCTGGGCAGAGCTAAGTACGTGGTCACTCTCTCCGACGTCGTGTGCGACAACGAGATTCCGGTGGAGCGGGGATTTTACCACTAGGAGCGTTCGGATACGGTCTGCACATAGACCCGAGCTAACTCTTAGGGCAGTGCTTCGTGCACGACTTCCTCGGAGGCCGGTAACATTTACGTAATTTATTTTGTTTGCAGTTTTAAGTGAAGAAAATTGAAGAATTTCCAACAAGTTGTAGATTAACTATACATGTGAGTAGTAGATTTTTTAATATTAACTATATACGTGAGTTGTAGATTAACTAGATTTTTTTAAGATTAGCTATATATGTTTATATTTATATATTTATTATTAGAGATAATACAGTAATGTATGAAATTTAACTAATAAATAAATCAAAATACAAAATCTTACATTTGGATTAAGATTTAAATAATAAAATATTATCTTTAAAATAATAAACTTTATATCAATTAAACTCCTACGATATTAAATTTATTATTTTTGAGATGTCTTATACGTGAGTTGTAGATAAAATCAATATTTGCTTAAGATTTAAAAATTGACTTTTTTGGTTTATATTATGTTCTTATTGTTAGAGATAATACATCATTTTATATGAATTTAAACTGTAAATAAATCAAAATACAAAGTCTTATATTCGATTTAAGATTTAAATGATATGAAATATTATCTTTAAAATAATCAAATTAATAGACTCATATTTAATTTGATTACCTGATATAAAAGGGATAAAAGGGATAAGATAGTTTGATTACCTGATATGTAGCAATCACAACCTATAATAATTTTGTGATATGTAAGCTGATAGGAGAGAAATATATATACTACCCGAAGAAAAAAATAAGAAAAAAGAATAGGAACGGACAACCTAGAAAAAGAAAGAGAATTGATTGAGGGGTAATTGGATAAATATTATCAAATTTCCTCAAGCTCGTACATTTTTCTCCCGGTTTTGGGAGGAAAATTTTTTGGTGGGACCTACCAAAATTTTTCCTCCAGATTCCCCTCCTATTTCTTTCCTCCCTTTCCAAACAACTTAGTTTCTAATTTTTTCTCCACTTTTCCCCCAAATTTTCCCCTCCCTCTATTTCTCCTCCTTCCCAAACGTAGTGTTAGTGTTATTTCAGTTAGAAGTCATAGCTAGGTTTAGCGTTACACAACGGGTGTCACACAAATATTGTTAGAATTAAGTGTAGATCATATTGCTTTTAATTAGGATTAGTGACTAAGATTATCGTGTCCTTCTTGACACAGTGACAGGACATTGGATACCGGCTTTTGCTTACCCTTTTTTCGGACAAGGCGAGTACATTCTACAACTCATGAAACTGAGCAAGATTTGAGACTTCTCTCTTTACCCTCTTCATATGTTGTCTTTAATTCCTTATATATCAGTCATCCATAATTATAGTTATGGGTTCATGCACTATCGCTGTAGCACGATACTCATCTCCTGTCCTTGATTGGTTGGGAAGATATAGTAGTGCTTAGACAATAGTGCAATGACCCATAATTTATATATATTTATATTAGTATTCTATATCACTTTTGTATGACATATCTCCCTGTTGATATTTCATTACCATAGTATGTTTCCTATTGTCATTATCTTACCGTGATTATGAGTTATTACACTAGTGCCTTAGCACATTACGCATCTTCTGTCCTTGTTTGGTTGGGGAGATGTAGTAGTGCTTAGACAGTAGTATAATGACCTATAATTATTACTCAACTTCACTTGTGTATGACATGTCTCTATGATTATGTTTCCATTACCGTAGCATGCTTCCTATTGTCATTTAGATTATATTCTTGTGATTATGAGTTATTACACTAGTGCCTTAGCACATTACACATTCACAGCGCTTGTGAATTGAGCCGGATCGGCCTTTTGCCAACTCTTGTTCATGATTAGTTCCTGTGGTTCCTGCTACCTTCCTTACTTCATTTTATTTTTGTTTATGTTTATGTGGGTTGTGGTTTAGTACTTGCTTCCGTCCCAAGAGGATAACGTTACAGGTCATTTCACATAGGATGGGTTCCTCTTTGACCCTTACTATGGACCGGCCCCCGTGCCACTAGCAGTCATCCCAGGGGATGCCCCAGCAGGAGACTTCTGCCTAGCTTAGTTTATTTCAGTCTGTATTTCCCTTCAGAATTTTTTCTTTCATAACTTAGTTGTCTTTCATTTCCGCTGGACCTTGTCTCTAGTTATCACTTTTGGAAATGTATAAGTAACATTAAAATGTTGATCTGCGATTAATAAAAATGTTGTGTTTTGTTGAAGATAGAATATCAAATGAGACTACTTATGAATGACTTAGCCTAGAACATCTTACTGTGCTGTTTCCCAACAGCGTAGGCTGGACATGGTCCCGGCCTGGCCCAACAATTTGGGAAGCGTGTCGTGACAGAGAAGGTGAAAGTGTAATAATTATAAAGGCTCCACTCAATCATGACCATCCATATAATATCTAAACAAACCAATCAATCCTACCTATCCAATCTTTCCATGATGAACCAAGCCAAACCAACCAAGTTAGTTCAACATGAACCTAAATGAACTAAGAATCAATACTAGGGCTAAAAACAGTAAATAAATCCAGGAAGTAAATACTGGAAAAAATACTAGAAAATATAGAACAAATACAGGAAAGCCAAATACATAGAAAAATATAGGAATCAGGAATGGGGAGTGACAGTTACCAAGAGCTCTATTGAGTTGGCACACTACCCTTTTTCAGAATGCTTTATTATTCCAAGTCCATATGTGCCATGTCCTCTCCAGTTGTTGAAGTCTTGACTGTAATAAACAAGATTAAAATTCTTGTAGAGTGACGTTCGGTACTGCCTTTCCTCTTACTTTCTCATATCGATATAATAATGCATTGAAATCTCCCATGAGCAAGAGCGACATGTAACGTCCCAAATGTTGCACCCCGTCCGAGATCCAGTTGCCTTTTCACGGACCAAGGTTATGCGGAAAGCTTCCAGAACATTCTAGAAGATGGCGGAAGGCTCTAGAAGATGGTGGATCTCTCCGGAAGGCCCAAGATCGTTCTAGGAGGCCCAAGAAGCTTCTGGATGGCCCGAAAAATTTTCATTTATGTTGCTAGGGAATAAACCTGGAATATGCTATTCCAGTTATGGTAGATAAGAATAATCCTTGGAATATTCCTTCTAGGACTTTCCTTGTAAAGCTCTATGAGCACCTATAAAAGGGGGAGGCTTTCATTTGTTCCTCACCACCTAAAAATTGTAAGCATTCTCCAAGTCAATAAAGAGATTCTTACTAGCCCATCTTTGCTCCACTATTCTAATTTTCTTAGCGATCTAGCTAAGTCGGGTTGGGAAGGCTTGCACGACTCTTCGAGTAGGAAGATAGTGCGCCGCACGGGACGAAGTGCTAGCAAAAATACTAAGTTCGTGACAAGTGGTATCAGAGCAAAGGTTCGATCGCCGTCATGTCTTCGACCGAAGCCATCATCAACGAGCAACCCGCATCGCCTAAGGAGAAGGCGAAGACCTCGAGGAAGGGCAAAAGCAAGGAACCGTCGATGGAACGGGCTCTTGGCGAGTTGGCTGACCGGATTGAGATGCTGGAGAAAGGCGTGACGGGCGTCGAATTTCAAGTAGAGCAGAACCAAGCGGCTCACGAGGAATTCCCCGAAGGTTTGGAGGCGGACGTCGCCAAGGCTATGACGGAGTTCCGAGAGCATCTCCGCGAGATACAGGCCGAGTTCGAGGAGGAACGAAGGCCACGAAGACGGAGATTGCTGAACTACGCTAAGAGCTGCAAACCAAGACGGAGGTCCTCGAGAGGGCCATTGCTGGTGGTCCGACTCCAGGGTGAAGTATCCAGAACCCAAATCCTTCACTGGAGTACGGGACGCGAAGGAGGTGGATAACTTTATCTGGAATGTCGAGCGCTACCTGAAGGCGGTCCACATCGAGGATGAGACCGACAAGGTAAACACAACGTCCCTATATTTCTCTGATAATGCTATGCTGTGGTGGTGACGCAGGTGCATCGATATAGAAAAGGGGCTCTGCAAGATCGAGACTTGGGAGGATCTCAAGAAGGAGATCAAGTCTCAATTCTACCCGAAGAACGTGGAGTATGTCGCGAGACGGAGTTTGCGACAACTCAAACACACTGGGTCCGTCAAGGAGTATGTGGTGGAGTTCACCCGCCTGATGCTTTCCATTTCCACTATGGGCGAAGAGGATCGCCTGTTCCACTTCCTGGAGGGTCTACAACCATGGGCGGCACAAGAATTGCAGAGGCAAGATGTGTCGGATGTGAACGCAGCTGTTGCGGCAGCCGAGAAGCTGATGGAGTATCGACGGAATGATGCCCCGAAGCCCAAGAAAAAAAACACCACCAAGTTCAATGGTGGGGGAGCGAAGAAGAACAACGGAAAGGGAGGCCCGCCGCCGAAGGACAAGCCGCACGCAATGCCTTCGACGGAGCAGAAGATTGAATGCTACCTGTGCGGAGGAAATCACTTCGCACGAGACTGCCCGAACAAGAGAAAGAAGGTGAACACGGTCCAAGGCGAGGAGGTCGAGGAGCCTAAGAAGGGGGCTCACATGGGTGCCCTACGCCTGTTGAATGCTTTGAAGAGCAAGGCGGTAGTGTCCAAGACCCCGAATCGAGAGCTGATGTACGTGGACGTGAAGATCAACGGCCACAACACCAGGGTGATGGTCGACACAGGGGCAACCCACAACTTTATCTCGGACGCAGAGGTCCGACGCTTGGGTCTAGTGCTGGAAAAAGACTCAAGCACGATAAATGCAGTCAACTCTGAGGCGCGTCCTGTGCAGGGGGTGGCCAAAGGAGTAAAGATCTAAGTGGAAGACTGGACGAGTGTCACCAGTCTCACGGTAGCACCACTGGATGACTTCAACATGATCTTTGGGATGGACTTCCTCACTTCGGCAAAGGCGGTCCCAATGCCGCATCTGGGAGTCGTCGGGATCATGGAGGAGAGCTCTCCGTACATGGTGACAACTGCACGAGGCGAGCTTACGAAGGGGAAGGCTCTCTCCGTATTTTGTCACGACCCGGTCCCAAATTGTTGGGTCGAATCGGATCATGTCCAGCCTGTACCGTTGTGAGACAGCGGCAGTAAGCTGTATCCAAGTGCAGGTAATCACAACAACACAATATATTTGTCATAACTTCTAAAATTTCGAATATTAAAACTTGTCCAACAAAAGATTTTTCTGATACAACTAATAAAATATAACTGAAATAGATTGTCTTCACTCCAACATAATGAAACTAGAAATGGAAATAACGTCTATCTAAAAAGTCAGCTCATCAGCCTCGAGATCAACACCGTCCGATTGGGACTCTTGCAGCACAGCAGGGTAGAGCTCAGGGTCATAATAGCTGCTAATCAATAGCTCTGCATCATCAATGGAACCTATTGGGGGTGGAAAATCCAGTCAAGAAAGGAGCAATGTATAATTATGAAAATTTAACAATTCAACTAATAATTAGAAATTTGTAATTTAAACAGTTTAAATACTTGAACAATATTTTTCAGCAATTTTCCACAATTAAAAACAATGTGATTTGAGTATGTAATGCTTATGACCGGCTTGGGTTGTACAATAGTATCCTAGTGATACAATACGGCTTATTCCCGTGTGTAAGAGGGTAAGCTCGCACAATCAATATGCAATATGAGGGGTATTGGTCATAATACACTACACTACTCCCCCAATCCCACAATCAATAACAATCAATACTCTACGAGAGAGTTCCGTGTAGCAATGTAGTTTAATCTTGCAATATTATAATTATTAACTAAATTGAAAAATAAACACAACCGTACTTGCCTTAGTTTATAACTGGATTTGAGATTGGTACCGGAGAAAGATTCAGACTCGTCCTTGAAATCCTACAGTTGAGAATCCCTTCTTAGAAACATATTTGAACCAGATCTAGGTGTTCTAGTTATAATCTCTAAAATTAATTCTAATCAAGTTTTTAATTTGTTAAAATTATTCCACCGGAATATGTTATCATTACGAACTACCATTAATTATTTAACGAGGTAAAAGTCAATTTACTCATTTAATTGGGAAATAACATTTACCAGTTTAATTGTCAAAACTTTGTAGTTTAGTAACATATATATATATATATATATATATATATATATATATTTATATATATATATATATATATATATATATATATATATATATATATATATATATATATATATAACTAGATTTTTCTTTAAATGAGAAAAATATGAATTTCTGTTAACTTACAAAACCTTAATGTGAGAAAACTTATTAAATTTCTATATAAAAATAAATATTTTATTTTTATATTCTACGTATTTAATGTCAAAGCAACAACCCAGAAAATAAAGAAAAAGCTATACTACATACTACAAGGTCTCAGAAAAGAAACAGACAACTGGGCTTATGCCCTTACAACTTATTACATAAATTAATAAAAATTGTTGTTGAGCTCCGAACGCCGGGAAGCGGTCCATTCAGCAGGCCGAGGCCCTGCACGCAAAATGCTATTTGCCAGTAATACGTTCTAAAATAATTATTTAAATTAAAAATATAAGAAATACGGTAAGTCTCAGACTTGGTCCAAAATATCATGCTGCATTCTAGCTTATGCCTCAACGTCCAGAAATTCCGATTTCATTTGTATTTCGCTATGGTCTACAAACCGATACGGTTATTGCCCGAAAATGATAAAAACCATATTTAAATCAACACTTCAAGTCGTAAATTTGTTTTGCAAAAGCCGGTATTTGGAAATAATTTTATTTCAAAACTTTAATATATTTATCCGAAAATTTGGGCAGTACCTCCTCTATAATTGGGACAACCCAATCCTGGAAAAATGGCAACCAACACAAATACAATCCCAACCCAGAGATTATAAACCATAAAATATAACCAAAAGCTTCAGAACGTATCCGAAATAAAATTCGAAAAACCACAGAACCAAAACTAAGAAGAAAATGGTCACATAACCATATTTCGGAAAAATCCGAACTTAACTCGAAAATTCCGAATAACCACAGAAATCACAAAGCCAAATCAAATCTACAGAATTATTCCGAAAGGGAGTTCGGAAAATCCGAATCCACGAATCGATCCGATTCCCATAGCGGGATCGGGGACCATGTCATCATCGACACCAATGGGAGGGACACAGGAACACTGAAGATACCTGGGGTGCTCGGCTAGAGCTCTCAGATGAGTATAGAAGGAAGAAAAGACAAATTTCGTGGTCTCGAAAAAATCCAGAACAACGCTGGAAACCACAGTGAACGTTGGACAGCGTCTTGACGAGGTCGGGTTTGGAACAGCGAGTAGCCGAGGGGGCCGCGGATCGGGAACGGCGGTGGAAAAGCCGCATGGAACTGGAACGGCAGCGGAGAGGCCACCGGAGGGGCGCTGGCCGGAAGGGGCGAACGCGGACAGGGGTTCGGTGCCGGAGGGCGCACGCGCAGGGGACGGGGCTCGCGGACGGCTGTCGGCCTGGGCCGCGGGGAGGGCTCCGACGCCGGAGCTCGGCTAGGGCTGGGATTTGGGGAAAGAGGGTTTGGGTAAGGAGGAAGGGAATGAAGTATGGGGAGAGGAAGGAGGAGATGGGGTTTAAGTAGGAAAGGGATTGGGGGTTACGGGAGCCGAAGGAGCTCGGGAGTGTTACGGAAGGGAAAGGGGTCGGCCGAGCGGTTTGGAAGAGGAAAGTAAAATTTTTTCCTTCTCTGGTGATTAAAGAAAAGAGAGAGAGAGAGTTTAAAGAATAATTTAATGAAAGTTTCAATGAAAGTTAAAAGATTTTTTTTCTTTTAATAAGGAAAAAGATTTTCATATATATATATATATATATATATATATATATATATATATATATATATATATATATATATATATATATATATATATATATATATATATATATATATATATACTAAAAGACTTCAAATCTAGTTTCGGAAAAACTGACTTGTGTCCGAGACGGGTTCGGGACGGGTCTGGTCCAACACTAAAATTCCAGAAATATTAATTTTTCTAAAAATACAATTTTTCTAAATTAACAATTAATAATGATTATAATAATAATTTAGCTAATAAAATTATTCAATTAATCAACCGAAATTTTTCGGGTTTCACAACCTTCCCTCCTTAGGAAATTTCGTCCTCGAAATTAAAGGATTGGGTTAGGAGGTACCTCAGGTCTCAAATAGATACGGATACTGCTCCCGCATCTCGTCTTCTCGCTCCCAGGTAGACTCGCCTGGGGAATTGTGTCGCCACATAACTCTGACTATGGGCGTCACAGAGTTCCTGGTTTTTTTCTCACCTCTGTCTAAAATCGCCACTAGCTTCTCTGGTACTGTGAGGCTGGGTCCAATCTCTAGCTCTGAATGGTCCAAAATGTGGCTCGGATCCGGGATGTAGCATCTGAGCTGTGAAACATGGAAGATGTTGTGCACTCCTTCAATATTAGCTGGTAGAGCTAATCGGTACGCTACTTCTCCAACTCGGCTCAAAACTTCGAATGGGCCGATGTACCTGGGGCTCAGCTTTCCTGCTCTGCCAAATCTGATAGTTCCTCGGGTAGGGGAAATCTTGACGAAGATATTATCTCCTGCTTCGAACTCCAGTGGTCGACGACTGCTATCAGCCCAATGCTTTTGTCTGTCCTGGGAAATCCTGAGCTTGTCTCTAATCACCTTTACCTTCTCTGCTGCATCGGTCACCATCTCAGGTCCAAGCAATACTCTTTCTCCTACGTCGTCCCAAGCAAGTGGAGTGCGACAACGACGTCCATAAAGTGCCTCGAACGGAGTCATACCGATGCTAGCTTGGTAGCTGTTGTTGTAGGAGAACTCTACCAAGTGCAAGTGGTCTTCCCAAGACCCTCCAAATTCTAAGACGCAAGATCTCAGCATGTCTTCTAGCGTCAGGATGGTTCTTTCTGATTGTCCGTCAGTTTGGGGATGGTAGGCGGTGCTGAACTTCAATTGTGTTCCCAAACTGTCATGCAAGCTCTTCCAGAAATAAGAGGTGAATCTAGTATCTCTGTCAGATACGATACTTATCGGAACTCCATGAATCCGGTAGATATGCTGCATGTACAGTGCTGCCAACTTCTCGGTGGATAGACCAACCTTGAAGGGGATAAAGTGAGCTGACTTTGTCAGTCGGTCCATAATAACCCAAATGGCATCCTTTTCTCCTTGGGATCGAGGCAGTCCTGACACAAAGTCTATCGTTATGTGTTCCTATTTCCACTCCGGGATGTCTAGCGGTTGCAACTGTCCCGCTGGTATCTGTCTGTTGGCTTTCACTTGTTGACAAATCAAGCATCTAGCCACAAATCTGGATACGTCCTTCTTCATTCCGTACCACCACACTACAGTACTCATATCCTGATACATTTTATTAGCTCCTGGATGTATGGAATACTGCGACTGGTGCACTACTTGCATAAGCTCATTCCTCAGTTCGCCAGTTGGTACGCAAAGCCTCGTACCATGCCTCAGTGCTCCATCTCTGGCAATTTAGAATCCTTCAAGTGTTCCTGCCAGCACTTGATATCTGAGTTTGCAAAGCGTCTCGTCTTGAAATTGTGTCTCCTTGACTTTATCCATCCGACTTGAACGCACTTGCAACTGCATCATTGATGATTCACCTCCTGGTACAATAGCTTCTCTTCCCAGTTTCTTCATTTCCTCTTCAGGCAGTACAATCTCCAGTCCAAGCTTCTCTATATCTTTCAGCAAATGCCGCTCCTTGGTCAAAAATATCGCCATCGGGTATCGACTAAGTACATCTGCAACCACATTAGCCTTACTCGGATGGTACTGCAGGTCGATGTTGAAATCTTTCATCAGCTCCAGCCACCGTCTCTGTCGCATGTTCAGCTCCTTCTGAGTGAAAACATATTTAAGACTTTTGTGGTCTGTAAATATTTCCACTCTCTTTCCATAGAGGTAATGCTTCCACAGCTTCAGTGCAAAAATAACTGCTGTAAGCTTCAAATCATGCGTGGGATAGTTCTTCTAATGAGTCCATAATTGCCTAGATGCGTAAGCAATTACTTTCCCGTGTTGTTGAAGAACACAACCCAATCCTTTACCAGAAGCATCACTGTAGATTGAGAAACCGCCGGTACTTGCGGGTAGCGCAAGTATTGGTGCCATTGTAAGTCTCTTCTTTAGTTCCTCAAATGCTGCCTAGCAAGCTTCAGTCCACACAAATTCTTCATTCTTCCTTGTGAGTTTCGTCATCGGCTCAGCAATCCTGGCGAAGTCCTTTACAAATTTCTGGTAGTAGCCAGCTAAGCCCAAAAAACTTCTGATTTTAGCAACTAAACTTGGTGTACTCCACTTCTCTATAGCAGCTATCCTCTTTGGATCCACCGAAATTCCTTCTCCTGTGATAACATAGCCCAGAAAATCCACCTTGTCTAAGAAGAATTCACATTTAGATAGCTTACCGTAGAGCTTCTCCTTCCTTAGAGTTCCCAGAACTTTCTTCAGGTGCTCTTCATGCTCTTCTTCGGTCTTCGAGTAGATCAGGATGTCATCGATGAAGACAACAACAAACTGATCCAGGTATTCATGGAAGACCATGTTCATGAGGTTCATGAATACCGCATGAGCATTCGTCAATCCAAACGGCATGACCAA
Source organism: Iris pallida (assembly GCA_029216955.1). Lineage (NCBI taxonomy): Eukaryota > Viridiplantae > Streptophyta > Magnoliopsida > Asparagales > Iridaceae > Iris > Iris pallida. Next base: position 1,864,181 of record JANAVB010036017.1, on the reverse strand, counting down.
GAATTCAAATTGTCCATACTTGGTGTTGAACGCCGTCTTTGGAATATCTTCCTTCCTGACCTTGATCTGATGGTAGCCAGATCTGAGGTCTATCTTCGAGAACACCTTAGCTCCACTTAGTTGATCAAACAAGTTATCGATCCGGGACAGAGGGTACTTATTCTTGATGGTGATGTTGTTCAGCGCCCGGTAGTTGATGCACATCCGTACTGTTCTGTCCTTCTTGGGTACAAATAAGACAGGTGCTCCCCAGGGTGAAGCTCCATCCTTGATAAATCTAAGGGCCTTCAGCTCATTGATCTGGTCCTTCATTTCCTTGGCCTCCTTAGGGTTGACTCTGTAGCATCCCCGAGAAATAGGGATAGAGCCGGGAACTAGATCGATGGTGAATTCTATATCTCGATCTAGGGGTAATCCTGAAGACTATCAGGGAAGACATCCTTGAATTCTGCTATGATAGGACGAGGAGGTCCAGGTTCTTCGGTGATAGAGGAGTAGGTAATACCCTCCATATCTTCCGGAGCTCGAGAGATTTCAAACTCCGGCTCTCCAGGTGGGCTGAAGACTACATATCCTCTGTGACAATTTATCAGTGCATGCTGCTTACTTAACCAGTCCATTCCTAGGACTACATCATAGTTAGGTAAGGGTATCACAAGTAAGGTGCTAAGAATTTGTGTCCTGAGATAGTTATAGGGCAGTTACAGGTATCAGTGATGGGTGTGGGTCCACCACCAGTTATAACTCTACATATCTTCTTGTTAAAACCCGTAACTAGGTGGTGTGCAGAGATGAATTTTGTTGCTATAAAACTGTGTAAAGAACCCGAATCAAATAATGCTAAAGTAGGATGTGAATGCACATAAATGGAACCTGTGATGACATCAGCGGTAGGTTCCTGCTCTGGCTCTTGCTCATCTATCGTTAGGGCAAAAGCTCGCCCAGTCTTCTGTTGGTGTTGCCCAAACTGTTGTTGTTGAGTGGGTAAAGGAGCCTTTTGCGGTGTTGTTCCAGTCCGGTTGAATGCCGTGAGGCAGTCCCTCACTTGGTGGATGGCAGACCCACAAACTAGGCAGTTGTTTGCAAAAACAAAAGTTGATCTTTATTTCACAAACTTTGTAAGAATATTACAAGAATTCTAGGAAAGTACAACTATAGGAATCCGATCTGAATGACGATCGCTTTATCCGTTGGACGATGTGAACTTTGAAGACGGTAGCCTCTGAAGATTGCAGCAGTACTTTGGCAAGAACTCCTGATCTCTGGTGATGATTTCTGATGTCTATGTGTGCGTATGTGATAATGAAGACTTGAAACTCTATTTATAGAGTTCTAGAAATAACTAACTTTTAGTTATTCTGAATTGCGCAGGATGGATTGAACAGACTTTAGATTACACAAGCAATGAACTGTGTCACTCCCCGTTCCCAGAATACATATTTTTATACATGTACAACTCATGAGTATTTATTTAATATTTATTATGTATTATCCTGTATTTAAATTCCTTTAATTTCATGTTAATCAATTAATCTGTTCTTTAAATTTTTATGTTAATTTATTTCCTGCAATTATATTTCTGTAATTTTATTTCTGTACTTTATTTCCTGCTTTTATTCTCTGCTTTAGCTAGGCTTTGGGTTCGGGTTGGCTTTGGTTGGATCCCCTACAACCCGACCCATTGGACCCATTGGACCCGGCCCAACTCCCACCTACCACCCCTTTTTCTATTTAAAGCTTACATCTCTTTCTCTCTCCTCATAAACTCACATTCTCACCATTACTCCTCTTCTTCTTCTTCATTACTCTCTCCACCTACCAAACCGTAGGCAAGTACAACTTGCTCCACATGAGAACCCATGTTTTTATGGTTCATTTATCTTCCTCTCGTGATCCTAAGAGAGTTTAGAACTTGGCATTTTTCATTTCGAAGTCTTAATTTTTGTAGATCTAGAAATTAGTTATTTTTGGATTTTGGTGGTTTTGATCTATCAAACTTCTTTGTTTGTAAATTTTGATGGTTCCATGTTGTAGAGAAGTTTATTCTATCCAATTTTGACCTTTGGAAAGTTGGATTTGGACTTGTTTTGACCAAGTTATGGACCCTTGAAGCTTTGGGGTGCAACCATAGAGTTCTTGCTGTTTGGAGAAGACAGTGAGCAGTGTACACTAGCTTTTTAGCTTGCGTCACTGAGCTGTTCGCGCTCTTTAGCGCAGCGCAGTATGGAGTCCATACGCTACCTTTTTTGGAAGCGTGTGTCTTGCATACGCTACCTTTTAGAAGCGTATGTCGTATGGAGTTCATACGCTGCCTTTGGGGAGCGTATAACTTGCATACGCTGACTTGAATGGTCAGGAGTCGTATGGAGTTCATACGCTACCTTTTGGGAGCGTATGACTTGCATATGCTGACTTGAATGGTCAGGAGTCGTATGGAGTTCATACGCTACCTTTTGGGAGCGTATGACTTGCATACGCTGACTTGAATGGTCAGGAGTCGTATGGAGTTCATACGCTACCTTTTGGGAGCGTATGACTTGCATACGCTGACTTGAATGGTCAGGAGTCGTATGGAGTTCATACGCTACCTTTTGGGAGCGTATGACTCGCATACGCTCACTTGGATAGTGAGGAGTCGTATGGAGCCTATACGCTGCCTCTTTGACCTGAGCGTACGCTGACTTGAGCGTAGCCTGACTTGAGCGTACGCTGACCTTACTTACCCTGATCTTCTATAGCCCTGTATATTGATATTTTATTAGATATTTAACGTCCATTTTATATCCTTACGCCTTTTGGCATAAACTTGATAAAATCATGATATGTTAATATTTCTGTTAAATATGGATTGTTACGTGGGATGTACCGTGTGTCGTCGATTGACTGAAATTAAACCTTGAAAGTTATAGACTCGACCCCCTTTTAATGCTAATTGACTTTCATGCCTTGTCACCATTGATAATAATGGTTATCTTGACTAAAATTGATCATGCGTTCCTAGTTGGAACTAAGAGACTGGCTAGTCGTCTTATTGAATGAAATGAATGAGACACGTTCATGTTATGAACTATTGTAATCGACTGGCTGATCCCGAATATTGACATACATACACATGCAGGCTTCAATCTATTTATTTATTTATTTACTTATTTATTTTCTACAAAAGAAGCATGTGTACTTTATGGTCAAGGCATAATTACCGTGGTTAGATTTGATTGTTGCATTACGCTATGTAAGACCTACAACCTAACCGCACTGGTATCGTTGTAGAGTTGTGCATATCGTACCCCGTACGAAAGTACTCATTTGAATGACCATGATCTACGGCATGGGATTTCACTCAACGTAGGGACTATTAAGTTAAATAAAATAATGATTGCATAGAGAGAATGGATTCCCGAGTTCTTACATGGCAGTCCCCTTGGGGCAAGTAGTACCCGACTGGCCGACTGGTTCCCACAGATACTGTAAAACTGCCACACGGGCAGGGAACAGTATCTGCTTATATTATTATTGTATATTGTATATTGATGACGGGCGTCCTGCTAGGACTCGTCTAAATCATGCATGGCGCACATGATTGACTGGATAGACTAGCCTTGCTTGCACATAGTAAGAACTACGGAATCCCTAATTACATTATTCCAGGATAACTTGGGACTCACAGTAGCAAGCCGTAGTAGTTGATTGGCCGTTCAAGATGATTTGTTTGTGTACTGTACCTACTCTGTTACCTAATTGGGATGATCAGAATGTCAGGACATGACGGGCCAACTTCTGTCCTTGTTTGGTTGGGAGGTTGGTTCGAAGTGTCGTGATGTGATGTGAATCCTAGTAGCAAGCAGAGATTTATTAGTATTATTCTCTTACATTACTGGTTTTAGTTTTCATGTCGTGCTTCCTTGTGGTACTTGCTATTAGAGGTCTAACCTCTCTGGTTTTGCATGGCCAGATTTAGAGCCGGTTCCCGAGGACTCAGCTTACTTCTACCTCTAAGATGGTCAACACTAGAAGGATGATCGCAGGAGGACTCGAGTGGGTTTCTTACTTTCCCGCTCGTTTTGTTATCTACTTTATACTTTACCGTTTGGCACCGACATGTTAGTCGGATTGTCTAGTACTTACTTTTTATATAATTGTAACTAAAGTCAGGCTGCAGCTGATAACAATTGTGTATACTTTTGCTACATCAATCTGGCTATGTTTTGTAAAGCCAGATATCAAGAACATTTTGACAGAGCGTTTGGAACGCCTTACTGCTTTATCTTACATGTTCTCTATTACTGTTTCTTGTTCGAATGATTGAGACAATAGATGAGAAGTGACCATAGTAAGACTTTCATGTAGTATGCACCCCCTTGTCTTTTAGACAGCATTGATCGTATTATACGGTATTCATCTACCCGTAATACGTAGCTGGCTGAGTCATTCCCCCACTCTCCAGTATTCTGGTTCTGGGGCGTGACAAACTGTGCAGGCAGTTACTCGATCGTAGACCACCTGTATGTGACGCGTGGCATTGTTTGATTGAAATGTGCTTGATCGTGTACAAATGGCTGCCACATGGTGAGTAATTGATGGCATGTAGGCCACGTGTAAATTGTCAGTTGTCTTGATGGAGTGCGCCACATGAATTGTGCTGGCTTCAGATTGTGCTGGGATGGACCGCGCTGCAGAGAGTCTGGCAGATTGCGCTGCATTACAGCTGTCCTCGAGCGCTGTGCTGCACGATAAACGAACAGTTTCTTTGTTCTCCGTGCTGTTAGCTGTTAGAAGATCTGATTCTCTGTCAGATAATGATGACGAGGCCACGTCAGCTTGCGCACTTGGATGAGTGCGCAGTTCAGCCTGCGCAATTGAGTTGCTGCACAATCTGTCTCCTGCGTAGTTCACTTAAAGGATGCACAATTTGATTTTCATGACCTCTTTGATAAGTGCAACTTGATTTTTAGGACCTACAAGACTCCCTTCAAATTTTTCGAAGTTTGAAAATAGTCAAAGCTTCGAAATACTTTGAATTTTGATTTTAAAATCAAGTTGCGCAAGTAATGCTCTGTCTGCGCAATTGGAGGAGTCAGCTCCCATTTCTTCGGCGCAATCCGAGGCGACCGTTACTCTCGAAAAACTATAAATAGTTCTCCTCCTTCCTTCTGTCATTCTTTACTTGTTTTTACTTTGTTTAAGAGAGAAAAATTCTCGAGCCTACTCGGACTCTTTTCCTTCTTCTCTGTCGACTTCAAATGGCTCTGAAGCGTTCCGCCGCCGACAAGGGCAAAGCCCCCGCCGAGTCTTCGACTCGTGTTGCGCCGCGCATTTCACGACACGAAGTCGGTCACCCAGCATTGCTAGGTAGTCGCTCGATCAAAAACCCTTTTTAGGGTTCTTCGACATGATTGAATCTTCAAACCCATCTCTTTTTAGAGATTTGGTTATACTGCGCCGCCCTGTTTAGGGTTTCGGTTGCACAAATCCAATAGTTTTCATTTTTATGAAGACTATTTTCTTGCGCAATCGTTTGGAAAGCGCTGGCAAAAGTCAGCACATTCTATCGGTTTGCGCAAGTCTGTCCAGTGCAAACTGTTGTCTTGCGCAAGCTTGTTAGGGCAATCTGATGGCTTGTGCATATGTTGGCACAATTGAACAGTTCACGCATAGAAGCTTTTGTTGTGCAATCTGATGCTTGCGCAATTTGCTAATTTTTTGGACAGAATATTTGATTTTGCATATACTGAATTCTGTCTTTCTGTTTGATGCAGTTAACATCAGAGAAGACCCAGAGTATGAAATCTTTGCAGGGACCCTTGCTGAACCAAAGTTTAAGGAAGATTTGTCCCATGTAATATTTCTCCAATATGCTCTGCCGTCTTCCCGTCAAGCCATCTTAGTAGCACAGGACAACGAAACTTTATTGAGTCTGATGAATGGGCAGCCTCTGCAGACTGCCGATGCCATTACTCATAAGAAACCCCTATTTCTATTTGGTTAGGCTATTGATAAGAGTTCTCAGCCGAGACCTCGTGTTGAGCAGAGACTCTTCCAGAGAAAGGAAAAAATAATACTGTTACCAGACATTGTCAGATGCCTCCCTCTATCCCGTTATGCCCATGCGAGCTATCCCAGGAGGATGGACTGTGATATTACCCCTCTCCAGCAAGCAAGAACAGAAAATATTTGTGTAAGGAAAGGACCGAATAACAGGGATATGTTATATAGCTCCTCTGAGCGTCATAGCTCCTTGTTCAGAGGATTGAAGCCTGGCTGCATCCCACCAGAGAACTCCTCCTTGCTGCTGCCGGTGAGGACGCCGATCTTTGCTAATGAATTTGTAAAGGCTGAGGGAAGATACCCGGATCAGGACATCCGGTTGACAGGTCTGGTGAACCCAGACAACAAAAGATGGAACTGCATAACCAATTGGATATTGGTTCAGTTTAAAGAAAGAGATTGAGCTATATCAGGCAGTATACTCTACCGTATATGGATTCCACCCCAACCCTCATCTGTTTCTCGCCTTGGCAGAGAGGTATAATTTTAGGACAGGGACATTCATGGCACCCTGCGGGGAGATTGGACTAGCTCTTCATGAGATGAAATATATCTCGAGCTTACCAATGGAAGACTTCCCCTACGAAGAATTTGTTCCAACAAATGACGAGTTAGACTGACTTCGTCGAGAGAATGCAGAGATGGTGGCCGTTTTTGAAGAACTACTGTGCCACTACAAAATTTGCTCCATATATTATAAGAGTGGTTCTTCCGGCACTTGTTACTCATGAAAGTGGTTGCCCTATCTTTTTCTTAATCACATCATCGAGAAAAAGACTAAGGATCATGATACGTACAACCCTACCTTCTTCAAACCCCTCAGCCACAGTGAGGTGATAGGATTGATGGAAGAAAATAAAGAAATGGACATAAAGGTTGACGACGAACTTCAATACCCTCCATTCAAGACCGGAGATTTTATTGAGAGTTTTATGAGAATGGGCTATAGGCCCATGTCAAAGGAAGCCCAGCTGGCGGGTTTTCTCACATATTGGCTCCGACGCTTCGTCATACCCGGAGCAAGCGCCGTAGATCGCTTCCACCGCGGTGTGCTCTTTTTTGCTGTCCGGTTAGTCTTTGGCTACCGGGTGGATCTGCTGTCGGCGATGACCTGTAGAGTGAACGCGGGTCTTCGTCTTTATGTTGAATCTACGCTCAAATGGAAAGGTGAGAGGAGGAGCTTCCCTCGGCTGGAACTGCCCTACACTTATTTGTTCGGATGGTTACTTCTGCACCATCCGTCATTGATGAACCCTAACATGGGAGCAGTCGGCGGTAGCTATTTACGAAGATTCTCCCGAAGCAAATGGATATACACTAGTCTGAAAGATTATAGACGTGCTTTGAACCTTGGGAAGGGGTGAAATTTCTACTGTGTTGCCCCTCCAACCGGTTATGAACATATGTCGATAAATCTAGTTGATCTTGGGAGGCAGCCGTTGGGTCGGGCAGCATTTGATTGGCTGAGGACGATTAGGCCGTCGTACTTGGTTTATAGATTTGAAGATGAATGTTTCTTAGAACCATATCTTCCCAGCCGCTTTGCCCGTCAATTCGGCTACGACCAGTTCCACGTAGGTAATGCTATAACTTGCCTGCAAGGAAAGGGTTATCTGATTGATGGTGCCAGGGCCTGGGATTATTATAACGCTCGAGAGACAAGAATAGTGTTCTCGATGTCGACCAAGAGTGATCACGGCCCCCGGATGTTATACACATATTTGTTTTTTTATACAGCAGCGAATACATTCGCAGAGAACTTCAGCCTTGTAGATAGCTTCGCGACGGCGACACGTTTGAAGAAGGAAGCAAATGTTATGCTAGCTCTAGGTAATGACGAGCAGCATGAGCCAGTGGATGATCCGTTGGAAGCCTCAAGAGAAGCTAACTTTCCTAAGGAGGTCAATGAACCACTGCAAATTTCCTTGAAAGTGGTCAAATCTCCAACCAAGGAGAGAAAGAGAAGGATTAATGAACCTTCTTCTCCGGTTGCAAAGAAGAAACTTATCCTAGATCCATCAGAGAAGGTCACCACCAGGTCACAGTCTCGGCAACTGGCCGAGTCGACCCAAAGAGAAGAAGCGACTACGTCGACCTCTCTTCCAAGGCAGGTCGATGTAGTAGATGTGGAGAGTCCAGAGAGACATCTTCATAGAAAGAAACTGGCCTCCAGAAGAAGAAAGAGGGTGATCACCCCTCTGAGACAAATCTTATCCTAGGTGGTGGCCAGTGCTGTAGCTGGAATAACTATGTCATCCCCTACACCTGCCCCTGAGCCTAGGCAGGAGACTCCTACTCCAGAGCAAATGGACGAGGTTGAGCAGAGGGATGAAGCTGAGCAGAGGGATGATGCTGAGCAGAGGGATGATAAAGTTTTGTGATCTCCTTCTCTTGCGGTGAAAACTACCCAGATTCCTGCTACACCAGGAACACTCCGTGAAGAAGAAGATCGTTTAATGATTGAAGCTCTAAATGATTGCGACTTCGGTCTGCAAGATGATGTCGATCAAGCCGCCGCCGCAACTGCCAGTGAGGAAGCTCCAAAAGATAGTATAAGCAATAAAGATACATCAACAGAAGCTGTTGATGATACTTTAAATCCCGAAGAGGGCGCTGATGTCCATATGTCTCCCGAAGCTGTAGATGACACGCTGAATCCTGAAGAGGATGTTGAGGTGTACGTGTCTCCGAAAAAGAATACGAGTGTAGAAGTAGCACCTACTGAAACTACTCCTACTGATCCAAAAGGTATTAACTGATTTTATCTACCTTCTTTTCATAGATTCAAATAGCTGACATCTATATTTTTATCCATGCAGAACTTGAATCTTCTCCAGTTCCTCCCGTATGCACAGACATAGTGCCAATAACGGCTATTGCTAGTGGTAGCCGATATTTTTCGGGTGGCTCTGAGGCAGGAAGTAGCCAGACAGTAATGTCTGAGGATACTTCTGCTAGATTGGAACCTGTGCCAATAGATGACAGACTTGTCGCTGGGGCAAGCCAAGGTAAGATTGCCTTTTACTTTTGATCTTTTTCGATTAGTTGCTAATGACAACAACAATCAATGATAAGGTTCATTTGATTTTGCAGAAGATCATCTGGGAGGGGCAGCTAGCTCTACGATGGCTCCTCTATCTAAAGAGCCCTTTACTCAAAAGGAGGAAGCTGAACGTCTATCTTCACAGATACCTGCTGCTGCTTCGACATCTATGGGAGTAGCTGCTACTCCTGGAGCTCTGGCTACTAACCAATTTATCATTAGCTCCTTCAGCAACCTTTTCTTTAATTCGTTGAAACCTTTAGTAGATAGGGTGATAGAGAAAGAAGATGCTGGTTTCTCCACCATCATAGGTCCAACCTCCTATTTGATCAATGCCATCCGCAGTCAAGGCGACGAAGCTTAGGATGTTTTCCTTGAACATGTACTAGATGAGCTGGAGGCTTCGGTTAAGATTTACAAAGAGCTAAATAGGGGGGAGATGGAGCTCTTGGTACAAGCTGAATTCGAGAAGATGTCACAAGAAGCTGCAGTTGCAAAGGTTGATCTCCAAGTTCTTTTGGACGCTTTCTCTACAAAATCTGCTGAGTATAATTCCAAACTGGAAACAATAGCATCTGTTGCTGAAGAGAAGGAGAAGAAAGTTGCTGAGCTGCAATCAGAATCTGCCCGTCTTCAGGAAGAGCTGAGACTTGTTCAACTTGCTCTGGAGAATGAGGCCACAAAACATCAGGCTACAGTTCAACAACTGAATGCTCTGACTCAGGAGAGAGATGAGTATGTCGCAGCTCATCAAGATGAAATCTCTCGCAGAATAGTAACCATGCCATCTTTCGAAGATAAGTCTGGGATGGAGGAGGCTAGGAAGCGGGTGATGGAATCTCGTGAGGAGCGGCTGCAATCTTTAAAGCAGCAGTTGACCAGCTTAATGACTCCACCGACAGAATGAGAAATACTTTTTGTATCTTTAATTTTTGCGACATGTAATTTTGTAATGTCTTTCAATTTTGATCAATTAATAAAAAACATTTTCTTGGTGGCTCTATTATTTATTGTATATCTTATTCAGATATAAATAATAGCGATAGAAAATATATTCAGAGGTGCAGGACATGATATATTTCTTGATTTTGGAAAATAATTGTATTCAATTATATCTGCTCAGAGGTAATATGGACATGGCAGAATATAATTTATTGAATATTATTATTTCAATAGACAACTTAAACAAAGATGATAAGTTGCTGATATGAACGAAATGGATGTGTGAACGAAATGAATGAACGAAAGAATCGTCGGGATGAACGGATGGACCATCAAACGAATTAAACGAACGGGTGGACCGTCAGATGAATGAAATGAACGGGTGAACCATCGAATAATTGGAATGAACGGACGAACCGTCAGATGAGTGTAATGATCGGACGAACCGTCAAATAATGAACGGATGAACCGTCAAATGAATATGATGAACGGGCGAACTGTCGGATGAATATGATGAACGGATGAACCGTCGAATGATGAACGGGCGAACCGTCAGATGAATACGTCGCTTCGTTGTTGTACGAATCTCTATTTATAAATCAGAAAGTCAGATGGGATGATCACTTTCACTTTTCAACATAAAGATGTCGTCTGGAGATGCATCCAAGAAGGCTGAGATCGCCTCGAAGGTTGAAGCGGGTACTGAGGAACATCCAGTCGATCCCAACCAGCCAAAGCAGATAGCAGCGGGCGAAGATTCGTCTGCACCCAAGCCGCCAAAGGACATCTTAGACTTCCTTCTTGAACCAGGGAAGACTAAAGAAGAAGAGGCCATGAGGATGGCTGCTCGTAAGTTCCTGGTGGGTTCAAGTAAGGATGTTTTCGGCTCTTTTGCCGATCATGTCTTCAATAAGGACGACAGTGGCCCGCGTCCCAATTTTGAGAAGGATGATGATAATGACCTTCCTTGATATTATGTACTATCATTCATGATGAAATAAAATTGAATTTTATTTATGAACTTGTCTGATGATTACAAGCAATGCCTTTTACATTTATACATAATACTTTTTGAGGAACTTGCCATTGATAGACATCATTGCAACTCGACCGTCTAGCTCTGTGAGTTGATAGGCTCCATTTGAGAAGACTTTGCTTACGATATATGGCCCTTCCTACTTTGCATCAAACTTGCCTTTGCTCATGTGAGTCATAGTCATGGGACGTCTGACTGTTAGAACAAGCTCTCCTTTCTGAAAGGCTCTGACCTTAACTTTGCGGTTGAAAGTCTTGGAGATGCGGGCTTGGTATAACTCAATATGCTGTTGAGCCATTAACCGCTTCTCATCGAGCACTTCTAATTCTTGGAGTCGGAGAAGATCGTTGTTCTCTGTAGTGAGTTCGTTGGCGATAGCAATCCTCAAAGACAGAATTTGAAGTTCTAGGGGTAGAACCGCTTCACAGCCATACACCAAAGAGAAGGGTGTACAGCCTGTAGGGTTGCGGACCGTAGTACGGTAGGTCCAAAGACATTTTCCAAGCTTTTCACTCCAGTTTCGTTTGTTAGTGGACACAAACTTTTTAAGGAGCTTGATGATAGTCTTGTTGAAAGCTTCAGCTAAGCCATTAGCAGCATGATTGTAGGCTGTCGAAGCGACATTGTCAATCCGGTGATCATCACAGAACCTTGTAAACTTTTGACTGATGAACTGAGGTCCATTGTCATGGATAATCCTTCGAGGTACACCAAATCTATAGATGACATGGTGTTTGACGAAGTTGATGACACTGCTGGTCTTGACTTCAGCGAATGGTATAGCTTCGGCCCATTTGGAGAAGTAGTCGGTTATTGCTAGTATGAACCGATGTCCCCTAAAAGAAGGAGGATTGATGGGACCTATGATGTCCATGCCCCAAGCTTCAAAAGGCCAGGAAGCAGCAGTCGGGTGAAGGAATTCCGACGGTTGATGAATGAAATCTGCGTAGATTTGACAAGATCGACATTTTCTTGCATATTCGATGGCATCAGATACCATAGAGGGCCAGTAATAATCCATACGTCGGATGCGATCCTGTAGTTTAGGACCGGGTTGATGTGCTCCGCAGACACCGTCGTAAGCTTCACGCAATACTTGCTTCGCTTCATCACCAGCAAGACAGCGTAAGAGTAGGCCGTCATAAGTCCGCCGATAGAGAGTCTTGGTGGTCTGATTGTAGTAGAATCACAGAGATCGCCGACGAATACTCGTAGCTTCTTTGGGATCTTCAGGGAGTATGTCATGAACCACAAAGTCGATGAAGGGAGCTCTCCAATCTTCACTGATAACATTGGCTTCAGTAAGATTACTGAACTCAATATTACGATTGTTTTCAATGCAGAACAATTCCCGATTAGAGATAACCACTACCTGTTGTCTTTTGATAGGAATGGCTAAAACTGCTGCAAGATTAGCCAAAGCATTTGCCTCAGTATTGCAAGCTTGGCGTACATATTCAATGAAGAAGGCTTTGAATGATGTAGCCATGTTGATTGCCGCTTCATAGTAAGGCACTAGATCTTGATGGCGAACTTCATAGGTTCCTCTAACTTGGTTAACAACCAGCTTGGAGTCACCATAAACTTCAAGATATTCGATGTCCAGTTGTTTAGATAACTAAAGACCAATGAGTAGAGCATTGTATTCTGCCACGTTGTTGGAACAAGGTTCATCTAAGGAGTAGGCTCTTTGAATAGCTGATCCGTCTGGAGAAACAAGAACAACTCCAACTCCTGCGACAATGGCACCATTGGGTCCAATCCTGGATGCACCATCAAAGAATAGGCGCCAAGTAGGAAATTCTTCGGAGATTGTATTTGATTCCAATGTCTCGTCTGGAATTTCATCATAGAGTTTAGATGTCTCTGGAACAGGATGAGCTGCTAAGAAATCCGCCAGTGCTTGACCTTTGACAGATTTTTGAGGAACATATACCATGTCATATTGGACTAGCAGAATGACCCATGTAGCTAGCCGAGAATTGAGTGTGCTAGGCTTCTTCATCAGTACTCGAAGAGGATTAACTCGGGATATGACATGAATAGTTTGGCCAATGATGTAATGTCGAGTCTTTTGAACGGCAAACATAAGGGCTAGGCATTCTTTTCGACCGGACTATAACGGTGTTCAGCACCAATCATAGTACGAATGAGATAATAGATAGCTTGTTCGTGGCCTTCTTTGTTCTTTTGGACAAGTAAAGCACCCAATGAATGATCCATAGCACGGACATACATTAAGAACGGTATGCCAGAGATTGGTGGCACCAAGACTGGTAGATTCATGATATATCATTTTATGTCGTCAAATGCTCATTGACATTCTTCGGTCCAAATGAAAGATACACCCTTCTTCATTAGTTGAGTAAAGGATCTACAGCATCCAGACAAATTCGAAATGAATCTCCTGATGTACGCAAGTCGACCTTGGAATCCTAGTAGCTCTTTTAGGTTGCGAGGAGGACACATCTCTTGAATGGCTTTGATCTTCTCGGGATCCACGTGTATACCCTTAGAGGTAATGACGAAGCCGAGAAATTTGCCACTAGAGACACCCAAGAATGACTTGGTGGGATTCATTTTGAGTTGATGTTGGCGCATGAGATTGAAGATAGTTCTCAAGTCTTGGATGCGATCTTCCTTTAGGCGACTTTTGACAGCAATATCGTCGACGTAGCATTCGACAGTCTTGCGTAGATGATCTCGAAAGATGGTACTCATGGCTTGTTGGTAAGTTGCACCAGCATTTTTGAGACCAAATGGCATGACGGTATAGCAGTAGACTCCGCAAGGAGTGCGGAAAGAAGTGTGTTTTTCATCTTCAGGATTCATCCGAATCTGGTTGTATCCAGAGAATCCGTCCATGAAAGATATTCTTTTGAACCCACAGGTGTTGTCAATCATGACGTCCGTGATAGGGAGAGGAAATTTATCTTTTGGACATGCTTCATTAAGATCCTGAATGTCGATGCAAACTCGAACTTTTCTGATTTTCTTTAGAACTGGGACGACATTGACTACCCAATCAGGATGCTGCTCTTCTCGAATAAAGCCAAAAGCGATGAGCTTCTTGACTTCATCATCGATTGCGTCTATCATTTCTGGCTTGAAGCGCCGTTGTTGCTGTTTGACCGGTTTTGTATTAGGCAGGATGTTCAATTTGTGAGTAGCAACTTTGGGATATAGTCCTGGCATGTCTTCATAGCTTCAGGCAAAGACATCAATGTATTCTTGAATAAGAAGAATTAATTCTTGCTTATCTGCCGCTGGGAGGTTCTTGCTGATGAATATTGGACGAGGTGACCCGCTTTCTCCTACATCAATTTGAACCAATTGATCTTCAGTAGGAGGTTCTCTTTGTTCAAATCGGAGTTCCCATTGGGTATCCATTTGTTGAGCCCAAGGATCTGTTTCAGGATTTTCTTCAACATCCTCGTCATAGCCTTCTGGAAGTTCGACGAAGACCATGTTAGAAGATACAGTCAATCGATGAACTTGACCGATGCTAGTGTCAGAATCCCATGATCTGGAATCAGAAGAGTTAGAGCGCTCTTCACTATCGAATTCAGAGGCTACTGGGGATAATACCGGAGGGTAGGCATATCCGAGACCTCTTTTGGTCCTGCTGTAATACATCTCTGACTTTTCTTTCGGAACAGTTGTACGGATAGGAGTTCTTCTACCTTTCCTGTAGTTGAGGCCATTCTTGAAGTCATAACCCATCTTTCGGATGATGTCTTTTGATTGTTGACTGTAACGACGAAGTTGGAGATGCCCCGTGTCGTTACTTTTGCTATCATCCGTATAACTGAACTCTTGTTCTGGTCCTTTTCTAAAAAGTATTGGACTCTCGCCTTTCTTTCGAGCAGGAACAATACGATATGAGTCATTTGGATGTTCGAGTGAGACTTCTGTTTGAAGAGATTTTACAACTCCTATTGTAAATGACTGAAAGCTATCTAATATATCCAAATAGCATTTAGCATGATAAATGACATCAGTATACTGGAAAGTAGATGCTTTTTCATTGATTTGTATATCTGTATTTACAGTAGGACCTTTAGCCTTAACAGGCTTGGTCAGATTGATTACAAGAGGGAGAGAAGAAGAACATGGAGGAAGATTGTCCTTGTTACGACGGAGGTCAATAATAAACGGCTCAGAGGAGGTGAGCTCCCTTTTATCCTTTTTATGAGATAAATCAATAACAAGTGGCTCAGAAGAGGTGAGCTGCCTTTTTTTCTTGTTACGACGTAAGTCTATAACAAGTGGCTCAGAGGAGGTGAGCTCCCTTTGATCCTGACCATCATCAGTTGGTTGCTTCTGGACTGGCAAGTGAATAGCCAGTGGTTTGGAGGACTGAGGACGAGAAACACGCCCTTTGACCGGTATGATGAGGGTGTCATTGGGCACTGCTTTTTGTTCTTCTTCAATGTCCAGAGACAGCACTACTTTCATGAATTCCTCCTTGTACATACGAGCATCGTTGCAGTATGCTTCGACGCCTTTGAAAGGATAGAGATCAGCAACCTCCTTTTGAACCTCTCCATTGTCATCGACATATTTGAAACATTGATGGAGAGTCGAAGGAACAATGTTGTGCTCATGCAAGAATGGTCTTCCCAATAGAGCATTATAAGAACAACCATGGTTGTCAATGATGTAGAAGGTCACCTTTGTGCGAAGATTGCCTATTTGGAGTTTTAGGCGAATCTTGCCTAAAGGCTCACTCCTTCCCTGATTGAATCCAAGGATAGTGGTGATTGTACTGGAAAGAATATGCACTGGGATTTTCAATGCATCTAACATTGTCTTCGGCATGATGCTGAGAGCAGACCCTGGATCTATCAGAATACGATCGACTTTCATCGATTCGACATATCCTGTATAGTATAGAGGACGGTCGTGCCTATTATCTTCCATCAGCATGTCATCCTGTGTGAAAGTTATGTTTGGAATTAACTCCAACACACTATGACAATGGAGGCAAGAGACTGGCTCTGTTTTTGACTTCTTTAGAAGAGCTAGACAAGTTTCTGCTTGCATGAGAGCTTCACTCAGAGTTTCTCGAGTCTCTTTGGAGAGGCGCAAGAGCTCGAAGATTGACAGCCGGGCCGGTGTATTGGCTAACTGAGCCAATATATCAAAGTTGTAAGTCTTCTTAAGTCCTGAGGAAGATGACTTCTTCAAAGGTTTGTCGAAGCAGACTTATTTTTTGTCTTTGTCGGCGACCGTCGGCTTGGGAGGAGTGGGTTCTACAACCGGTGAGGAGGCAGCAGGAATATCCTCAGTAGAAGCAGGTTGCACTGGAACGGGCTCAGAAGAAGAAGCAGGATTCTCCTGAGCTTCAGGATAATCCTTTAGATAGGCCTTCCCTGATCTGGTGCCCAACAGGATTTCCTCGTCAACTATGGGGTCAAAAGACACCATATTGCAAGTCTTTGTCTTGCCCTTGGAGCGGTCTTTCTTTTTGGAGGAAGAGGGAACTTCGAACTCCGAAGCAAGATCCGAATGAATCCACATAATCTCGCCTTTGTCAAGAGACAAGGGGACGAGACCTTCACTTCGTGGAGGAGGGAGATTCTCGATCTCAAGAGTAGCTTTAGGGATAGGGATGACACCATGCTGTACCATCTGCGACGAAAAGTCACCGAATTGAACTGATACCATGTTTGCGGTAACAATCTTCTCGTCTTGCTGCAGAGTGACAACACCAGCATTGACCAGCTCTTGAATTTTGCCTTTGAGCACATAACATGCTCGAGTGGGATGCCCTATGAATCTATGATAGACACAGTACTTAGGATGATCAGTCTTGCCGACCTCATCAGGCTTCTTTGGGTCTAGGAGTTGGAGCTTATTGCTTTTGATCAAGCAATCAAAGATGCTCACGGTGTCATTCTCTTCAAAGGAGTACTCTACTTTCGGACGAGGTTCCCTCGGTGGAGGTGCTGAAGGAGTAGAAGCAAACGTAGGTGGAGCTACATTGACTGCCAGAGATTCTTTGTTCTTCAAGTTGATATTCAAAGTTTCTTTTCCCTTGCGGTTGTTCTGGCGATTACCACCACCCGATGTCTGGTGTTCATCCCGGTCGGGGTTAGACATGTGTACCCCTAGCTGCTTGAATTTGTCAGCACTAACTTCAGCTGCTTTAGCGTTGACAATGAAGGATGGCCAATCTTGGAACTGAGTTGACCCCGTCCACATGCTGATGATAGGCAAAAGATTTGCCTTGCAGGTGTCTATAGTGACAGCGGCCGGAGTTCTAGGAGGCATTTTTAAAGCTTATCGGCGGAACCTTTCAATGAAACTCTCAGCAGTTTTATTGTGTCTTTGTTTAATTTTATTGAGGGCTGACATGGTCATGTCGTTGATCCCCTCATAGAATCGTTCCAAGAAGATTTGTTTTAGACCTGAGAAGGAGGTGATACAACCATCGGACAAGCTTCTGTACCAATCGTATGCTACGCCGGCTAAACAGTCGACGAATACCCTGGTAAGAAGAGCGTCATTTGGCTGAAGTTGGACAGTCATTATCTCAAAGTGATTAATGAACTGACTAGGAGAAGTGCTGCCATCAAACAGCGAGATTGTTAGAATTTTGTACTTTAGAGGAAATGGGACTTCCTTCCATTCAAATGGGAAGGGTTGTTTGATCCCTAACCTCTGCAAGTTGTCCTTCTCTTTGAAGGCCTCGAATTGAGTGCGCAGGAGTTTGACAGCTTTATTGGCATCCTCCACTGAGGTAGAAGGAGCAGGCTGAATCAGAGTGTTAGGGGGAGGAACAGCGTGGTAAGCACTACCTCCAGCACCTGACTGACTCGGTGTAGGTTGAATCTGTACAGGAGGTACTTGAGGAGATGCTACCCCCAGCCCTGCACTAACAGGCACCGATGATGCTATGATCTCAGGATTTGTAGCAGGTACAGCCGGTGGTACTGTATGTTAGACCACGATGATAGAATGCATACTTGCAACCATTTCGGTCATGGTCTTCAACTTGTCTTCTAGTGCAGCTATTCGTTGTTCTTGACTAGCTGAACTAGAAGCATCTGGGTCTTCGATAACAACATAAGCTGTCACTTCTCTAGGTACAGTAGAGGACACTATCTGTTCTGAACTTTCACTGTATGCATCATAGTCGGAGAAAGAATCATCTCCTGAGTGAGAAAGAAGGAGATGACCTGAAGGATCTTGAAGATTCCTTTGACCGATTGTATCTCGACTTCGGGATCTGGTATGTTGGAATACTCCATCAGAAGATTCTTGGAGTAGATCCAAATACCGCTGGCTTGGCTTGCGAGGCTTGCCGTGCTTAGAGCACTTCCTACCCCCAGTGTCTCTGGAAGTCATGTTGATGGAAGCGTACACAACTTCATCTTCATCTTCTGACATATGTTCAGAGTTTGTAAAGTTCAGACGATCGAAGACAGATTGTCTTGTTGTCTGACAACAACACTTGATGACAACCTTGTGATTACAATGGTGTCCAAGTGGTTGCACTGGAGGAGTTGAGATGTTGTCCCATTTTTGCTTAAGGTGTTCTCGGAGATCGAGAACAATGACAGGACAAGAAGAAGTTCGCGGGATATGTTCTTTGATAACATTCGGAACATGGTTCCGGTTCTTTAAATATTTTGTCCCTTGAGTGTACAGGGAAGTACTCATTTCATTAGCATAGGTGTCTGGATTTTTGATCCTGGAAGTTTGCTTCTGATGCTGGTTGGTCTTCGGCATTGGCTGTTTGCGTTTCATCGAAGTTGGCCTGTTGAGATAAGTTCTTAGATCAGCAAACTCACTCCCAGGGGTTTCTGTCTGAGACACCAGCAATTTTCCCTATTTTAAATGGATATCTTGAGAGTTGTAAGATCTTGGAATTCTACTACCGGAGTAGGCAGAATTCCTCTTTGATCAGTACACTTCCCTTTGGCAAGGAGGGAAGAAGAACCCTTGTTGGAGAGAGTTCTTGTACTGACTGGTGCCGAAGCACGTTCAGATTGATCTTCTACAGTAAAAACTGAGAAAGATCGAGAAAAGACCAAAGGGCCTTTTCCTTTGTTTTGTGAAGAAGGGTTAGCTAAAGAGTGTTTCCCTCTGTTATCTTCCAAGTCGTGGGACGAGGAAGTTTAAGAAAAGACCAACGGGCCTTTTCCTTTGTTCTGGGGAGGAGGAGGACTAGTCAAAAGACTACCCCCGGTGGATTGCGCTGGAGCAACAGGATGCTTGGAAAGAGGAGCAGAGTTTTTCCCCTTGCTGTGAGAAGAAGAAAGATTA
Organism: Iris pallida; assembly: GCA_029216955.1. Classification (NCBI taxonomy): domain Eukaryota; kingdom Viridiplantae; phylum Streptophyta; class Magnoliopsida; order Asparagales; family Iridaceae; genus Iris; species Iris pallida. Next base: position 1,844,841 of record JANAVB010036017.1, on the reverse strand, counting down.
GCTAAAGGGCTGTCTCTCTTAGACTGTGCTGGCGCAGTTTGCGCATGGATTGAAGTGGCTGTTGACGCACTGGCAGGTTGCGCATGAGTAACTCTGGCAGAAGGTCATCTGGCCACAGTCTCAGCAGATTGCGCAGCAGGAGTCTTGATGTCAGAGTGCTTGAGTTGCACTCTGGTTGCTGGAGTAGTGGATTGCGCAGGAAGAGTTGCAGCCAACTGCGCCAGGGGAAGAGGAGTCTTGCACTTTGACAAGGCATCATAGGAAGTAGGTTGTGCACTGGTAAGGGGAGCAGCATACTGCGCATAGGCAGTAGCAATAGACTATGCAGCAGAGGCAGCAACAGAGACAGTGGACTGTACAGCAGGCTGAGCAGCAGAGGATGTAGACTGCGCCGCAGTCTTGGGGACCCACACTGGATGAACTTTGCTCGTGGCAAAAGTTGTTGCAGTGCGAGGGGTGGTCCTGGAGTTAATCATCGCCTCGTAGGCCGTCTGGTTGACCTTTACAACCAACGTCTTCTGCGTCTTTCCGATAGACGCAACGTCATATTGAGTTGTCACTTCCTCGTCGTAGGAGAAAGTCATCCCCAGCAGAGTCACCATTTTGTTTGCAAAAATAAAAATTAATCTTTATTTCACAAACTTTGTAAGAATATTACAAAAATTCTGGGAAAGTACAACAATAGGAATCCGATCTGAATGTCGATTGCTTTATCCCTTGGACGATGTGAACTTTGAAGACGGTAGCCTCTGAAGATTGCAGCAGCACTTTGGCAAGAACTCCTGATCTCTGGTGATGATTTCTGATCTCTATGTGTGCGTATATGATAATGAAGACTTGAAACTCTATTTATAGAGTTCTGGAAATAACTAACTTTTAGTTATTCTGAATTGCGCAGGATGGATTGCGGAGACTTTGGATTGCGCAAGTAATGAACTGCGCAGGCAGTTACTCGATCATGGACCACCTGTATGTGACGCGTGGCATTGTTTGATTGAAATACGCTTGATCGTATACAGACGGTTGCCACATGGTGAGTAATTGATGGCATGTAGGCCACGTGTGCATTGTCAGTTGTCTTGATGGAGTGCGCCACATAAATTACGCTGGCTTCAGATTGCGCTGGAATGGACCGCGCTGCAGAGAGTCTGACAGATTGTGCTGCATGTACAGCTATCCTCGAGCGCTGTGTTGTATGATAAACGAACAGTTTTCTCGTTCTCCGTACTATCAGCTGTTAGAAGATCTGATTCTCTGTCAGATAATGATGACGAGGCCACGTTAGCTTGTGGACTTGGATGAGTGCGCAGTTCAGCCTGCACAATTGAGTTGCTGCGCAATCTGTCTCCTGCGCAGTTCACTTGAAGGATGCACAATTTAATTTTTATGACTTTTTTGATAAGTGCAACTTTATTTTTAGGACCTACAGCAGTGTCCTAGCCTCTTCCTGCAGATGTTCGCCTGATGTCCTGACCTCTTGCAGAACTCGCAGACAGGAATCTGCTTCTGAGACGCTCTGTCATTGGTCCTCGCCTGATGGTGCTGCCGCTGATGGTGAGAAGGCCTGTTGTTATTGTTGTGATTGGGCCTCTTCTGGTTATTCTGGAAGTTGCTAGTTCCAGAATACTCACTTTTTGAACGAGCATGCTGACTCTTCTCTATATCCTGAGCTCGTATTAGGATCCTCTCGTACGTCTTGGCACCGCCTGCTATCACAGGAGTGCGAATCTTTTCCCTCAGTCCATACCTGAATCTTTTAGCACGATCGGCGGGGTCAGCAACCAAGTTCTTTGCAAAGCGACTAAATTGACCAAACTTTGCCGCATATTCACCAACCGTCATGTTCCGTTGCTTCAGATTCTGGAACTGTCTTTCCATCTCCCGCAACTCTGATGTTGGGAAGAACTTCCTGCGGAACAACCTCTTGAAGGTTTTCCAGTCAAGCTACCTGTCCTGGAGTCGGGGTTCATTCTGATACCAGGTGCTGGCTACATCTAGCAGTTGGAGTCCCACAGCTTCAACTTGGAGGTCATCAGAAAGTCGAGCAACGCTGAGGAGACGCTCCATGCTGTCGAGCCATTCATCTGCATAGATAATTCCCTCGGTTCCTTTGAAAGGTCGAGGGCCCAGCTTCTTAAATTTCTTAATATCGTCGACTTTAGCAGGCCTTGGTTCAGATTGGGCTGCTTCTCCTCTCTCTAGTGCAGCCATAGCCACATTGTGGGCATTCTCCATGCCTTCTCTCATAATTGTCGTCTATTCGCGATGAGCTTCAGCTTGAGTTCTCTGTGCCTTAAGCACTCCTCGTAGCAGGCCTACGAGGTCGGTGGGGTCCACGGGCACTTGTGGGGCAGCTGGATCGGGCACCACCGCAGGGGCTTGCTGTTCAGTCTGGGAAGATGTAGGATCTAACACTTAAGTTATAGTGTAGAATCCACGTGGTGCTGATGCATTATAGGGACGATCGGCCAGCTGCCGAGGTATAGGATTCGGACTTGGTTGAGGAGGTGGGGTGTGATCGGGTGATGACAACCCATTGCCAGCAGTGTTGGTCTTGTCTGTGGCCATACTCTGGAAGGTTTAGGATTGCAAAACATAAGCAAGGTAGCCTACCAGTCTATAACAAACAAAAATATTTATTTATAATATATTTCGGACCTATGTGGTGACAAATTAATGTTCTAGTGTTCTAAATATTTCTATATACGTTTACCTAATTCGTTGATCAGACCTGCATGGGCCACCACTAAAAACATGTCACGACCCGATCCCAATTTGTTGGGTCGAATCGGATCATGCCCAGCCTGCACCGTTGTGAGACGGCGGCAGTAAGCTGTATCCAAATGCAGGTAATCACAAAAACACAATATATTTGTCACAACTTCTAAAATTTCGAATATTAAAACTTGTCCAACAAAAGATTTTTTTGATACAACTGATAAAATATAACTGAAATAGATTGTCTTCACTCCAACATAATGAAACTAGAAATGGAAATAACATCTATCTAAAAAGTCGGCTCATCAGCCTCGAGATCAATACCGTCCGATTGGGACTCTGGCAGGATAGAGCTCAGGGTCATAATAGCTACTAATCAATAGCTCTGCATCATCAATGGAACCTATTTGGGGTAGGAAATCCAGTCAGGAAAGGAGCAAAGTACAATTATAAAAATTTAACAATTCAACTAATAATTAGAAATTTGCAATTTAAACAGTTTAAATACTTGAACAATACTTTCCAGCAATTTTTCACAATTAAAAACAATGTGATTTGAGTATGTAATGCTTATGACCGGCTTGGGTTGTACAATAGTATCCTAGTGATACGATACGGCTTATCCCTGTGTGTAAGAGGGGTAAGCTCGCACAATCAATATGCAATATGAGGGGTATTGGTCATAATACACTACACTACTCCCCCAATCCCACAATCAATAACAATCAATACTCTATGAGAGAGTTCCGTGTAGCAATGTGGTTTAATCTTGCAATATTACAATTATTAACTAAATTGAAAAATAAACACAACCGTACTTGCCTTGGTTTATAACTGGATTTGAGATTGGTACCGGGGAAAGATTTAGACTCGTCCTTGAAATCCTACAGTTGAGAATCCCTTCTTAAAAACATATTTGAACCAGATCTAGGTGTTCTAGTTATAATCTCTAAAATTAATCCTAATCAAGTTTTTAATTTGTTAAAATTATTCTACCGGAATATGTTATCATTACAAACTACCATTAATTATTTAACGAGGTAAAAGCCAATTTACTGATTTAATTGGAAAATAACATTTACCAGTTTAATTGTCAAAACTTTGTAGTTTAGTAACATATATATATATATATATATATATATATATATATATATATAAAACTAGATTTTTCTTTAAATGAGAAAAATATGAATTTCTGTTAACTTACAAAAACTTATTGTGAGAAAACTTATTAAATTTCTATATAAAAATAAATATTTTATTTTTATATTCTACGTATTCAATGTCAAAGCAACAACCCAGAAAATAAAGAAAAAGCTATACTACACACTACAAGGTCTCAGAAAAGAAATAGAAAACTGGGCTTATGCCCTTACAACTTATTACATAAATTAATAAAAATTGTTGTTGAGCTCCGAACGTCGGAAAGCGGTCCATTCAGCAGGTTGAGGCCCTGCACTCAAAATGCTATTTGCTAGTAATACGTTCTAAAATAATTATTTAAATTAAAAATATAAGAAATACGGTAAGTCTCAGACTTGGTCCAAAATATCATGCTGCATTCTAGCTTATGCCTCAACGTCCGAAAATTTCGGTTTCGTTTGCATTTCGCTATGGTCTACAAACCGATACGGTCATTGCCCGAAAATGATAAAAACCATATTTAAATCAACACTTCAAGTCGTAAATTCGTTTTGTAAAAGCCGATATTTGGAAATAATTTTATTTTAAAACTTTAATATATTTATCCGAAAATTTGGGCAGCACCTCCTCTATAATTGGGACAACCCAATCTTGGGAAAATGCCAACCAACATAAATACAATCCCAACCCAGAGATTATAAACCATAAAATATAACCAAAAGCTTCGGAACGTATCCGAAATAAAATTCGGAAAACCACAGAACCAAAACTAAGAAGAAAATGGTCACAGAACCATATTTCGAAAAAATTCGAACTTAACTCGGAAATTCCGAATAACCACAGAAATCACAAAGCCAAATCAAATCTACAAAATCATTCCGAAAGGGAGTTCGGAAAATCCGAATCCACGAATTGATTCGATTCCCATAGCGGGATCGGGGACCATGTCATCATCGACACCAATGGGAGGGACACAGGAACACTGAAGATACCTGGGGTGCTCGGCTAGAGCTCTCAGATGAGTATAGAAGGAAGAAAAGACAAATCCTGCGGTCTCGAGAAAATGCAGAACAGCGCTGGAAACCACAGTGAACGCTGGACAGCGTCTTGACGAGGTCGGGTCTGGAACAGCGAGTCGCCGAGGGGGCCGCGGATCGGGAACGGCGGTGGAAAAGCCGCACGGAACAGGGAACGACAGCGGAAAGGCCACCGGAGGGGCGCTGGCCGGGAGGGGCGGACGCGGACAGGGGTTCGGTGCCGGAGGGCGCGCGCGCAGGGGGCGGGGCTCGCGGACGGCTGTCAGCCTGGGCCGCGGGGAGGGCTCCGATGCCGGAGGTCGGCTAGGGCTGGGATTTGAGGAAAGAGGGTTTGGGTGAGGAGGAAAGAAATGAAGTGTGGGGAGAGGAAGGAGGAGATGGGGTTTAATTAGGAAAGGGATTGGGGGTTACGGGAGCCGAAGGAGCTCGGGAGTGTTACGGAAGGGAAATGGGTCGGCCGAGCGGTTTGGAAGAGGAAAGGAAATTTTTTTCCTTCTCTGGTGATTAAAGGAAAGAGAGAGAGAGAGTTTAAAGTATAATTTAATGAATGTTAAAATGAAAGTTAAAATTTTTTTTTTCTTTTAATAAGGAAAAATATTTTCATATATATATATATATATATATATATATATATATATATATATATATATATATATATATACACACACACACAATATATATATACACAATATATATATATATATATATATATATATATATTGTGTGTGTGTGTATATATATATATATATATATATATATATATATATATATATATACACTAAAAGACTTCAAATCTAGTTTCGGAAAAACTGACTTGGGTTTGAGACGGGTTCGGGACGGTTCTGGTCCAACACTTAAATTCCAGAAATATTAATTTTTCTAAAAATACAATTTTCCTAAATTAACAATTAATAAATTATAATAATAATTTAGCTAATAAAATTATTCAATTAATCAACCAAAATTTTTTGGGTTTCACACATTACAACTCAAGAAGGGGATGTGACACGGAGAGACGACCTACCTTGCGGCGCTCAAGACGGAGGAGGCACCCGTGCAGGGAGATTTTCTGCCTGAGATCGTTGATGTCCTTGTAGAGTTCGGGGACGTCATGCCGAAGGAGTTGCCAAAGAGGCTACCTCTGCGGAGGGAGGTAGACCACGCCATCGAGTTGGAGCCGGGCACGAAGTCGCCCGCCATGGCTCTATATCGCATGGCCCCGCCCGAGCTGGACGAGTTGAAGAAGCAACTCAAGGAGCTGCTGGACGCAGGATTTATCAGACCATCGAAGGCCCTGTATGGTGCACCGGTGCTGTTCCAGAAGAAGAAGGACGGAAGCCTTCGTTTGTGCATCGACTATCGTGCACTAAACAAGGTAACTGTCAAGAACAAATATCCCATCCCGTTGGTGGCAGACTTGTTCGACCAACTGGGAGGCGCGAGATACGTCTCCAAACTTGATCTGCGCTCGGGGTATTATCGAGTCCGAATTGCGGAGGGCGACGAGGCTAAGACGGCATGCGTGACGCGGTATGGCGCATATGAGTTTATGGTTATGCCTTTTGATCTAACAAATGCTCTTGTGACTTTTTGTACTTTGATGAACAAGCTCTTTCATCCCTACCTGGACCGGTTCGTCGTGGTCTACCTCGACGACATCGTCGTATACTCAAACACGATGGAGAAGTACATCGGACATTTAAGGACTGTCTTCCAAGTGCTGAGGGAGAACGAACTCTTCGTCAAACGGGAGAAGTGCTCATTCGCACAAGAAGAGGTGTCGTTCTTGGGGCACTGGATCGGACATGGCAAGATATGGATGGACGGCGCAAAGGTCCAGTCCACATGGGAGTGGGAGCTCCCACCAGGCCGACGGAGCTACGATCATTCCTTGGCTTGGCGAACTACTACCGACGGTTCATCCGAGGATATTCTGCCATCGTAGCGCCTCTGACCGATCTGCTGCAGAAGGATCGGGCGTGGAGCTGGACACCCCGATGCGAGGAGGCATTCGAGGCACTGAAGCGGGCTGTGACGGAGGAGCCGGTCTTGTCTCTACCGGACTACTCTAAGGCGTTCGAAGTGCACACGGACGCGTCGGACTTTGCCATCGGTGGGGTGTTGGTGCAGGAAGGGCACCCCATCACGTTCGAGAGCCGCAAGTTGAATGACACTGAACGGCGTTACACGGTGCAGGAGAAGGAGATGACCTCGGTCGTGCATAGCTTGAGGACATGACGGTACTACCTTCTCGGCACCAAGTTCGGGGCCATGACGGACAATGTTGCCACGAGCTACTTCCAGTCCCAGAAGAAGCTATCTCCGAAGCAGGCGAGATGGCAAGATTTTCTAGCCGAGTTCGACATGGTGTTGTAGTACAAACCCGGCAAAAAAAATTAGGTGGCCGAAGCGCTTAGCAGGAAGGCCGAGCTCGCATATGTGTGCTTGCTCAAAGGGGACATCTTGGACCGTGTTCGAGTGGGACTCATAGAGGACCCACTAACACTGGCCATAGTGAAGCTTGCCAAGGAGGGCAAGACGAGAAGGTTCTGGCTGAAGGACGAACTTCTCTACACCAAGGGCAACAAGGTGGTCGGACCTAGGCGGAGTGGCTTGCGGAGACAGCTGCTCAAGGAGTGCCATGACACGAAGTGGGCTGGTCATCCGGGACAGAAGCGAACCTTGGCGCTGCTGGAGGCCGCGTACTTCTGGCCTCGCATGCGCGAAGATGTAGAGGACTATGTTCGCACTTGTCTTGTGTGCCAACATGACAAGGTGGATCATCAGAAGCCCGGGGGCCTGCTGGAGCCTCTTTTCGTGCCGAGTCGATCGTAGGAGAGCATTTCGATGGACGTCATCTCTACCCTGCCGAAAGTGGGGGCGCTTGGGTCCATTCTCGTGGTGGTGGACCGGTTCTCAAAGTACGTGACCTTCATTGCTGCTTCGACGGACTGCACAGCAGAGGAGGCCGCACGACTGTTCATCAGCCACGTGGTGAAGTTCTGGGGCATCCCGGTCAACATCGTCAGCGACCGAGACTCCCGCTTCACGGGAAAGTTCTGGACGGAAGTGTTCAAAATCCTCGGGATGGACTTATACTTCTCGACCAGCTTCCACCCGTAGACGGACGGATAGACCGAGCGGGTCAACTCGTTACTCGAGGAGTACTTGCGGTACTTTGTGAGTGCCAACTAGAGGGACTGGGTGCATCACCTCGACGTCGCTCAGTTCTGCTATAATTTTCAACGGAGCGAGTCGTCGCACAGCAGCCCATTCGAGTTGGTGATGGGTCACCAACCGCTTGCCCTGCACACGCTGAGTACAGGGTCCTCGAGTAAAGCCCCGCGGCCAACCAGTTCACTTCAGATTTCAAGGCAAAGACGGACATTGCCAAGGCATTTCTGGAGAAGACTGCGAGGAAGATGAAGAAGTGGGCCGACGCAAAGCGAAGGCCGGTCGAGTACAAGGAGGGGGACATGGTGCTGGTGAAGCTACAACCGCAACAGTTCAAGGTGTTTCGTAAGGTGCACAAAGGACTAATCCGGAAGTATGAAGGCCCCTTCCCCGTGCTCAAGAAGGTAGGCAAGGTGGCCTACAAGCTGGAACTCCCTGCCAAGCTGAAGATTTATCCAGTCTTCTATGCAAGTTGCTTGAAGCCGTACCATAAAGACTTGGAGGATCCCCAGAGAGGAGGTCCGAAGCGACCGACGGCGACCATGACGACTTCCTTCGACAAGGAGGTAGAAGCCGTGCTGGACAGGAAGACCATTCGGCGGCGAGGCATGTCCCCGTATGTGGAGTACCTCATCCAGTGGAAGGGCTTGCCTTACGGCGAGTCAAGCTGGGAACGTGCTGATACGCTGCATCAGTTCGAAGCCGAGATCCAGGCATTTTTCAGCGAGCATGGTTGACGAGGGCGTCAACGCCTTAGGTGGGAGAGAATGTAACATCCCAAATGTTGCACCCTGCCCGAGGCCCAGTTGCATAACCTTTTCACGGACCAAGGTTATGCAGGAAGCTTCCAGAACATTCTAGAAGATGGCGGAAGGCTCTAGAAGATGGTGGATATCTCCGAAAGGCCCAAGATCGTTTTAGGAGGCCCAATAAGCTTCTGGATGGCCCGAGAAGTTTCCATTTATGTTGCTAGGGAATAAACCTGGAATATGCCATTCCAGTTATGGTAGATAAGAATAATCCTTGGAATATTCCTTCCAGGACTTTTCTTGTAAAGCTCTATGAGCACCTATAAAAGGGGGAGGCTTTCATTTGTTCCTCACCACCTAAAAATTGTAAGCATTCTCCAAGTTAATAAAGAGATTCTTACTAGCCCATCTTTGCTCCAATATTCTAATTTCCTTAGCGATCTAGCTAAGTCGGATTGGGAAGGCTTACACGACTCTTCGAGTAGGAAGATAGTGCGCCGTACGGGACGAAGTGCTAGCAAAAACACTAAGTCCGTGACAGACAGCTTGAGTCGATTGGTGGCCAGCTTGTAAACCCCCTAAATTTTAAACTCATTTTTAGTGAATTTCTAAAAAAATTAATTTAATTTTTATGATTATTAATATACTTTTGTAAATTATATATATATTAAGTACAATATACAAGAGTGAAATTAGTACAATGGTACAAGATTATTTTTCTTGGTTAAACAAGTCTTCAAATTTTTTTATTATAAATTTTCTAGATTTTTCTTTTTTATAATTTATTAATAAACACCATCGCATGTATTTGACAAAATTTAAATAAAATATTATTATTATTATACAAAAATATTTAAATAAAATTTTATTATTTATTTATGATTTTTAAATATATTTTCTATATTTATATTAATTAAATTCGAATTTATAAATACAATTAAAAAAAATTCCTAAATAAAAGAATGGAAAAATAAAATAAACTAACTAAAACCTTAATCCTAATTAAACCCCACTAATCAAACTCCTAATCCTAATCCCTAACTCTTATTCCACTAGCCAACCTACCCAGACTCCAAGCAAACCGACCCCCCCTACTATATATATATATATATATATATATATATATATATATATATATATATATATATATATATATATATATATATATAAAAAAAAAAAAATATATATATATATATATATATATATATATATATATATATATATATATATATATATATATATATATATATATATATATACACACACACACGGATCAAAAGCCCTCCAGCAGGAACCCCCAAAAGCCTCCCCCTAGTGCACCGTTGGATCAAGCAGGCTGCTGTTGCCGACCCCAAAACCCTAACTTTCCATCACCTTCTCTCCTTCCTCCCTCTCTTCCAGAGCGAGCTGCGATCGCCCATGCACTTTCCCGAGGCTGGCGACCAACCCCCCTTCGCCTGAACCACCGGGCGCCGACTGGAACGGCCGTCCGGCCGTCGTCAACCCCGGGCAACCGACAATTTTCGAACATCAGGTACCTACCTTCTCATCTCCATATCTCTCTCGTTTCTCAATAAAATTACGAGCTGTAAAATTTTACGGAAAGCCTACATGACCACCATCAATATCGGTAACTTATATTTTAAAATATAACAAGTAATCAATGTCGAAATCGACATCGATGTTGAGGAAAAACCATGAATAAAACCTGTGACCGATTTTGTTATTAAAATCCCAACTTGGTGCACGATTCACCGCCACCCCATGCACGTTTTTCAAAATCCAGAAGGACCTTATAGATAACATATAGGGGTACCAAAACCCTTCTGGTACTTTTCAAAAATATTGCACGTACACAAAATTATTTACGGTCCAAGTCAACAGGCGATTTTGTGAACGGCTCATCGAAACTCAATTCTGAGAGTTTTGTTGGGTTCGTGTAATCATTCTGGACTCGCGGATACTAAGTTTGCTGAATTCGGAGACCCTTGACCCAGATACGCATTTTAGTACAACGCGGGCCACATTTGGATACTGCTTTGACCCAAAATTACAGTTTTGCCCCTGTGTCCAGAATTGGACTTATGGATAGTTGTTTTCTATAGTTTTACCCCTTCTAAGAACAATGGTGATGTCTATTTCAGCATCCGAAGTTTTTTCTACACCTTCCCCTTTGTGTGCTGTTGTTGATTCGTCACCAGGACATCGCTCCGGACATCAGGCAAGTATTACCTTGCCAATCTTACTACTTATTTTAATACTGTACTGCATGTTACATATTTTCTTTCAATTTTACTTAGTCGTTTCATATATAAACTGCGTGCAACTGTGTCGTGTGTCTTCTTTACTACTTTCATGCATATTGACCTAGAGTTAAGTGACTGCCCTGTAGTGTGTGTCCCTTTGACCTTCGCACATACTTCGGTACATACACAGATGTGTGACAGACGTGAGAGGGCACGGACCATCATATTCGGGTCGCTACCAATACGAAAGGGTCGTGTGTCGGCATAGTTCATTTTTAGTTTGTCGGCATAGTTCATTTTTAGTTGGTCTAGGTGCATTCATTTGACTTAGTAGCGAGGAAAGCTGGACGTGTCATGTCAGGGACATGATCCGGTCAGTCGTTGGGTGGGGAGGATAAACACGAGACGTATAGGCTACTTTTCACTTACCGGTGACCGTACGCTCCGCTGGAGATGCGGAAAGATGACATCATATTTGTGTTATTGTTGCCTCGAGCATCCCGAGGATGCTTTCGGTACATGCATATGATTGGTGATTATGTACACTATTAAGCCTCTTGTCTCGGAGGAGACAATGCCGATCCTATTTTCTGCCAGACAGCCTATACGTGGAGTGGTTATCCTCAATTGCATTCACAGAGTCGGGTTAATACCCAGTACAGATATTGTGGCATTCTCATGTTCTTGTTTGATTGGGGAGATGTCATGTTATGTCGATAATGGTGTATGAATTCGTGATTATGGGTTCATGCACTATTTTTTAAGTATTTACACATCTCCTGTTCTTGTTTGATTGGGGGGATGTTGTGATGCTTAGACGCTAGTGTAATGGCCTATAATTGTTGGCTTGTACATTATTATCTTGGATGTGGTTAGATTGTCCCGTGTCTTGATGATGGTGTATGTGGTCAAGGTTATGGGTCAAGCATTGTTATCTTAGTGGCGTGGCATCTCCTGTTCTTCTTTGAATGAAGAGGGGATGTCATGTCGCTTAGATAATGATGTGTTAGCTCATAATCATTGGCTCATCCGCTATTGTCCTAGTTAGTTAGTTTTTATATTACATTATGTCTATATTCAGTTATGATCGACATGCTTTTACTATATCTTGCTATGTCCCCTAAGGACCTAGATCAGGATGTTGGGTCCCTACGTAGAGATAATTATTCGCAGGAGTACGGACCAGGACCTGCTTCTGCTTTGACCATTGAAGAGATCTTTCCTTCTGAATAGCTGTGCTTATCTTATTGTTAGATTCTAGATGATCCATTATTTCTTTCCTTGACATTATCTCTCTATATTTTCTGAGGCCGGACTCCACATTATCTTGTAGTTTGACATAGCCAATTTGGTAGTGGATTTGTCTCCACCCAGCTACTAGTCTTTGGAGTATTTCTTGGATATTTAGACTTGATCATTTTCTCTATTTATTCAGTTCTCTTTATTGTCGACTTGTGTTTGTGGATGAGATTAGCGTACCTGTGACTTGTATTTATACCACTTGTGAGCTATTGTTCATTATACAGCATACAGTAGTATTCGTAGGTTCCTTATATTGGAGTGTCCTACAAATAATGCCGGCTGGCATGCGTACGCTTCGTGTCCTGAGCATTTTGGGACACGGGGCGTGACACAGCTTGAGTAGATCGCTACCCACTTTGGGTTATTACGACACACCTCATCTATTACCGTACGTTGTCTATGAATAGGTTTGTTTGAATCCTCTTGTGATACCTCTGCATGTTGCTTCCTACTGTTGGTCCTTTCCTGTGACAGAGTTTGTTGCACCATGCGTCCCCATCTTTCATTCGCCTATCCCTTGTCCTTGAAGCTGTGCTAGCCGCTCCCCATCGTTTGGTCGTCTTCTTGCCTCATTGTGATTGAAATACTAGCGGGTACCATCCATCATTAGATTCATGGTCTGAGTAGGCTCCATTCTGTCAGCCATAGTATTTATAGCGTACCCTTGACCGGCTTTGGTTATGCTGCCTAGACCGATATCCACTTCCAGGTCCATCCCTTCCAGCGAGCCAAATTTTTTGGCCATATTCTGTGTAATCTTGCAATCTGGCTCCCACGACTTCCTCTTGTGCAACTTGTTTGCCCCTAGTAATTTTCCATCTCTGTCTGCATCCGTGGCACTTTCCTGATTATTGGGCATATGTCCTCATGAGGTCCGAATATCTCGTTCTTTTATATTCATTGCATCCGCCGACCGTGCGGCCTCGTTTCCTTCCATATCCCCATTAACCTTCTCCTTACAGTCTTTGGCAAGATGTCCAAAACATCTAAATTCAGGCATGTCGGTGGAACCCATTCGTATTCCACTTTTTGGTATAGTATTTTCCCATTGGGTATTTCTCCTTAACAACATTTTTTGGTCAGTAGGTGATGGCACACTTATTAACATATGGAGAGATCCTTGGGTTCCAACTCTTCCTAATTTCAAAGTGAATGGTTACATACATAGTAACCACTGGGCCAACAATGTCAGTGATCTTATCAATAAGGATACTGCAACCTGGAAAATTAATCTTATCAATATCCTTTTCCCTCCAGTTGAAGCTAACAAGATACTACAAATTCCACTGTCTGCAACCTGTTCTGTTGACAAGTTGGTTTGGATTCATACAAACAATGGAGAGTTATCTACAAAATCTGCATATAAAGTTATCCATGGCAAACTGTATCCTCATCTTCAACATCCTGATCGACATGATTTTCTTGAATGGAGGAGGCTTTGGTCCTTATCTTCTATTAGTCCTAAGGTGGTGCTTTTTGTTTGGAGAGCCTTAACCAATTCCCTACCCACAAATGCCAACATCCACAGAAGAATGCACCATATTGGAGACATCTGTCCTCTTTGCAAGGTACATATTGAAACTACTAACCATCTGTTATTGCATTGTCCAATCACAGGTACTTCATGGTTACACAATCCAGATGTACCTTCTCTTCATACTGAATCATCAACATTATCGATTATGACTACTGCCATTCTAAAGAAAGGAGACTCAAATCAAATTGCATCCTTCTTCTATCATCTTTGGCTGATATGGAAGATGAGGAATAAGGCTATCTTCAACAACATTCCAATTTCTGGTATCAGGATCTATGAAGAGGCTATGCGTTTGAAGGAGAAGTGTACAAACTTTGGTCGAAGCTATCCAGCAATTTCATCTTCAATTACAATGACTCAAAGCAATGTTAGATGGAGGCCACCAGCACCTAATAACTGGAAAATAAACTTTGACGGAGCTTATCTAGATGGAAAGATGGCGGCTGCTGCTATTCTCAGAGATTCAAATGGGTGTTTTCTTTGGCTACTTCAACTGCACGTGAAGGAGGTTCCCCTATTGTAGCTGAAGCAATTGGCATCACCTTGGCTCTAGATATCTGCAAAAAAGAAAACATTTGTGATGTTATTATTGAAGGAGACTGCAAGCAACTGATAGACTCTATCAACCAAGCTGATACTATTCCTCTATGGCAAGCTAGACATTTGATTGAAGACGCAAGGAGAGCTTCTCAAGCTAACTCTCATTTGACATTTTCATTTACTTATCGAAGTGCTAATCAATTTGCTCACTTGTTAGCAGCTTCTGCTCTCATTTCGAATGATTCTAATTTGACATCTCTTTATACAGAGATGCCATCATGTATTGAATCTCATGTTCTATTGGACATGAGTTCTATGACTTCTTAATTTCAGTAATGCATTATTTGTTTTCAAAAAAAAAACAACAGGGAGTTGCTTGTTCGCCTCTATTTCAACAAATATACTTGCATAATCAATCCTTAACCTCGCAATAGTAGTATCAACTGCTTTTATTGGCTTTTCTATCAGACTGGCCAAGCGCATCATCACCGGGACACTCCAAAACACAATCGGCAGCTTCCGCCGGAACCTTATTCATATGGGGACCATATGTAAAACTTCCCTTTCATATTTGGACCATGGCGTCAACTCCTTCATCATAATGAGGCGGCCATCAAAAGTCCATAGGCAACACTATAACACACGTTCCATGTCCTCCTGCAGTCCGAATCGCACATAGTAAATTCCGTTTTCTCGGGAAAAAAAACTCCATAATTCCTTTTGGTCTCCACACCCTATTCGCATATGCTTTATTTGTCAAAAAAATGGCATGTTTCTAAGTACATATAGTACTACCGTGTTCCTCCAGTATTCTATGTTCTTTGCTAATTCCTCCGCAGGTATGGATGCCTGTACCTTCATGCCAATCATCGTCGATTCGACATAGTACATTTGAGCACTTCTCGAGTCACTCATCGGTTGACAGAAGTCATCCCATGACATGCCTTGTGTTGGAGCCCCCATTGGTGTCTTTTCCCTGTCTACAAATAGAGTATGTTGTAGCAGCAGATGCGATTGAGCACCCTTACGTCCCCCATCCCCTCTACTCGTATGCCCTTGCTCCGGGGTAGCAGCTCTCCTTGTTGGCCCCTGCGCTCCCATTTTTGGCCCATATGATGCCCATTGTAGATCTCCATTAGGGCTATGCCTCATTCGTATGAGGTTCGCTCTGCCCTGAAATCCTTGCTGATGCGTGCTGCTTTCTGCCCCATAAACCCTACCATCTGGTCGTGCTCCCTTACTCCCGTATATCCTCCTCTCCCCGGAGCAATGCTTCGATGACGGCGCGTGACCATAGTCCACCCACCTCCTTCCATCTTCTTTTCCTACATGCAGCTCCACCTCCTCGTCAGCTTGCGGTCCTTCGTCGGGATCCCATGTTGTGGGAAACCCTCATTCGCTAGAGTCGGCCGCCTGCATTGAAAAAGTTATATGGAGCGGATCAAAAGCCCTCCTTAGAAAGCCTCCCAAAAACCCCCCTCACTCTAATTCGTAATATTAATGTTAATATTAATGTTAATATTAATGTTAATGTTAATATTAATCTTTTTTAATTTTTTTTAATATTAATGTTAATGTTAATGTTAATATTAATGTTAATGTTAATGTTAATATTAATTTTAATGTTAAGTTTAACATTAATATAAACATTAACATTAATATTAACATTAATATTAACATTAACATTAATTTTAACATTAATATTAACATTAAATTACGAATTAGAGTGAGGGGGTTTTTTGGGGGGCTTTCTAAGGGGGGCTTTTGATCCGCTCCCTATATATATATATAATATATATATATATATATATATATATATATATATATATATATATATATATATATATATATATATATATATATATATTTACAGTGGCTAAAGGCCTTCATTGAAATAAAAACGCGAACTTGGAACCGGGAGATAGCCCAAGTTCCTACATGGTGTGGGGGAAGCCCTAACAAAGTTCTGTTTTGAGTGATTTTTTTTTTTGGCAGAAAAGAAAGAACGAAAAATACAAACTGAATTCAAAATTTAAAATAGGAGAGCGTTGGGCCCGAGGGGGCTGTGAGCCCGAGGGGGCGGTGAGCCCGAGGGGGCCAGCTGGTGTCGGTCTGTGCGGTGGGCCCGAGGGGTCAACGGTCCACTGCACGAGAGAGGGGCGCGCGGTCCGAGGTGGCGCGCGGCACGATGCGAGTGCGCAGCCCTGGGAGGAGGCGGCGCAGCCCTGGGAGAAGGCGGTGGATGGGGTCCGGGCGTCCGGCGAAGGAGGCCGGAGGCGGAGGGGGGTGGCCCGACCTCAGTGGGCAGGGAGAGGGGGGGTGACCGGCCTCCAGTCCGGCGGGGACCTCCGGCAGCGAACTAGAGGGTTCCGGCAGCAGAAAAGAGAGCTAGCCGCCGGGGGGGTCAACTCCGGGGGCGGAGGAGGAAGCCCGGGAGGGGGAGAGGCTGAGAGGCGGAGGAGGAAGCCCGGGTGGGTCGACCCCGGGGGCGGACAATAGCGGAGGAGAGAGCTTGCCGCCATGGGAGGGGAGGACAACTCCGGGTGCGAAGGAGGAAGCCCGGGGGGAGGAGGGGCGGGCACGCGAGCGTAGGCGAACGAGGGCGCTGGCTAGGGGGTCTCCGTCCGGAGGCGGAGAAAGCGCCGGAGGGAGGTGGGAGCCACCGAGGACGGAGTCGACGAGAGCTCCGACGCTGGGGGAGGGAAACGAAGAGGGCTGGCCAACCTAGGACCGCCGGGAGGCTCGGACGGGGGGCAGAGGGAAGAGGACGCCGAGTTGGGCCACCGCGGAGAGGGACGGGAGGCCACGGTCGAGGTGGAGGATGACGCCGTGAGCGGAAGGGCTGGGCAGGCCCAGGCCGCGGGAGCCGACGGGGGGTCCGCCGCGTGGGCGCCGAACACCGGGGGAGGGGGAGGCGCCGAGGTGGAGGGAAGCCAGGGGGAAGTGGAGTAGGGGGAGGGGCCGCGGCCAAGGTAGAGGGCGGCGACGGCGGGAAGGAGAACCGCCGACCGGCCGGCGCCGAGGGGGGGAGAGGGGGAGGGGGCACGGAGAGGCAGCCCGAGATCGAAGGGGGGGCTCGAGAGGGGCTATCGGATGGAGAACGACAGCCAGGGCGGGGGGAAACTGAGCCGGAGAGGCCGCTGGGGCGGCCAACGGGGGTGCTGCGACAGGGACACCGACCCGGAGGAGCGGCGGGCCGGGGCGAGGCCGCGCTGCTCGCGAGGCACCGATGGTCGCAGGCGGCGCGCCGAGGAGGGAAGGGCTCGGCAGAGGCCCTGGTCGCCGGGAACGGCGGACCCGACGGCGACGAGAACGGCGACGGCCCCTAGTGGGAGGAAAAAAAGGGGCTGGGCCGCCGCACGCCGTACACGCTCCGGCAGGAGGGTGGGGGTGGCCACCCCGCGAGAGGGGCGACCAGCAGGGGCCCGACCACTCGGGGACGACCGGCCACCGGCCGGTGGGGCGGGGGAAAAGCCCGAGGAGCTGAGGAGCTCCATCGAACGGGGGGGGGGGGGGGGATCCACACCCACATCCTACATATATATTATATTATATATATATATATATATATATATATATATATATATATATATATATATATATATTTTGGAACCAGGTAAATTGTTTCTGGAATCGCTCCCACTGGGATTCGAACTCCTGACCACTCGGGCCGCATGCATCTCTCTTAACCACTAGGCTAGAGGTCATTTGCATATATATATATATATATATATATATATATATATATATATATATATATATATATATATATATATATATATATATATATCCAAACTTAAACAAGTTAACCGTGCATTTCCAATTAGTTATTTAGTAGTTTGTGTTAGTTTTCTATAGTGTGTTAGTGGTTAGTTATGCCCTTTTATGTAGTTGTTCTTAGTTATTACAAGTAGTTATTTCATTTATGTATTTAATTTAGTGATGTAATGTTATAGAAGGTATTAATGAATTACTTACAAATACTTGCCTTTACAAGCCCCTCTCTCCTTTTACTCTTCTTTTACTAATTGATTATATTCGTGGTATCAGAGATGGTTAACCTTTGAATATTCATTCAAAAGATGCAATATTCAACAACATTTCTTGAGCATATCAAGAAAATTGAATTGCTTATTTTAGAAGCAATGGAGATATGGAAATTATCCAGTATAAATTTGAAGCATTCAATTGAAAATTGGTGTGAAATCAATGATAATTGTATGCAAGATGATCAAGTGTTAGATGAATTTCCTATCAAATTAGTGAAGTACGACGAAAATAAGGATAATCTTTGTCAAAGTAGAGTTTACTGGTGATCATACAATTGGCGATTCTATGCTTATCGAAGATGATAATTTCAATTATTCACTATACACCATTCAAATTTTCAAAAACATTTCACACCACATTCTCATTGGATTTTCAATTTTAAATGAATCATAAGGGAAAGTATCCTCTCATCCCTTTCACCAAAAAATTATTAAAAGTCACAAAAATACTGCCATTCGACAAGTTTGGGATTCTGGTCCTAATTCAAATTATTGCGTACTTCAACCTTGAGGACGATTGTTTTAAGGGGGGTGGAGCGATACGTGCATTTCCAGTTAGTTATTTAGTGGTTTGTGTTAGTTTTCTATAATGTGTTAGTGGTTAGGTATGCCTTTTTATGTACTTGTTCTTAATGTATTAGTGGTTAGTTGTGTGTCTATTTATAGGTTAGCATTATTACAAGTAGTTATTTCATTTATGTATTTAAGTTTATGATATAATGTTTAGAAGATATTAAGGGGTTACTTAACAAATATTTGTCTTTACAAGCCCCTTATAGAAGAGAGGCGACAAGGGAAGGGAGATTGGTCGTAGTTTGGGTTCAAAAATGCCTGAGGTGGAGATCGTCGTGGGTTGGTCGCCGACTGGAGATGGTGAGAGGGTGTTGCACGGGTTTGCGTGGTGGTGTATGTGGAGCGAAGATAAAAAAAGATAAGCAGATATGTAAGGGGAGGCTAGGGAATGAGTGGATGAGAAGAAATTGAGTTATATTGAGTGTAGCGCCGAACCGAGCTGGGCCGGGCGATGATGGCGGCGCACATGTGTGGCCCATGAGGCGCCCACACAATAGTTCAATGGAGCAAAGGGAGGTAAAACAATATATGCACAACCCACTCAAGCTTCCCAATCGATGTTGGATTAAAAGGTGGAATTGAGCTTTTGGCTTTGCGTGTGTGCTCAAAAGCACACACAGCCAAAAATCCCCCTCCAAAAGGTCAAATTCCAAGGTAATAGAAGAAGGAAAGATAAGAGAAGAGTAAGAGAATTTTTGGATAGTTGTATTCTATGCATAAATGAGATGGACTACAGCCTTGAATCTCACGTAGTGACTATTGTCTTTGTTTGAAGAAGTGCTTGATGTACTACGTCTTGAATCAGTCTTCTTGTACCAGATTCAGACAATAGCACCCATAGTACGCTAGAGGTACTTGGGTCTACTGGGTGGCGCATTTGGTAGGCCATGCGCACTTATATATATATATATATATATATATATATATATATATATATATATATATATTCATGAGTGTTGTCTAGGATCGTCATGTGCTATAGTCGCGGGACCTCTTATATAGGTAAGTCCTTAAGGGTTGATGATGGGAATCAACCCTGCATATCAAGCTTAGATTTATTAAGAGTTTAAACTCACCATATCCATATCACACAAGGAATACTGTCCCCATAGGGAAGGGATATCATTGTACACATGTACAGCCGCTTAGGCTTTTATTTTAAAGATAATTTAATCTCAGGGTTAGTGTTCCATAATAGTCACCTAGTCTAGTTTGTTTCTACCCATTAAACCGGCTTCTTAGGATCTTTAGTCAGTCTCGGTTGGGTTGCTACTGTTAGTGACTAAACTATGGGCTTAACCCCATCTCCCTCGATGATTCTGGATCAATGTCCTAGACAGACCATTCGTGAAGTGGTCTGCAAGGTTCTTTTCTAACTTTATATAGTCAAGAACCACATATAAACCCAATAGGCTCTTCATTGATTTGAAGCACAGCTGCAGGTGCATGTTCATCTTATCATTCACAAAATAATGCTTTAGTAGTTCTATAAGAGATTTATTATCACAGTTTATAGAAATTACAGGAACATGATGAACAAAAACAGGTATATACATAATAAGATTTCTAAGCCATTTGGTCAGTATAGGTAGTATCTAAAGCTATCATCTCAGAGTCCATAGTACTTTTGGCAATGATAGTCTGTTTACATGATCCCCAAGAGATCGCAGCTTCTGTTAGGATAAAAATATATCCAGTTGTGGATTTCACATCATGTGAATCAGTTACCCAATTTGTATCTGAGTAACCTTCTATGATATCAAGGTGTCTAGTATAATAAAGTTTACAATCTAGAGTACCCTTAAGATATCTAAATACTCTGTCTAATGCAGCCCAATGCGATTGATTTGGATTACTAGTATATCTACTTTGTCTTCCAATAGCAAATACAATATTGGGTCTGGTCCTATTTATTATGTACATAAGGGACCCAATCATCTGTGAATATCTATGTTGTTCTATAGGTGATCCTTCATTCTTCTTGAGAACAACATTACTGTCATAAGGAGTAAGGACAGGTTTGTTGCCAAAATACTCAAACTTTCTTAACATTTTTTCAATTGAATGTGCTATGGATAGAGTATAGCCCTCTTTGCATTTGGACACTTGCATTCCTAGAATCAGGTTTGCTTCACCTAGGTCTTTCATGTCAAACTGGCTAGATAAATACTTCTTGGTGTTATTTATCAATTCCAGTGAAGATCCTAGAATAAGGATATCATCAACATACAAGCATAAGATGACACAACTTTTATTTGTATTTTTAGAATACAAACATTTGTCATATTTATTTAGCACAAAACCAAGTTCTATAATAACTTTGTCAAATTTGTTGTACCATTGCTTGGGAGCTTGCTTTAGGCTATAAAGAGATTTTCTAATCTATAAACATTCTTTTCTTGGCCTTTAGAAATAAAACCTTTAGGTTGCTCCATATAAATTTCTTCATCTAAATCACCATTTAGAAATGCTGACTTTACATCCATTTGATGAATCAGTATATCATGAATGGAAGCCAAGGCTAGAAGGGTTCTAATAGAAGTGATTCTAGCTACAGGTGAGTAGGTATCAAAGTAGTCTAATCCTTTTTTCTAGGTAAATCCTTTGGCTACTAGTCTAGCCTTATATTTCTCTCTGGTACCATCGGCTCTAAGTTTTTTTTAAAAGATCTACTTACAATCTATGGGTTTACTACCTAAAGGTAGGTCTGCTAAAAACTAAATATTGTTCTCCATAATGGAGTTATACTCATTGTTAATAGCTTCTTTCTAGAAAGGTGCATCAAGAGAGAATATGGCTTCTTCATAAGTTGAGGGGTCACCCTCTATCAAAAATATGAAGAATCTTTTTCCTAAATTCTTTTTAATCATTTCTCTTTTACTCCTTCTAGGTTCTATGACTTGTTCAGGTTGAGAACTTGATATTTGATCATGAGAACTAGTAGATGGAGTAAGAAAATGGTTGGAGGAAGATGGAGTAAGAGAATGTTTGGGTCTCAGCCTGAACCCGAAGAGAAAATCGAATCGGCATTCGGCACCCGCAGAAGTGGGTACGTACCCGCACCCGTTATGCGCGCCGAGCAGAACCGAACCGAACTGAGCCAGGCCGGACGACGGCGGCGCACGCATGTGTCCCATGGGGCACCCACACAATATATGCACAACCCACTTAATCTTCCTAACCGATGTGGGACTAAAAGGTGGAATTAAACTTTTGGCTTTGTGTGTGCGTGCTCAAAAGCACACACAACTGACACTTTTCTCTTCCAGTGTATTTCATGATGCACAAATTTCTTGCTCTCACACGTGCCACTTTCAGTGACAAGCGCGTGTAGCAACTTTATCTACTAGGTGCGCCACCTTTGGTGATCTGTGCCTTTGGCAGATTTTCCTCCCTTGCGTGTTTAGGCACCGAGATGGATGACCTTTTTCCCATGTGTGTTGCAGAGACCCTGCTCTCACTCGTGCTTGCTGAGAACTTTCCCTGAGCCTGCGCGTATGGTAGCTCATGCTGTGCCTGTCGTGCTTGACTGAACATTTTCTGGCGCGTATTGCCAGATTGTTTCCTAGCGCCTATTACCAGATTATTCTCTGTACCTGTTGTAGATTGATTGATTCCTGGTGCCTATTGCTAGATTGACTTCAACTGCACCTTTTGATCTAAATTTTCCTATTCAGCCTATTTCTTGTGTAATCTCTGTGAACAACTTAAGAGAGCAAACTACTGTAACTTAGTAAGCTTATTCTCTGTTCTTGTTTGATTGGAGGATTAAGTAAAAAGTTTATGACATCATGAAATCCAAGGTTGTAACACAGATTCCCAGTTTGCTAGTTCCTCTTTTCTGTTAGTAACTGCGGTAAAACAAACTATGATAATTATATGACAAGCTCAATATCCCTATTCTTGTTTGATTGGGGGACTAAGCGGAAGTATCAGAGTAGATTGTAGAGCCAAAGTTATGACACATGAACTACCTTGTTGTACGTTGCTTGTTTTATTTTGTTTTAGTAACAGAGGTGAACTAAACTATAATGAATATAATAAGCTTAATCCCTATTCTTGTATGATTGGGGGATTAAGCGAAAGTATCATAGTAGGTTGAATATCCAAAGCTATAATATAACTAAGTGTCATGCTTGTATCTTAATTGTTCCCTGCTTGTACCTGCATTCTAATGATTTTTGCAAGTAACCAAGGCGAGAAAACTGATGTAGTTTAGTAGGCTTAACCACTGTTCTTGTTAGATTGGGGGGGGGGGGGGGGGGGGGGGGGGGGGGGGGTGTTAAGAGGAAAGGCTACGATAGAATGTGAACCTTAGCTACACTGCATGCATCATTGTTACTTTCACATGTTTGCTTGCTTGCTTGTCAATTGTAGACTTGACCAACATTGAATTGAAATTGATTATCACATCATCTCAACATGACTCGACTTGACATAATTTGACTTGACATGACTTGACTTATGTATTCGTGCTGATACTACCTTGACATAATTATTATATGCTTAAAGTGCACAGAGAGTGTAGCTTGCATGCTTGATTTCTTAACTTATTAATACTTGATATTACAGCATGACCATACATATTCATCAAGGCATGACTACCTCGTAGGTTATTATGATTGTTTTTTGCACGCTATGTGAAAATATATTATGCCGCACTGGCAATAATAAAAAAGTATACATATCGTACATGTACTTCTTCTACAGCATGCATGGATAATTATGTACCACGATATGAGGTTCCAACCCAAAAAGTAGGGATAATTAGGTAACATAAAATATGTAATCATAATAGGATTGAAATACTAAGATCGTACATGACAGCCACCCAATGTGCCGGCTGGTCACCTCAGATACTATAAACCTGTCACACGGGTATGAATAGTATCCGCTATATAAATTCTATGTGTTATACAACACATTCTCGATGGATCGACTAGCCTTACTTGTACATAGTACGACCTGAGGATTTTCTGTCGGAAATCCTGAAACGGCGTACATCCCATCAAACCGGCCCACCTCGTCGTACGTTACTTGTACCGAATGGACCGTACAATAATTATGGATGTGTGAAAATTGACGAAACTCAATTTGGACGTGTGTGCGCATCGTATCGAACACATATCCATCAAAATCGTCCCCCACAAGTGTTTTGCGAATCGGAGACCGTTGACCAGAACCCCGTTTTGTGGGCCCCACGGTCCGAATCAATAGGCAATTTTATGGACGGACTGTCAGAACCCGATTCTGAGAGTTTCGTTGGGTTCGTATCGCCAAACTGAATTTGCAGACACTAAGATTGTTGAATTTGGAGACCATTGACACCGACACGTATTTCAGTGCGAAGTGGGTCCACACGCGGACACTATTTTGACTAAAATTACAGTTTTGCCACTGTGTCCAAAATTGGACGTAACGACTGGCAATCTTAGCTAATTTGATCCTTCTTGACTCATTGGGGATGTTGCACATCATCCGGTGATGCCTGATTAGACTTACCCTGGTGTGTCAATATTAAATAATAATATTTTAATCATATAGTTGTATTTTGAAATTCGTGCAACAGAATTATGATTTGTCAATTCCAGTTATCTCGTATCGCTGAAATTGACATAGTGACTGCACAGATCGAGGAAAGATCATTAACCTTACGGTTAATCATATTTTCTCGATTTGCGTGCTTTAAGCTATCGTTGCGCAAATTACGAGATACGATAATAGATTTTAAGACCAAACTGTAGCATAGATTAATAATGAGTAAATAATAATTTTGGTAATTAATGTGACTTGAATCTCGAAAATTTAACAAGTATAACATTGTAGGTGACATAGGGGGTAGTTGGTGTGACCCATCCGATGTTCCTCGCCAAGGAGTTGTTGGAAGTAGAAATGTATAATTATGTAATATGAATAGTGTGTAACATATATTATTTGTGTTTTGGGATTTGATAGATATTACATGGATATTGGATCTAGATGGCTCACACTCAGCATTGCTTGGACGGGTGACAGGCAAGTATATCTTGCCAAACTTGTACAGTCTTTTCATGCATATTTCTTTCTATACTTATTCCATGATTGTTTCCTACTCTTCTTGTATTATACTCATGTCTTGCTTTATGATGTTTTCTTATTTCTCGTCATGCTTTTACTGTCTGCTTTATATCATGTTCTTGTTCATTCTTGCACCATACATGTTCACATAATAGTATTCCTGTACACATGACTTGACCGGATCGTTTGGACATGGCTTGATTTGGACTTGACTTGACCCGTAAGGAGATTAATACATTGATTGGATAGATTTGAACACCCTCATGTATGAGCTCCTATATATCGAGCTGTATATGAGTTTTATTATAGGGTCGTGAGTTCCCGTCGGACTGCGATAACTTGATTTACTTGCTAGCCATGCCATGTACCATGTTTCTTCATGATATATCAGCTTGACTTGACCTGACTTGACCTTCATAGGAGAGATGACTGATACTAGTATTGGCTATGTTGACCACTCTCGACTCGTGAGTCCGTGCCGGACTGCGAGAGAGCCATACTATAGATTGTCAGTCGACACAGGACTACTCTCTAAATGACCGTAAGGCACACGCTGTGATACAGTTACCCCGATTTATATAGCCATGTTTAGTATCATGATTCTCTGGCACGCCATAGACTTATAGATTACTTGTATTACACCTTATAGCTCCTTCATGATTATTGTCTTGGTTACCTATTCCCTGTTTACCTGTATGATTCCTTATCTGCATGTTTATTTACTGTATTTACAGTATGTATATTATGTATCTTGCTAGTCCCCTGAGGACCTGGATCTGGATGTTGTGTCCCCAGGTTATTGTTGCAGAGCCGAGTTAGCGGGAGTGATAGGATAGTCTTCAAGCTCCAAGTATATTAGTTGTTACATGTTATCCATCTCTTTCCTTATTTTTTATGTCATAGATAGTTATCTTATTATTGTGGATGTATTTAGATTGATTATATGTATATTGGTATCCCCAGACAACTTATACGTATCCGAGATAGGCTGAAGTATACTTGGGGCGTAGCTGGCATGGTTACGTATTCATAGTCCCGCATATTTTTGGGACTGGGGCGTTACAAGGCTTAACTGCTGTTCTTGTTTGATTGGGTGGTTAAGTTAGAGTGCTATAACAAGACATGATCCAAAGTTATGACAACAAATATTATTATTGCTATTATCTATTTTATTTCTTCTTTTTATGCTTCCTTTGTGTTACTTGCTATCGGGGCCTGACCCCGCTGGTTATGTTTGGCCATGTTTAGTAGTAGAATCAGAGGATCCCATCTTATACTTGACTGATTGCTCACACCAGAGGAAGGCTGCTGGCGGACACGAGTGGGTCCCTTGTTCATCACTCGTCTTTTGTGAAATTCATATTCTTTTGAGTTATTTAGTCGACAATCACCTGTTTAGGTAGATGCTCTAGACATTAGCTCTTTTCCACACATGTAATTAATTCCGCTCGCGACTGACAGAACAATTGAGTACTTTTGATCATCTGTATTGGTTATATTTTGTTACGCCAGTTCTCTGAATATTTTGATTGAGCATCAGGGATGCCTTACAGCTTTAATCATATATGCTTTTTAATTTCTGCTTCTTATTTGACTGATTGAGATAATAGAGGTTCTTGAAACCCTAGGAGACTTGATTGTATTATGCACCCCCTTATCTTTTATACAGTATTGATCGTATTATAGAGTGTATACTTATTCTATAATACGTAGCTGGCTGCGTCATTCCTCTGCTCTCCAGTATTATAGTTCTAGGGCGTGTTAAATGAACTAGATTGATTAAAAGCCCAATATGAATATGGTAGATTTTCTTGGCAAAGAGACCTTTGGCCTTATTGTTATAACTTGATGGAAATGACATTTATTATGAATTGAGACTGTTTGCCATTGATTGTTGGAGAACAGAATAGTTTTATAGGAGTGTAGAAGCATGGAAAATATTAGAAATAAAGGCATAATGACCCATGCGGCTCTGGACAGCAAGCCTATGCGGTTCATAATGGAGTTGCTTTATGCGGCCCAAAAGGAGACCCCCAGACTCATGCGGCTCGGGGACATGCGGCTCAAATCGATGCCACGTGTGACCCCCCCCTACAGTTGGCCATTGGAGTAATGGCCTCATTTAATGCTCTGACACGACTCGACGGCTGCGACGTCTCTGACATAAAGTGTCATAATGGCTCTGCCATAATGACAGATTCTTCGGGAAAAGAAGAAGATCTCTGACCCGATCTGTCAGAAAACCTATGTTGCCACGTGGCAAAAGTCTCATGCGGCTCGGTTTAAAGAACAGCTTCATGCGGCTCCATGAGGCGTCATTCTAATATGATTAACAGAAATCCGCCATATGCGGTCCACTCATAGCCCGGCCTATGCGGCTCAATACCACATGCGGCCCACAGAAACTATACGGCTCATGGAAAGGGTATCTCACATCGTCTCCTGCGGTTCGCAAAGACCACGCATATGAGGCTCACGGAAAGTTCGTCCCCTGCGGCTCGACGAGATGTTGACTCATGCGGCTCATGAAGGGTATCTCCCTGCGGTTCAAGTATTGGCCACTCTATGCGGCCCTAGCAGGATCTTCAATCAAAAGACGTGGCATTGAAGATTCGACCGAATCCCAACGAGAATATTTGACATCATCAGCAAGACACGTGGCGGGCAATCAGATATTAGCATGACCAATCACGAAGATTTAAAGCAATCAGCATTAACTGCTCATAAGATTTGGTGCTATCCGCATTAGTGGCCGAGATTCGTTATGATCAAGATCAAGGGTCCAGATAGAATGAAGGAGCGCCGACATTCCAAACAGATAGCAAACCCTAATAATCACATCCCACCCTTATAAATAGCCAGCAGCATTCCCAAAAAAAAAAAAAGCGGCAATAATAAAAAAAAATAAGAAGAGAGAGATACCCACAGAGAGAGAGTTCCCCTTTTTTTGTGACAATCACAGAGAGAGAGAAGCCCAGAGAGCAACCAGAGAGGAGCAAGAAGAGCCTTTCTTCGTCAACGCCGAGCAAATCTTCCCCGAGTCAAGACTGCATACTGATCGTCCAAGGAGTAAGGCAGAGCGGCCGTCGCTTTCTCGAGCCTCTATCGTCACCCCCCAGAATCAAAATAAACAATCGCACTTAGTCTGCTGTACCTAGGTTTTCGTCCCTAGGCTTTCTTTGTGCGAGCGAGTTTGTATTGTGAGTCTAAGTTCAGTCCTCCGATAATTGTTCTGTTCTTTTACAATCAATGGCAAACACGATGACGACTCTGCTGGGGACTAACTTCTCCACGGCTGCGGAGTTGGTGACGCAATCAGATGCAGCCAAACTTGGCTCCACACAAAAGAAGATGGTCGTCCGCTTCGACCAACAGGCGTTCGAAGAGATGCTCTCTGAAGGCAGCGCTGGCCCGGCCCAGAAGCGCACCCGCACCACGAAGGCTCGCAAAGAATGGAGACCGAAGTCATTTGCTCCTCCTCAAGCCCTCGATGGGATGCCCTCTGTTGCTCAAGACGGCGAGAAGGATTCCCCTGCGGTCCCACTTCAGATCGTAGACAACTCTGCTGCCCCCAAGTCCGACAGAAGAAAATATTATGATGCTGGACTTGCAGGGACAAAGAGGGACTCTACGCGGTCCGAACCGCAGAAGAGTATTAGCCGCAGGAAGAAAGCCCATACGGCTACATCCGCCAACCGCATGAAGAAAACTCATGCGGCTACTTCTGTCAGCCGCATAACTTATGCGACTACAGTTCCCGACCGCATGGATGAAACTCATGCGGCTAGAAAAGTCAATCGTTTGCAGAAAACCCATGCGGCCACAGATGCCAACCGCATACGGCCAGCCTGCACGGTCATGGCTCCTAGCCGCATGAGAACTCGTCCGACGACAGGAGACAACCGCGTACAGACAGCCTACACGGTTTCCACTCCCAGCCGCATAGCATCCGCTCCATGCTCCTCTCGATCAGTTCTCGACCGTCTCTCGTACGGCCCGAACCCTGATGACTCTCTGGATGATAAGCCAGACTCTGTGATGTTCAACTTGGACTCTTCTTATTATGCACCCACAAGTGCTAAAAAGAAGAAGTCTAGGGCAGCACGGGCTCATCAAGCCCAGATAGCTGCCCCAACCTCTGACTATCAGGGCGTCCCGCTGATTATCATACGGGCCCCTGATGGGAAGTTATACAGAACCGCTCAAGTCCAAACCCCGACGGCGAACGGACAGAGTGGTCCCTCTGACCTGCGTGAGGCGATCCTCCACAAGCGCAAGGAAAGAGAAGGGGCTTCGGCGTGCAGAGAGTCCTCGCAGGGACGTCACTGCGCCCAGATTATCGTCAACTGCTGTTGCAGCAACACGGCAAACCGGCCATCCGCCTTCCAAAGATTACGACATCCGAGCTCGGAAGACGAGGCACCCCCTGTGGCCTCCTGCAATTCCGCGCGGAAAGCCCCTGTTGAGGGGAGAGGAAAGAAAACCAGCATCTCCAGTCCAAAGGTGTCAACTATTGCAGCTAAGAAGCCGTCGTCTAAAGGATCATCCTCTGCTGGAGTATTCCAACACACCCGTTCAAAGACAAAAACGCTGCAGTAGGAAGTTCACCGCCCACGTCACTGGGGGTTGTTGGAACTGGGGGTAGCTCTCCTCCGAA
This sequence comes from Iris pallida, assembly GCA_029216955.1. NCBI lineage: Eukaryota > Viridiplantae > Streptophyta > Magnoliopsida > Asparagales > Iridaceae > Iris > Iris pallida. The sequence continues at coordinate 1,815,059 of JANAVB010036017.1, read as the reverse complement.
CATCCACGACAACCCGACATTCCAAGAAGACGGACAGGAGGAAGTAAATCCTCAAACGGGTACAACAGATACCGACGTCCCCGAGGACATCCTAAACGAAGCAGGCTCAGAAGCTGGGGGTACTGCCCCTTCCGAGTCCGAACCTGAAGAAAACAATACCCACATATCCTGATG